>NXGY01000002.1:0-572124 GCA_002893645.1 Metschnikowia hawaiiana
AGATCCGCCATTAGAGCCGGATCCATCAGTACCTGAACCACCGTTAGAGCCGGAGCCAGATCCATCAGTACCAGATCCGCCATTAGAGCCGGATCCATCAGTACCAGATCCACCGTTAGAGCCGGAGCCGGATCCGTCAGTACCAGATCCACCATTAGAACCTGAACCGTCGGTACCTGAACCGCCATTAGAGCCGGAGCCAGAACCGTCAGTACCAGATCCACCATTAGAGCCAGATCC
Organism: Metschnikowia hawaiiana; assembly: GCA_002893645.1. Lineage (NCBI taxonomy): Eukaryota > Fungi > Ascomycota > Pichiomycetes > Serinales > Metschnikowiaceae > Metschnikowia > Metschnikowia hawaiiana. Next base: position 241 of record NXGY01000002.1, read on the forward strand.
ATCAGTACCTGAACCACCGTTAGAGCCGGATCCACCATTGGAGCCAGAATCACCGTCGGTACTGGAAGCGTTGTCAGTACTGGAAGCGTCGTGAGTACTGGTAGTGTCGTCAGTACTGGAAGCGTCATCAGTACTGGATGCACTGTTATCTGTTATGGATACACTGTTGATTGGAAATCCTGTATCTGTATGTGATTTTGTGTCGGTAATCGATGTAGCATCCAATGAGTTTTCCGCAGAATCGCTGATTTGGGATGTTTCTGTTATGTCGGTTGAGGATTTGGTGGGCGGTATACTAGAGACTTCTGGTGTATATGACAGATTCCAACCCCCACTAGGATACGTCCATGAGTCATAATTGATCTCGGTACTAGAACTTAGTTCCATAATTGCTGAACTAGAAGTGGACAGATGAACAGGGACGGCCACTATAACAGTGTCCCCAGATACTCCTGTATATGTTGACGTCAAGGTGGATACTCCACCATGCGTTGTTGTTATAGTTGTCAAATAATGAGGAATCACAACAATTACCGTGTTTGTCTCACCTGGCCCACCAGTTATTGTGGTAAGAGCTGTTGTTAGCCCAGTCCAGGAACTAGTCAATGTGGTGGTGGGAGTGGGGACATTTACAACTATAGTATTACCCTCAGCTCCACTCTCGACTATTGTCGTGGTATATGTGCTGCCCCATGTGTTGGTGACTGTGGTCCTCACTCTCGGAATTTGTACAACAACTGTGTTAGACTGTCCGGCCGCGCCAATTATAGTTTTAGTTGATATAAATGGTCTTTCCCACAAAGTCGTTACTGTAGTAGTCGGAGTGGGCACATTGACGTAAATTGTATCGGTGGTGATCCCAGTCTTAGTATTGGTACTGGAGTAACTGCTTCCCCACGTACTTGTGATTGTAGTGGCAGATTTGGGTATGCCTATGATCACAGTATTCGTAGACAAGCCTGATGCAGTAGTTGTTGAGGTGATTTCATTCGTCCAATACGAAGTAACGGTAGTATAACATATCGCATTAATAAAGGTTGCCTGAAAAACTCGAGATGCTATATCCAGGTGTAGAATCCCATCCGGTCCGGTCCAAGTGGTTTTGAGGCCACCACCCATCATCCAATTGAAAGTCACGATTCTGACCGGATAATAGACACCCTCTTTCAAAAAAAGACTTGCAGAGTGAGTATTAACTTGTATATTTCCTCCGCCTCCGGCAGGGCCAACTGTCTTGACACTGTAATTGCCCGTCACACTCCCGGTGGCATCATTGCAACAAGATGTACCAGAACCAATTTGCAACGATGCACCATTGTCAGCATTGATGCTAAATGTGTATAAACCGGTTTGTTCGGCAAGAAAAAACCCTGATAATTCCAACGTGTAATTTGTGGTTGTAATACTTTGACCGTAAATAGTTCCAGTGACCACGATCGATTGGGAAGGAAGGTTATTCAATATCAGGAAGTCAGAGGCAGTAACACCTGTAATCAGTTTGATGTAACCGAAATTCCTATATCCGCTCTCAAAGAAGTCTGCTGTCCAGCCCGCGGGATCTTCCAAAGGGTACTTGTAAAAATCAACATTGAAACCCTTTTCACCCACGGATGCGGGCGTGCACCCAACATTGTCAGTCGCAAAACATGTCGCTAGGAGCGGTATGAAATACAAAAGATATATCATTTCTGCAAATGAGTCAATCTGGAGGCTTTTTTGGGAGTAAAATTAAATAAAGACGCAAGGGTTGGTATTTATGGATTTCCGACCCAGATTGAGCGTAAAATTTGAGTGCAAATGACAAATGGTGAACATGCATGGTGCATGGTGCATCATGCATCAAATTAAGCGTCCGATATGCATTACCGGCCCCGAAGTCTTCCATGCACGCTAGTAATAAATAAAAAAAAAAAATAGCCGATTTCCAATGCCAAGACACAAGATTTCAGCTCGCCTGTTTAAAAGACTGAGAATACTGAGGTCAAATTCTCCTTCACAACTCAATGGATGGACTTTGATAATTGAATGATGGCTGTCACTGTCACCATAAGACAAATTTAGTAATGAGATGAACGCGTCAAGGCCACAGCGCTGAAATAGAACTTACTTTAAAACGGGAGGCCTTGCGCTACCAACGTGATGCAAGCAGTCTTAAAACGTGGCCTGAGTTAGAGCTGTATTGTGTTTTAAAGTTACGGCAGTGAAGCTGGTTGCCTTCAAGGAATAGCTCTCGTTGCAGCCTAATTTGTCATTGAGCACGAGTTGATCAGGAAACCTTTGACTTTGTAAACTTTTTGAGTAGCTTATAATGGGCTACTCAAGAGGACTTTGTTGTCACCTGCCGTATTTATACCTGATGCAAACTCTGGCATTAAGCAGTCGAGAAGTTGATTTCGTTAACCTCTGCTTTAATCGACACAGACTTATTGGCACCCACACGAAAGCCTGTATTCCGCACATTTTCTTCGAGTGGCTTGCAGCACACATTGTAGTCAATCTTGGCATTCGATGTTGCATTAACTTCCACGCTCATGAATGGCCTTCCAAATACATCTTAATCACCATCATGGAGTATATGAGACTGCCGCCATACATAAGACATATGGCACTTAACACTTATGTTACATACGAGTGTTACGATTCGGGAATCTGGATAACCCGATTATCTCATGGTGGGCCCCAATCTGAATTTCTCGAAATGAATTTCACAAAGATTATTCTTGTGGCTAGATGATGCAACAACGTGATTCTTTCATGTCAACGTCATATTACATTCCAATAAAGGCATTCTTGTCATGCGTCGTGTTTCGTGTATCAATGGACATTTTTGAGCTCTTTTTAATGGATACAAGCTAGAATTGGGTAGACGTCTCAGTAATCATGGGAGGCAAACTACCTCAAAGCTTTTGCGCTGAGGAAACTCGAATCTTTCCGAACTAGAAAGAAGTCACAGGATTCATCACCAATTAGTGCGATACTCGTTTTCCATCTTCGTAGCTCTATAGGTCATGATGTCCATAATGTATACGCTCGAAGGGTATACCATGATAGGTTTGAAGTCCTGGTCTTGCGGAATTTTTGCTCGTAAGGCATGACGGCTTTTTCAAGCGCAGCCATACTCGAGCTTCACAGACCACAAGCAGAATTGATCCCTTGATGGCTCGTTCTCGTATGCATTTCCAGAAACAAGTCTTTCCTTCTGAGAATCCAGTAAAAGCCAAAAGCTTCAAGAATTGGTCCAATCGATTGTGATTCTCGGATCTCCTCAACGAGGTTCATGTGTTTGATAATTTGTTAAAGACTAAAGACACCTTGATCTTCTCGAACAATCAAGTGTAAGCAGGATCATCTCTGATTGCACTTCTCTTTGAATCTGGAGTGCTTTGCTGCCATCAGTAATAAACCCATCGGTTTGGGCTGTTCATAAGTATTCGAGGGCGTGATACATGAACATCTGTGCATGCATCGACGGGACCACCCATTTTCGCGACACGCTTTTTCTCCTTGACATTGAAATTCGCACTGTGTGATGTCTATCTGAGGAGCGCCATCATGCCTCAATTTCCTCATCTTATGCCCGTTACCGTATTAGATCATTGTACAGGGTGTTCTCGAGAGAATGTCAGAGACTATCAAGAAAAAAGGATTTTTGGAGGAATGTCCGACGCATTTGGAGTATCGCACAAAATCGTCATTCTGAAGTAGACTTTGGTTTCGCAAAATCCTTACATATTTGAACAGAATCGGTCAAAGCTAGATTTATAACTTACAATGAAAAATCGAAAACGGATTAAAATTCAAATCGAGGATAACAAAAAAATTCCTGACCGTTCCAGTCTATATCTTGACCTTCGTCTTCTCCAAAATTTGTCATCATATCCTAATAATTCAATCAAGATCAATTCTTGCAGACGCGTGTGGGTTTTTTTTTTTTTTTTTTTTTTTTTTAATTCAAATGTCCTACTGTGACGAGTATTCAATTGTTTACTATCAACACAACCATTTCTTTTCTTATAAACAATGAGATTGACGGGAGCCAATTAGGGATCGGCGAAACGATTCTATTCCATTCAATATAAAAAGCGAAGGAGAAAGCAGGTTGCCGCACATTCCCCATTACAAGATGTCCTTTAGAGCTTTGCCGTCGAACTTATTGCAGAGTGATGATTCATAAGGCTTCATGTGAAAAAAACCACTGATAATGAGATCCCGAGGATTTTAAGTGACTTTGCCTCGACGCTAAGGTTATTTTCTCGAGCACATCTGAGAACCAATGTGAAACATGGGCTTAAGCTCTCGTGTGATGAATTAATAGAGTGACATGCATACTCCAGCTTGAAAACATCTGTCAGCTACTAAAACACAATTCCATATTGAAGTCTTTATTTGAACACTAATATGTATATCTAAAAGCTTTATTTTCGAAATCAGTCAAATCATTCCAGACATCCAGAGCCTGCTGGTCCTCTTTAACGTCTCCCAAATGCTGGGAGTCACGCTTCTTGTTTCTGAAGTAGTAGATGGCAGCGATGACGAGGCACAAGCCGAAACTTGCCGCTTGGGTAGCCAACATCGATATTTTTGCAGGCATGAATAGAGGAGCGTCTGCAACCCTGTACGACTGTGGCCCGACAATATTACCAATTGCAAAACCAATACTTATGTAGAAAGAAGTGACACCAATCTTTTTTGTGGATCCAGCCACATTTGCTGATGCCCAAGAGTAAACAATGGCAAGGGGGGCGGTGATGCAATTTATCATGTAAATTCCAACCAAAAGACCGCCCTTGTTCGTCTTCGGCAAATACGACAACAAGGCGCCGCCGCAGATGGCAGGTAGCAAAAGCGCACAGATTGCAACGAATCTGGTGGTTCCCTTCATGATGAAGTAGGTGGAAATCCATGAGGTCACAACACTCACCACACCGGAAGGCATGTTGAGCAAAGCAGCTTCTTGAGAAGTAAAGCCGAAAGAAACAATGTCTCTGGCGGAGAAAGAGGAGATTGTGTTCGAAGAGAACGAAATAGTGGCCGAGATGATCAAGAACAACCAGCACTGAGGATCAATCAACATCTCCAAAACTTGTTTGGGTTTGAACTTGTGTCCGTTGACACCGATTTTTTCAATGGTTAACTTTTCAAGAAGTATGTACTTCTCCTTTGGCGTGAGGCACTTGGTGGTCAATGGTTCGGAGGGGATAAATGCAACGAAGTAAGCCCCACACAAGATGTTCAAAAAACCGACAACCAAGAATAAGACCCTCCATCCCTGGAAGGTTTCACTGTTGATTTTCTGGAAAAGAAAAGACAACAAACCACCAAAGATTTGACCAAAGCCCAAGCCAGAGTAGAAAATACCGATTCTGAAGGCGCTCTGGGCTCTGTCGTAGAAGTTGGTGGTGAGAAGCACGAGACATGGGATGATGGCGGCCTCGGAAAAACCCAACAAGATACGCAAGGCAAGCATGCCTCTGAAGTTTTGGGCGGCCGAACAGCACATGGTGCATACTCCCCAAACAAGCACATTGACACCCAAAACAAGGTGGACCGGAAATTTCTGCAAAATGAAAGCTTGGAAAAACTCTCCGACGATGTAGGCAACGAAGAAATAGGTTGCAATGTCGGAAAACTGGTTTCCCGTGAAGTTCAAGTCGGTCGGCATTCCCATCACATTGGAGTAGTTGAGCGTGACTTTGTCAAGAAACTGCAAGAAGTAGACAAACAACATGGGAAACAAGAGCATTTTGTCAAGCTTTCTTGTGACTTTGGCAAGACTCACTTCCTCGGGATGGGCCTCGAAATCGAAGTTCTGGATGTAATCCAAGTTGGGGTTCACAGCCCGAGGAGAAATCTCATCGGTGCTGCCGATGCTGTGGACATCTGTCTGTACAATTACCTTTTTCAGCATCAAAGAAGTTTCAATTTGCTGTGGAAAGTAAAGTGTGCTGCAGGCCTCTGCTGAACCCGTCTGTATTTATCTTCTCCACGATGCTTTATCTCGCCTCTAGATTATGTGCATGCATATGCCGGTGATAAGATAGTGGTCGCAAATGCGAAAAAGCCACCGGCGTCGCAACCACCGGCACATTACTACCGGCACATTAGCACCGGCTGCCTCTGCAAATCCGACACGCCCTGTTTCTCTATATGAAGTTCCCATATCGTGTCTATCGTGCTTTCCTTTTTTTTCCGCCCTTTATCCCCAACTATCGTATTTCTTTCCATGACCATCTCTGAGTGTATTTTTGTGACAGGCGCCACTGGCTTCATTGGTGCTCACTGTGTCGGAATTCTCTTGGACAGGAACTGCAGAGTCAAGGCGCACTGCCGCTCCATGGAAAAGTACTTGAGGTTGAAGAACAGCGTGCCACCAGCCAAGCAATATTTGCTCGAACCTGCCATTGGCTCGGACATCACCAACTATGAGGAAATCACCCAGCTCTTGAAGGACTGCACGGGCGTTCTTCACTTGGCCTCGCCTTTCAAGTTTGCCGTGGACGATTTCGTGGCAGATTTGCTTGTTCCTGCCCTCAAAGGAACCGAGGCCGTCATGCGGGCTGCCAAAGACCACCCCAGCGTCAAGCGGGTTGTCTTGACGTCTTCTTTCGCTGCAGTGTACGACGCCAGCAAGGGTGCCCAGCCTGGCGTAGTCTTGACGGAAAATGACTATAGCCCTTTGACATGGGACGACGGGGCCAACACCAAGGACCCTGCGGTGGCATACCGAGTCTCCAAGACCATCGCCGAGAAAGCCGCGTGGGACTTTGTCAAGACCGAGTCTCCGGGCTTTGACTTGTGTGTGTTGTGCCCGACCATGGTTTTCGGGCCGCTCTACTCCACAGAATTGATTTCCGACTTGAAGGAATTGAATTTCAGTAACCAGCTCATCTTCAAATTGTTGACTTCCTCCGGGGACGAGGTGCCCCCCACCAAAAACCCCGTCTGGGTCGATGTGCGTGACTTGGCCGAGTATCACGTCACGGCATTGACGGCACCAAAGGCATCAAATGAACGGTTCTTGATTTCCGCGGGCGATTATGATAATCAGGAAATTGTCGATTTGTTGAGGAAAAACTTGTCTGAAAAAGAGTCTTGCCGTATCCCGGTTGGAACTCCTGGCTACACCACGAGGGGCGAGCATTTCACCACCGACTCTTCCAAGGGCGTGAAAGATCTTGGAGTCACCTACAGGACTCTTGAGTCCAGTGTCGTGGACTTGGCCCACCAGCTCTTGACTTTCTCGTGAGTCGTATCATGATCTTTTAGAATAAATAAAAGTTACCACATTATTTACACTTGATTGTTTAGTGCCCGGTCATAAGTCGTCGATTCTATTCTCGAATCGACTGTTTTACTCTGGCTGCATGAAGCGTCGAATCCAGCATGCTCGCTTCTTGCTTTTGCTCTCCAATGAGTTTTCGCCTACACAAAGTTCAAAATACCATGATAAAATATATTCGGTTACTTATAGAGCAGCAGCGAGCCCGTCAATGTGAGCTTTCATGTCGTAGCCACAGACCTCCTCGATGGTGAGCTTGTTGTCCTCGCTGAGTCCGGCGGCCTTGGAACTCCATCCGATTCTCTCATTAAGGTTTTCTCTGGCTCTCAAAGATGCTTGTTGGATTCTGGTAACACGAGGCTTTCTTTCCTGCTCATAGAGCTCCAAACCCTGTGCCACAGTCAAGTTGAACTTCTTGGAGAAGATGTAGCCAAGAGCGCCCGCATCTTCAAATGCTGCACAGGCACCCTGGGATTGGTCGGGCATCATAGCGTGTGCAGCATCTCCCAACAATCCAACACCCTTGGATCCATCAGCACTGGCCTTGTAGAAGTATGGAAGAGGCTCGTGGACGTACAACCTCCATTGCTTGATGTCGTAACCGCATTCGACAAAAAGCTTCTGCAATTTAGGGTCCAATCCCGGAACAGAGTCCAAGAGTTGCTGGACCAGAATCTCGTTGTGCCAGCCATCTTTCACATCTTCAGGATTGGCCGCGTAGAAACAGTAGCAAGAAACGACACTCTTGTCTGAGCAAGGGGACAAGACAATCTTGTTTTTGTCGGCACCTCCCCAGAACTCAATGGCAGCATTGTCAGAGAAGTCTGCAAGTCCCAACTCTTGTACCTTTTTCGTGTCAAACAAGACCCGGATACAAGAAGAGTCCTGGTTGCGCACTTGTGGGGTGATGCCGAGTTGTGGCTTGGTCAAAGATCTGATTCCGTCTGCAGCTATGATCAAGTCGGCGGTGATGTCGTTTCCGTTCTCGAATTTGACAATGCCCGTTTTGTAGTCCACATCAACAGCCTTGTGATTAACCACAAGCTTACAGGCTTTGCCTTCGCCTTCTTCCATGGTGGCGTATTTTTTCAAAACATTGTGGATATCAACTCTGTGGAAGTTGTAGTAGGGGAAACCAAACTTTTCCTTGTAGTCTCCCAAAGAGTAGATGCCCTCCACTTCACCTGTCTTCCAGTCGTGTCTGATCAAGTCCTTCAAGATGACGGGCTTGGCCTCGTAAGGGTCTACCCCCCAGTCATGTAGCCACTTACCACCATTGGATGCACAGGAGAGAGAAGCTCCGACTTCGCCAGCGTAGTCGTATCTTTCATAAATTGTCACAATGTGTCCGGCTCTTCTCAAAGCAATTGCGGTCGCGAGACCGCCGAGACCGCCACCGAGCACTGCCACGTCAAGAGGTTTCCAAGAGTATGCTGTCATTATTATGTGATTATCGAATTGAAGATGAAATTGTTGGGGACATGGAAGATGGGAGCATTCTTCATCAGTATATAAGGTTGCGTCGGAAAGCAGAAAACGCGCCGAGCACCGGATGCAGTCTATCAGTCTACATCTCCACATGTGAATCAAGCCATGTTTCCGTCTCTATGTACACTCCTGAAAATTGCGAAACTCCCGATTCCGAAATGCTACAATTCCGCACGCCGGCTATCAGAACATGACCAACCCCGGAAATTGGAAAAATCGGATTCTCGCCCAATTGATAGAGTCGCCCTCTTCGCTATCACGATCCCAGACTGCATGGAGCAACCTCTCGAACTCTCCGATGTAGTTAAATCGCAATTTCTCCTTGATCGACCGGATGCGCAAGAGGATGTACTCTCGGTCCTCGGTCTCGATGCACACCACCCCCGCCATTATTAGTGGGAACATGAGTCCTGTTTCTATTTCGGGGATGTTCTCTATTGACTTCAAAGATCTGAGTATAATCGACAAGCAGGCCAACACTCTGGTGTCTCGGCGATTGTACCCCTCACGTATCTGATGAAGCCGCAAAAATGAAGACCACTGTAGTGCTAGCCAGTAGGACGAAAGAGACAACTTGTCGGGATCTATATTGCCGGTCATCAGAAAATTGTCAGCCAACTCGGAGGGGCTTGGGGACCAGTTCTGTAGTCGCATTTCAATCAAGTTGGCCAATGAGTCAAACTGCTTCTCGTGGGCAAGTGATTTGTGCCTGTTTGACCTCAAGCCCGCGAGCGTGGAAATGTTGCCCATGATCTTGAAAAGCTCTCCTGCCAAGCCATACCTGAAGCCGAACTTGCAATTGAGAATGTCCTCCACGTGGTTTCCCTCGTAGTTCAAGTACGGGTTGCTCTTGGTGCGGTCCATGTAGGGCGTGGCGCAGGTGCTGAGGGACGAAACGTGATCTAGATAGCAGAAGAGCTGGATCAGCAACGGCGATATACTGGAGACCTTGCTGAGGCCACCGCGGACACGGATGATCTCGGAGCCCTTCTCCAACGCGCTGCTCCAATATAGGGAGTTGCCCTCGAAGATCTCCTGGATGGACACGAGACATAGACTTAGAAGCACGTTTTCTGTGTCGAAGAAGAAGTCGTCGTTCTTGCCGGCAAGACAGCTCTGGGCCATGCCCCTGTACTTGACCGCATCCCGCATCATCTCGCAATCTCGGTCGGGCGCCAGGTTCACCCGCCGCGAGCTGGCGATCGCTATGATGGGGTAGCGCACCCGGCTGTCCACTAGGCAGAGGGGGATCACGGTGCCCAAGAAGCGCGTGGTGGTTTTGTCCACAAACAAGAGCATGGACACCTCCGTGATGAAGTAGCAGAGAAGCTCGCCCTCCTTCTGCGGAATGTTCAAGGAGTTGATCATGCAAGACGCCAAGAGATCCTGCTTCTGCTCCTCATACACCGACACAGGCATGTCCGGAGACAGGTGCGCCAGCTCAGGCACCATGAGCGAGGTCTCCATGAGCGAGTCTAGGAACATCTTCTCTGTCGTGTTCAACAACGTGGAGGGCGACACTGCCGAGTCCGCAGAGCCAACCAGACCAGGCCCGCTGGGGCGTGCCGGCTCGGCTGCCTGGCGGACAGTCCCCACGGGCGGCGGCCCCGCCAGCTTGTCCATGTCCCACAACCACTTGACGCCGTGGTCGGAGATCACGGCCCTGCCAAACTCGGCCGCATCCTTCTTGTCCGTGTACCAGCAGGGCCGGTCCTTCTTGGCACAGTTGGCACAGCCCGGGCGGCCCTCGTCGCACTTTTTCTTCTGCTTGCGGCACGGAACACACCCGTTGCGGCTGTACTTGCCGCGCACCAAGGTGGAGTCGGGGCCCTTGGGCCGGCCGTTCTTCTTGAGCGCCCGTGTGGTGGTGCACTCGGTGCCGTCCCGCCTGCACCGCTCACAGGGGTGTTCGCCCTGGCACAACTCTTTGCGCTTGTGGCATCGGTCGCACGATCTTTTCTTCTGCATGGGGGTGACGTGCCGTGGTGCCTGGCAGTGTTCGCTGGTGGGTTGGTGGGAGCGTGCTCGTGGTGAGGGTGTAGGCGCCTGTGGTGAGGGTGTAGGCGCCAATGTGGGCCGCGCGGAACCGAGCCGCCTCGCCGATGGCTCCACGGGTTGTGCGCATTCGAGCGTATACCCCAGCCGGGGACTTCGGGCGGCTTTCCTACAGGGTGTTGACAGAGGCTCGGGGCAGAGCAGGTGGGGGAGAGGAAGAAATGGGCCAGCCACACGCTCACGTGCACCGTCCACGGGCGGGATGCTGCCTCACTGTGGGCGGCCTTTGTCGTTTAGGTCCAGCCGGTCGGACCTTTCGAGGGCCCGCCTGGCCAGAACTTGCCCGAGGCGCGGCCCACTTGCACTGATAAGCGCGAGGCGCACATTGCAAAGTGCGGGATGCACAGATTAGTGCGCTGCGACGCAGATAGGTGCGCTCGCCCGGCCGTACAGATTCAAAGTGCGCGTGGGAAAATATGTATTCTAAAAGCCATGGGATGGAAGTGGGCGCCGCGCCGGCGGAACGCCTACTTCTTCCGAACAGAAAGCAAGGGCGACTCGGAGTCCACCCGGATCTTGGTGATGTCGTGCGCATCGAGACACGCCTGGCGCGATAAGAGAACCGCGGCGCCCGCGCGGGCCTTCACGGTGGCACAGTAGTTCGCAACCACGGCGGCCCACGTGCTCGTGCCCGCCAAGTACTTGTCAAGCTCCTGGACCAAGTCAAACACGTCGGTGATGCCGTGGTTGGCGGCCTCGCCCCGATACATGGTCATGGCGTGCGCAGCATCGCCCATGAGCAAGACGCGGTTGCCCCGGGTGTCCCACTTGACCTGCGGCCAGTCCGCCAACTTGATCTCCACCAACTGCAGCGGGTCCTCGGCCGCACGCTTGACCAACGAGTGGAGCTCGGGGTACAAGCCCTGGGCGTTTTTCAACAACGCCGCCGCCTTCTCCTCCGGCGTGCCGAACGCCTCGTCCTCGTCTCGCACCTTCCACGAGAGGTTCACCTGCGCGTAGTACAAGTCGTCCTCCTTGGTGTAGTCAGGGGTGGCGAGCATGGAGAACCAGAAGAAGGTCTCGGTGTTGGGCACGGTGCCCTGGAAAAGCAACGGGTCGAACCTCTCTGCGATCTCGTCCGTTTCCTTCTTGGTCATGCGGACCTTGGCGCCACAGAACCTGATCGGCAAGTAGTTGAGCTTGCCCTCCTCGCCACAGATGATTTTTCTGGTGGCCGAGTTGGAGCCCTCGCACCCCAAAAGCACGTCTCCCTCGAACGTCTGTCCGGAGGCACACTTGACCACCACCCCTTGGCTGGTCTCCGTGATTTCTGTGAGCTTGCAGTCCCACTGCACATCGATACCCTTCAAGAGCGCTCTCCGGATCTGCTCCCTTCTGACTCTCAACCGCTTCGAGGGCGGAATCGTAAGAACACTGTCTCCAGTGCTGGCGTCAATGTACTTGAAGTTGCCCGTGTCGTGTTCATGGAAGTCTCTCCGGACCTGCGCCTCGTAGATCTCTTTGACAACGTCGGGTGGCAACAAGCTCAAGAAGCTGTTGAGGGCCCAGTGCAAAGTAATGGCCCACCCAGCACTCTCTCTGAAATGGATGTCGGAGTCTCGGTCGAAGATGACAAACTCGACGCCCCTTGCCTTGAGGGCTTGCGCAGTCAAAAGACCAACGATGCCAGCACCGCTTATAAGAACTTTTTGAGATTTCACTGTCATTGAAGATACTCAGCTTGCACCTCTGAAATTCGATCCTTGGCCTACAATCTTATACTGTGTTATCGGAGTGCACACAGCCCTTATCGCTGCTGTCGCAATCTCGAATAAACCCCGGCGCACATGTGTGCTCGGATTCCGCTTCCGTCGGAAAATTTCCTATAAATATTCTAGACATCATCCGTGTCCGTCGTTGCTTATCATATTCTATACCTATCTACTCCTCCTCACACAGAACCAACAATGACTGAAGGACACGAAGCTCTCAATCCTATTCACCCAGATGTCTTGGCCAAAATGGACCCGGTGTTCGTCAAGATGTACAACGAGCACGTGGCCAACATCCCAAACAAGCCCATTGATCTCTACAAGCTCCGGGCCAACTACTCCAAGATCTACTCCTACGGTACGGGCGAGTACCCCGAGATCACGAACGTGGTCGACACCACCTTCCCATCTTTTGATGGCCAAGACGTCAAAATCAGGATCTACAGACCCAATGATGCAGCCGACGACGAGGTTCTCCCTGTGCATATCGACTACCACGGAGGAGGCGGTGGCTTGGGTGACTTGGAGACAGAGAAGCACATCCTTTGTCACTACGTGAACTTGGCCCGCGTCGCTGTGGTTGATGTTGACTACAGATTGGTGCCAGATTACGTCTACCCCACATACATTCATGACTGTTTCTGGGCTTTGAAACATGTGTATAACGAGTCCGAGTCCCTCAAGTTCAACCCCAAATCCATCTCCATTGGTGGTGTCTCTGTGGGCGGAAACATCGCCTTTGTCGTCTCTCACCTTGCAAGAGATGCAGAGATTCCACTTGTCGCTTGTGTTGCTGGAACACCACAAGTCGACGACGTCGAGAGCTATAAGTCTGCACAGGACTCGCCATACGAGTCCTCCCGCGAGTTTGAGTTTGCCCCTACGTTGAACTGGGGCCGTATCAAATTCTTTGACAAATTGAAGTGGGACACCTTGCCCGAGGATGAGACAGAGAAGGCCAAGAAGCTCAAGGAGATTGGCTGGTTCAAGGATGTGTTGAGTGCTCCTAATTTCAAGGACTTGCCCAAGACCATTGTGGTGACTGCTGGTTGTGACCCAATGAGAGACGAAGGTGAAGCTTATGCCGCCAAATTATTGCAAAACGGTAACGAGGTTGTCTTCAAGAGATACCCGGGTGTCCCTCATCCTTTCATGCACATGGACAGTTATCTCTGGCAAGCTAGTGACTACATCAAGTACACGGCTTTCGAAATTGCGCTTGCCCACGGAACCTCAAAGACCTTCAAGTAGATAACCGTCGGAGATTCGATTCCCGAATGCAGCATATTATGAAATCAAAATTAAGAATAGAGTCACCAGCCTGGTGTAGAAAACAAACGCATCGAGGGGAGCGTTTCCCAGTATTATTACTGCCATGAGTAGCATTCACATAGTTGTAAGCTGTGCACTGGAAAGTATCGGTTGTCTTCAAAAAGAGGGTGCAAAAAGCAAGCAGCTTCCTGTTCAAGATTCTTGGAAAAGAAATCATCTATATGCGGGCTTCATTTCACAATTAGCTATTATATTTGGGCTTGGCGCTTCTTTTCTTTAAACGCTTATAAAGGTGGCACATAACTAATACTTCAGACAGTAGGTGATCTAGAGTTTACAAATTATTCCCTAAAATTTCACTTCCCTCGCTCACGCAGACCCGCTGGACGTAAGAGTCTTCATAAGATCGGAAAGAATAGCAAAAATGGCCAATCTTCGGCGCTGCAGCTCACTTCAATGTGGGGCCATGAAAAACACTTCCGGCAAAGTGATTTGGAGCACAGCAAACAACAATTTTCTTGACATAGCAGATATTTGAGCGGCCTTCACTTACCAAAAACAGGAAGTAACAAGGGAAGGGCCCTGATGTAGGAGTTTTGTTTCGTGGAAACGCCGGCAAAGCAGCAATACCAGCCACAAAAAGCAGAAAGGATCACAAAGATGCCGCCTGCCTGCAACAAGTGTGTGTTTGCAGTGAAGTAATAGCCAACAAGAAGCCAGAAGCCAATATCCAACGTAAAAAAAAGCCCCATGAATAGAACCGTGGACTTCAAAGTGCACAACAACATGAGGAACGTGAAAATGCCCCAGCCAGAGAGGAAAAAACCGATGGCGTCATTGAGCTGCACGAGATCGTCACCGTAGGCGGAAATGATTCCGAACGCCGGCGTATTGATGGCGCCAAAAGACATCCAAAAGCCAAACCCGAAACTGCACAAGACCGTGCCTGCAAAGCAGTTCCCAAGAAAGAGCTCCCAAATTCCTGCGGCGGCTTGAACGACCCCTCCGTAGAAATAGCACAAGCCCACGGCAGCATTGGGTGTGACGATTCCTTGGGCTCCTGCCAAGTATAGCCCCAAGGTAAAGGCGCTGGTTGCAAATGCTGAGAGCCCCAAAGCAGCCGCATTTCCGTATTGGACAGGCTGCGGGACGCCGTACCTCTCGGGTTGCATGGTGCCCCCAAATGCTGTCATGAGCTCATGTTTGTAGTATCTCTTGCCTCCGAGAACCACAAACTCCCCGCCTTCCCCCGCTACCTGGACATTACCAAAGGACTCGTGCGAATGTCTCTGTTTTTCTTCTTCCAAAGAACTCATTGCTGACTCGATATTATGACTTATTTGACAATCGGCGGTTGAAGCTTGATATCTACCAATTTGCAAGCACTCACGTGGCTGTCGTTTGAATTGTTCTGGACATGGTAATTTGAAGGAATTCAATGAACCTTTTAAATGCTGAGTTGTGGGGTAAAGGGCATTCGCAACGTGCAGCAAAATGGCCTTAGGCATTAAGGCCCGCGCAGGCTGACACAATGAGGTGCTATTCTTGGAGCAGTTCGCCAACACAGGGGTTTCCCCTGATTTCGCCCAGATTTCTCTACTTTTTCGTACAGCGGCCCACCACTACGGGGGGTTTTCACCGAAGAAAGCGACTTCTTGCTGCCAACTCTCGAATGGGTACTCTTCCACAGTGAGTTGACTTACGGTGATAACAACTTCTCCGCGGCGCGGGTGCAGGAGCACATTGGCCAGGATTTACAGGGCCCGGAGTTTGCAGCGTTCCTGGGGCCCTGTATATTTCTCGCTTAGACCCCCAGCATAGCGTGACCCGCTGCCACATACCACCGTACTTCCTCACACTTAGCAGCTTGCGCTGCGCATTCTTTGCTTAGGTCCGACTCGCACATGCGGTGCAAATTCCCACACAGCGTGAGGACACACGAGGTGTCGCTTGCCTACAACCGATTCTTCGAATTGGAAGCAGACTCTGAACGCATTTCTCCTTCTGCTTGACTAAGGGCAGCTTTCGTCGCAAAAGCTCCCGTGCCCGCCCGTGGCTGAGACGGTGCGTTGGGGTTTTCTGGACGTGCGTTAAGAGGCACATTGTTCGCACGGTACTCTATCGGTCTGGTGCTGTCAAACATGCCACCTTTCGAGATGCGACTGGAAAACCTTGTCACAATGGCCTCCCCCCATATTGCTTGGAGTACGCTACTGTACACTGGGCACCCACCATTATGCTGCTGTGGCTTAAGCCCATCCGCGCATGCATGGAGCGGTGACAATACGTCCAGACATGCGGCTCATGGGTCCCCTCACATGTCCGCCTGAATAGGGAAGTCGACACCTATGCGCTGGAAACCAGACGGAATCCGGGTCGTTGTGCAAGAGACAAATGACACTACAGGCTGGGGAAAGGCGAAGATGGATACACATGAAACCAGCACACGTGCGGCCCCATTTTCACGAGTGCCCCAAAGAGCCCCCGTCTAAGTGTACGCCTCTTTTCCACCGGTCTTGCTGCTGAGCGGTCTCCACGCAGGCCCTTCCAGCAGGCTCTACATATTACACCCCGAAGGCAAGGCTCAGGCGCTCTCGAGCTTTTTTCCGTCTCGATCCAAGCCGCCGTTATGCGGAATCCGCGGCCGCCACAAGCAATACTTGCACCCAGCCCCGACACAGTGACCGGTTTCCCACGCCACCAGCGCAATCACTCCACAAGACAGTCAAGGCACTCTGTTGAGCAATGACCCGAATTTTTTCTCGGGCAAAAATCAGGTGGTAGAAGGACCCCCTAGATATACTCGGCCAGTCCGGTCTGCAGGCCCTCGTACTTTGTGGGGTCACCCATGTGGGCTAGAACCAGAGCATAGACCCGTACAAAAGCATAATTCTTTGCAAAAGGCCAGTGGTGCCGCCGGCCCCAAGAAAGGGAGGTTTTTCGGAGACTCTCCAAAACGGAAGAAAAAAACGAGCCTTCGGATGGCTCCTTTCTGCTTCTTAAGCGGCACACTATTGATGCGGAACGGTGACGCGGCCGGATTTGGCTCCTCTATTCGTGCTCCACGGTATGCGCATGAGGAGAAACTAACACCTACGCACCCCAACCACCAGGCAAAACAGCAGCCTGCTTCTGGGGATCACCGCCAGAATCAATGGAGTTGCCGGCAATGGCCGATTGTGCACCAGACCCAGTTGGCGGTAGTATTGGCACCCGGGCCACTCCAAAGTGCTACACCTTAGTCTTAGGCACATGTCTCCCCGCAATCCGCCCACCTAGTTTATACAGGGTGCTGCGAGCATTCCGCAAATCAAAGCGTGAGCTTATCTAAGCGCATTCACCCCCAGCCTTCAACTATAAAGAACAGCCCACTTCTTGCACTGTCAAAAACACGAGAAAACGGCTTCTTGTTCTCATACGCACATCCGAATCCCCATCTGAAAAACAGCACCGAAACACCTGCTGGCAAATAGCAATCCCCCCATGTCTCACCCAAGCAACCCAGTGATTGTCGTGGGAGGCGGGTTAGCCGGACTTTCCGCCGCACACCAAGCCTACCTCCGTGGAGCCAATGTCGTTTTGTTGGACAAGCAAGGCTTTCTCAGTGGCAATAGCGGCAAGGCAACCTCCGGAATCAACGGTGCCCTCACCAGAACACAAACGTCTTTGAGCATCGCTGATTCCGTGGAACAGTTCTACCAAGACACGTTGGCCACCGCCAAGGACAGAGCAAACCCAGACCTCATCAGAGTGCTCACATACAACAGTGCTGATGCTGTGCATTGGCTTCAGGAGGTGTTCGGCTTGGATCTCTCGGTGGTCTCGCGCCTAGGCGGACACTCTCAGCCCAGAACCCACCGCGGTAAAGACGCCAAGTTCCCCGGAATGGCCATCACGTACAAGCTTCTCGAGAAGTTGGAGAATTTGGCCGAGGAAGAGCCTGCGCGTGTCTCCATTCTCAAAAACACGCAGGTCGTGGATCTTGTCATTGACGACCACGATGCTTCCATTGTGCGGGGCGTACAGTACAAGGATTTGAATCTGAAAGAGAGAGGCGCCATTCTTGGTCCAGTGGTCATGGCTACGGGTGGCTATGCTGCTGACTTCACCAAGAATTCTCTCTTGCGCAAGTACCGCCCCGATATCATCGACCTCCCCTCGACTAACGGAAGCCACGCTACCGGTGATGGCCAGAAAATCGTCATGAAGAATTCTGGAATCGGAATTGATATGGACAAGGTCCAGGTGCACCCTACCGGCTTGATTGAGTACGATGATACAGACGCCATAGAAGGCAAAACGCAACCCCGCTTTCTATTCTTGGGGGCAGAGGCTCTCAGAGGAGAGGGCGGTATCATCTTGAACAAAAAGGGACAGCGTTTTTGCGACGAGTTGGGAACCAGGGACTATGTGAGCGGAGAAATGCAGAAGCAATTGCAAAAAGGCCTAGGTCCGTTGAGGCTAGTCATGAACACCCAGAGCGAGAAGAGTCTTGACTTCCATATCAAACACTACAAGCAAAGAAAACTCTTGAAAACCGTCTCTGGGCAAGACTTGGCCGATGAAATGGGAGTTCCTTTTGAAGACTTACAAAAGACCATTACAGATTACAACAAATCCGCAAAGGGCGACACATCTGATCCTTTTGGCAAGAAGTATTTTCCCACGACCCCTTTCGATATGGAACCACTGAACAACTACCATGTTGCTTTCATCACCCGTGTTTTACATTTCACTATGGGAGGAATCAAAATCAACGATAAAACTCAGGTGATTTACAAGGACGGTGACAAGGAGACCCCTTTCGATGGCTTGTATGCCGCAGGAGAAGTTGCTGGAGGCGTGCATGGTCATAACAGACTCGGTGGCTCTTCTTTGTTGGCTTGCGTCGTTTATGGCCGCTTGGCTGCCGACCAATCTTGCAGCCATCTCATGTCGTTGTTATCTGCAAACGCCCCCTCTGCCAATGCTGCAGAACGTTTAAACCAAATTGTTCTTCACATCAACCCGTACTCAAAGCAGATCACAATTGACTTCGAAGACGCTGCAGTCTCAAAAACCCCAAACGTGAGTCGTGGCGATCAAAGCTCAAATGGGCAGAAAGAAAAGGAACATGAACCGGCCAAAGAAAAGCCAAAATTCTCTATTCCGGAGAAAGAATTCACAGCAGAAGAGGTGGCTAAGCACAATACCGAAAATGATTGCTGGGTCATTGTCAAGAATGTAGTCATGGACCTCACCCTGTTTTTGGATCATCATCCGGGAGGCAAAGGCTCGATCATGAAGTTTGCTGGACAAGATGCAACAGAGAGCTTTGATATGTTGCACGAGGACAACGTTATCTCCAGATACGCCCCGCAATGCGTTTTGGGAACGTTGAAGGGTGAAAAGTCTCAATTAAGTATCAAGTAATCGACACTCTATTGTACTGAGGTCTATCTACAAAAAGTTGATAGTCAAACTTAACTATTTTTCTGTCTTTTCACTCACGTCGATTGTTTTCAAAACAAAATGACATGGCGTTGAAAAAAATTTTTATATAAGTGGAGCATGACACTGCACGGGCAAGAATACTCTGGAAAATTGTGCCACTATGTTTAGAAACACTTGTGGTGAACAATGGTTGGTCCAGATTCGTCGTATTCTTGCTTTGAGATCCACATTTGTTGGAAAGTGGACAAGGAAGCCAAGATGGAACCACCAATCCAGACAGAGTACTTTCTCTCAGGTGGAGCGATGATCTTGACCTTCATAGAAGATGGGGCCAAGGCAGTGATCTCCTTTTGCATACGCTCAGCAATACCTGGGAACAAAGTAGTACCACCAGACATAACAATGTTACCGTACAACTCCTTTCTAACATCAACGTCACACTTGATGATAGAGTTGTAGGTAGTTTGGTCAATACCAACAGCTTCCAATCCCAAGTCAGGTGGACGGAACAAAGCCTCAGCAGCTCTGAATCTCTCGTTACCGATGGTAATGACTTGACCATCTGGCAACTCGTAAGACTTCTCGATAGCAGAAGATTGAGAAGAGGTTTGCATCTCTTGCTCAAAGTCCAAGGCAACGTAACACAACTTCTCCTTGATGTCACGAACGATTTCTCTCTCAGCAGTAGTGGAGAAAGTGTAACCACGCTCAGACAAGATCTTCATCAAGTAGTCGGTCAAGTCTCTACCAGCCAAGTTCAATCTCAAGATACCGTGAGGCAAGGAGAAACCGGCGTAGATAGGAACCAAGTGAGTAACACCATCACCAGAGTCCAAGACGATACCAGTAGTTCTACCGGAAGAGTACAAGGACAAAACAGCTTGGATAGAGACGTAGAAAGCTGGGACGTTGAAAGTCTCGAACATAATTTGAGTCATCTTCTCTCTGTTGGATTTAGGGTTCATTGGGGCCTCGGTCAACAAGACTGGGTGCTCCTCTGGAGCAACTCTCAACTCGTTGTAGAAGGTGTGATGCCAGATCTTCTCCATGTCGTCCCAGTTGTTGACGATACCGTGCTCAATTGGGTATCTCAAGGTCAAGATACCTCTCTTGGATTGAGCCTCATCACCGACGTAAGAGTCCTTTTGACCCATGCCGACCATGATACCTTGATGTCTTGGTCTACCGACAATAGATGGGAAAACGGCACGTGGGGCGTCATCACCGGCGAAACCGGCTTTGCACATACCGGAACCATTGTCGATAACTAATGCAGCAACTTCTTCTATAAAATGTTAGTAGTGAACTAATTTTTTGTGATAACCTCTGGCCGGCTTTCCTGATCCTGCACGCGCAAATTCCTGTAGAGGGGGCTGCGACCGGTTCGCGGAAGAATGTCCAGCATTGCTAGTCCGAAAACAAGGGGGTGTTCGCGCGTCCGTCGTGCGCACCCATACACCAAGATTCGACAAAACCCAAAAATCGTATGGCCAACAGAAGAATTCCGACAATTGGTCCGGCCTCAGGCGACCTCAAGCTGCCGCATGGAGAGTTCTTTGTTCAAAACTCCTGCTAAACGATTTGATGGTCTACAAGTGATGTCCGGATCAGACCACTCGGGATTGAAGCGTAGAAACTCGACAGAGGTAGCCCGCCGTCACGAGCAAGCACAGTGTACTCACAAAAAGTAACGGATTCAAAGAGTCTGATCTCTCCACGTGGCTGGGTTATCTGAAAGGCACTTTGATTGATGCATTTCGATTGATGCATTGAAATCAAGAGGCCAGCGAACACCTTGCACACCATGAGACGATCAGACACTTCGGGATCCATCTGCCGTGAACAGAAAAGAAAAGGAATAAAGCGGCGTCGATGAAGCGAGCTTGAAGGCAGTCTTTTTGCCGAATTCAAAACGAATTACATACCACCGTCCATTTTGAACTGTTATGATCTGGAAGAATAAGTAGGAAAGAAGAAGAAAGTTCGAGGAAAAAAGAATTGTTGTCAGTTTCGACCAACCCAAGAGGGAGGGCGCATTTGCCTGCATGTAGGCGCGCGCGCACAAGGGTTGCCGAATAGCATTAACCCTCAACCCACACACGGAAATTACACGGCGTGTGGGTTTAGGTGGGTTGCATCAAGAAAAATGGGAATTCGCTTTGGTGTTGCGGGTCTTCGTCAAGTACGTATATGTAATTTATGTTGCAGGTCTTTGGGCTTGTGTGCAATCTACTGCCTCTTCCTTCCCTCTAACTACCTCGGCTCGCTCCCCAGGGGCTGCGCCACGTATACACGCCTCAAGGGCCATTGAATACGCTTGGATCAGCATGACCAAGGTTTGCGGCCGACACTATGCTCGCGTCACCCTCATGATGACCATGGGCTGTGCCGCAAAAAACTGTTTTGAGCATCGCTGCATGTGACCTAAAAGCCGTTGGCCAATTGCTGATTCGAAGGCGGCGGCTGGAAATAGGGGAAAACGGCAAACCACTGAAGTGGATCAAGATAAGAAAATATACGGGGACGGAGATATAGTTTGAAAGTCATGTGATCCGCCATTTCTTCAGCACAAGACGGCATACCGAAGATCTGTGGCGCAACTTCCTATGCTCTGGCGCTTAAGCGCCCTGATTTACTTGGTACACCACGAAGACTCGTTTCCCCACCGGATCCGGGCAGTACGCTGCTTAGACGGACAGGTGGTGTATACGTGTGCCCTCAGCGCTTTTGCCTAATTGGTTCTCGCGGCGCGAAACACCTGGCTGGCTAGCACTGGAATGTTCGAGCACCGCATCTACTGAGTCCGCAGGTATCGTGCCACCCGTGCCGGGTGCTCTTGTCAGTGCTTTAGTCAAAGTTGCACCTTCAAGTGCTGGATCCGAATCCGACCCTTATTTGGGTTCGTCCTCATTACCCTTGCGGGAGCCTAGTGTGCAATGTCAGCTGGTCCACCGCTACAGTGTAGAGCCAAGTAAAAAAAAAGGGGGCGGCGAAGGAGGAAAAGATAAGGTGCACGAAGCAAACACTCGAATGGCGCAGAGGTTGGTCGGACACCCAGCATCTGAAACCGTTACATCTTACTCTCCTCGCGATCATCTGTTACTGCCGTTGCCTTAGTTGCCTGTCTTGTGGTGCGCAGTCCAGAGCTAAAAAAAGAAAAAAAAAATAGAAATTTGCCCCAAAGAAGGTAAAAGGATAACTGTGCCCACCGCCCGCACCCTCATACTCCAGGTCACGAGAAGACTTTCGCGCCGTTCTAGCCGAAATACAAACCCACCGCCTCTTGACATTATATAGCTACTGACACTCTAACCCCAGCAAAATATGTCTTCATCCGTCCCATACGACCCATATGTGCCCAACCAAGCCACTGGGGACCAGTCGAATTCCAGAACTGCGGCTATCCAAGCGGTATGTTAATTTTTCGTCCCGCGCCTGCGAGAACCCCTTGATCCAGATGAAAGTCGGCGCTATGGTCCAAGCGTCTTGCCGTGCTGGCAGTCCGAATCCGTGTTTGGGATTGTACAGCCTTGGCCTTCGCTGCGTGTATTGGTGGCCAGCGGTTTTATCTCTGCGGCCCCGCTGACCTGCCAGATCAAGAACCCTTTAGTGGCCAGATCATATACTAACCCCGCAAGCAAATAGACGACACTGTCGGCATCATGAGAGATAACATCAACAAGGTTGCTGAGAGGGGTGAAAGACTCGACTCCATCGAGAACAAAACAGACAACCTTGCAATCAGCGCCCAGGGTTTCCGCCGTGGTGCCAACAAAGTCAGAAAGGACATGTGGTGGAAAGACATGAAAATGAGAATGTGTCTCATCTTGGGTGTTATCATCGTGTTGATTGTCATAATTGTTCCAATCGCTGTTCACTTCTCTTAGGTAAGATTCTTGTTATATATAATTTACGGATATGATATTACAGCATTTAGGAAATATATAAAAGTGTTAATTAGACTATATGCCAGAACTACTCAGCACTGGTGAGCGCTGGAATCATGCATTGCACTACTTGGCTTTCGTTTTGTGTGACTATGGTTGGCGAACAGACGTGTTGTGCATTCGGGCGAAGCAAACAAGTCGGTGGTGAACAGGAACGCTCGGCACAGCGGGCCCCTGCTTGAGCAATTCTATGGGCGGCCTCGGCCGGCCCGATTGTGGTGCCCTAGTTCTCCTCCAAGTAGGCAGAGTACTTGGCCTCGTCCATCAACTCTGGCTTCAGTTCGATTTGCTCGATTTCCTCGGAGAACTTGATGTGAGCGAGCCATCCAGCACCCATGGCATCTTGGTTGATCAATTGTGGCTTGCTCTCCAACACATCGTTGATTCCAATCACCTCTCCAGACAAAGGACTGTAGATCTCACTGGCACTCTTGACGGACTCGACGGAACCAATGGACTCACCCTCTTCGTAAGAGGCTCCGATCTCAGGCAACTCCACGAAAGTGGCGTCTCCAAGCTGGCTGGAGGCGTAATCTGTGATTCCGACAAATGCAGTCTTGTCTTTGTGCACGGCCACCCACTCGTGGTCAGCAGTAAACTTGAGGAAAGCTGGGGCCTCGCCCAAGTACTTGAACACGTGGGAGTCCTTACTGAGCTTGAAGTTGTTGCTGTTGAATCTGACAGCTGTCTTCCATGGTGCAGCACGCACGGTTTGTCTCGCTAAGGTCTTGAACATTATCAATGGTTGTGTGATGTGTGGTGGATGAGATGTAGTAGGGGTTTCCTTCCGCGGGGTGGGGTCTGTCTAGGACTGGCTTCGCGCCGTGGACTTTTTTTCCCGTGCAGAGGTCAATTTGACTCGGTTGCTGTGCCGCACGCCTTGGGCAAAAAGTATGGGGAAGAGACGCACGAAGCCCCTTTCGCGGCACCTCGCACCTAGTCCGAGCACCATGCTCATGGCAGCTTCCACTTCACAATGACCCAATGTTCTGTAAAGTCCAACTGAGAAGCTTCTTCGGAGCAGAAGAACATTCTGGGAGCTCGTTCTGAAAAAAAATCGGAGTCGGCGGCAAGGGGTTCTGGCACATTCTAGAACCTTCTATTGCTTTCCGGAAGTTCCATCCGTGGCCTGAGAAAGTAGGTTCTAGAACTTGCAGCCAAATCCGATCCACTATAAAAAAGCAACGAAGCTGGCCCTTCTCTCCCTTTTCTTTCTTCAGATTACACTTAATCACTTACAACTACACATCTATCACGAAACAATAACAAATATGTCTAAATCTATAGGAATTGACTTGGGTACTACATACTCATGTGTGGCCCACTTTGCAAATGACAGAGTCGAAATCATTGCGAATGACCAAGGTAACAGGACCACCCCATCCTATGTGGCCTTTAATGACAGTGAAAGATTGATTGGTGATGCTGCCAAAAACCAAGCTGCCATGAACCCCGCAAACACCGTTTTTGACGCCAAGAGACTCATAGGAAGAAAGTTCTCTGACCCAGAAGTGCAAGAAGACAAGAAGCACTTCCCCTTTGAAATTGTTGACAAGGCAGGTAAGCCCCAAATCAAGGTGGAATACAAAGGCGAGTCCAAAGTGTTCTCTCCTGAGGAAATCTCCTCCATGATTTTGAGCAAGATGAAGGAAACAGCCGAGTCATTTTTGGGAACTCAAGTGAAGGACGCCGTCATCACTGTTCCAGCTTACTTCAATGATTCTCAAAGACAAGCAACCAAGGACGCTGGTTTGATCGCTGGTTTGAATGTCACGAGAATCATCAATGAGCCAACTGCCGCAGCCATTGCCTACGGTTTGGACAAGAAGTCCGGAGCTGAGAAGAACGTCTTGATCTTTGACTTGGGTGGAGGTACTTTCGATGTCTCACTCTTGTCCATTGAGGACGGAATCTTCGAAGTCAAGGCTACTGCTGGTGACACTCATTTAGGTGGTGAAGATTTCGATAGCAGATTGGTGAACCACTTTGTTGCCGAATTCAAGAGAAAACACAAGAAGGACTTGTCGACCAACCAGAGGGCACTCAGAAGATTAAGAACAGCATGCGAGCGTGCTAAGAGAACCTTGTCCTCTTCCGCTCAGACTTCGATTGAGATAGATTCTCTTTATGAGGGTGTTGACTTCTACACATCCATCACCAGAGCTCGTTTTGAGGAGTTGTGCCAAGACTTGTTCAGATCCACAATCGATCCTGTCGAGAAAGTCTTGAGAGATGCCAAGTACGACAAATCTCAAGTTGACGAGATTGTTTTGGTCGGTGGTTCTACCAGAATCCCCAAAGTCCAAAAATTAGTCTCCGACTTTTTCAACGGCAAGGAGCCAAATAAGTCTATCAACCCTGACGAAGCTGTGGCCTATGGTGCCGCTGTTCAAGCTGCCATCTTATCCGGTGACACTTCCTCAAAGACGCAAGACTTGTTGTTGCTTGATGTCGCCCCATTGTCCATGGGTATCGAGACCGCCGGCGGAATGATGACCAAGTTGATCCCAAGAAACTCTACGATTCCAACAAAGAAGTCTGAGACCTTCTCGACCTACGCCGACAACCAACCAGGCGTCTTGATCCAAGTCTTTGAAGGTGAAAGAGTGAAGACTAAGGACAACAACCTTTTGGGTAAGTTTGAATTGTCTGGCATTCCCCCAGCACCAAGAGGTGTTCCACAAATTGAGGTTACTTTTGATGTTGATGCTAATGGTATTTTGAATGTTTCCGCATTGGAAAAGGGCACTGGAAAGACCCAAAAGATCACCATTACCAACGACAAGGGTAGATTGTCCAAGGATGATATTGACCGGATGGTTTCTGAGGCTGAAAAGTTCAAGGAGGAAGATGAAAAAGAGGCTTCGAGGGTCCAGGCCAAGAACGGTTTGGAATCCTACGCTTACTCTTTGAAGTCCAGCTTGGGCGAGAATGAATTGAAATCGAAATTGGATGCTTCCGATCTTGAAACCGTCACGAAGGCCGCTGATGAAACCATCTCATGGTTAGACCTGAACCAAACTGCTACTACAGAAGAATTTTCTGACAAGCAAAAGGAATTGGAGGGAATCGCTAATCCTGTTATGGCAAAGGCCTATCAAGGCGGTGCTGCCCCTGGTGCTGCCCCCGGTGGCTTCCCAGGAGCTGGCGGAGCCGCTCCAGCCGACGATGGTCCCTCCGTGGAAGAAGTTGACTAAATCGCTTGCTCTTACTTGTAAATAATTTGAAATGAAAGAATTTATATATATATACCTTTGAAGTTTTGTAGTGATGGAATGAGAAAAAACATTAACTCTTCTCTGAAAATATTATAGCGACCACTGAAAGCACCCATATACCGATGAGAACTGAACCGACCCTCTCATCAAATGTCCAGTTATTTCTTGGTATGATGAAGATAAGCGAGGCCAAAACTGCCAAGAGGGTGAAGCAGTTGATCCTCAAGGCAACAGAAAAGTTCAATTCTATAGAATTAAGTCCTGACTGATGTAACACAATCAAAGAACTAAAACCCAAGGAACAAATGGCTAAAATGGGTCCCCCAAAACAGGCTCCAAAGGCCATAAGCGGCATCTCCATCTTAGCAATCATTAAATTTGCAATTAAATCGCCAATGGAGTTTCCCCAGGCGAATACGGTAGCACCAATCAAATCATCACTTACGGCAAACACCACACCGGTGGCTTTAAGAACCGCAACTATTTCCGTTGCAAAAGTAGATATCCACATGATAGAGAGGATAAACCCAAAAAATGAACCAAGATAATTCCAGAACTGAAACCATCGGATTTGTGTTTCCGAAGTATGTTGATCCTCTGGTAATAGATAACTAATTGTGGAGAACACCGTCATTGTTAAAGCCAAGTATACCCAAACCATTGGATCTGAGTGAAAGAGGGTGATGGTAATCCATAATGGCGCTAAAACAAACTGCACCTTATAGACCTTGACGTCTGTCAAGTGGCAATAATTTTCTAGAGAGTCTGCGGTGTTTTCGGCTGGGATTCCTATGGCATCATTGAGGTCGAAGGCGTCGTGATGTTGATATTGGCCAAAGACTATTGCCTCTTCTCGATTTGGCGTGGTCAACTTGAGCACTAAATTGGCTGGGAATGATAAGACGAAAAAAACGTTGTCATAAAGAGTCGCTCTGTGATCATATTTTGGGATGAACTCTCTCCATAGATTTCTGTACGTGGCTGGCGGTGAAGGCTCTTGTGGTACTTCATCTTCGGCGACCAATTCACTGTTCTGCAGGTTTACAGGAGACAAATTTGGTCGATTCTCCTCATCTCTAAGATATATTTGGGCTGGCGAATGGAATATTTTTCTCGAAGAATGCTGGGAAAGACCTTTGAGAAGCTTTAACCCATAAGATCCTGTCTCAGTGTGAATCAGCAGATTCGCTCCATGATTACGAATAGAATTCAAGAATTCATTGTACTCCTCGATATCTTTCTGTGTAGACAAGCTATCAATTGAAGGTTCTGTAAAGTCGTTTTCGGAGGTGCCAGCCTCCAACGAGCCCGAAGGGTTTTCATCATAGTTACTTTTCCACTTCAAGAGATTGAGTTTTGACAATGAATCATCTGTCATCAGGATTTGTGTAAAGATCACAACAAGGACGTAGGACACGTAAGTGGCCAATAAAAGACTGGAGTTGATATGGTTAAATCGGCCAAGAACTAAAGAGCAGATTAACAAGACCAAAACCGATAAGTATGCTATGGTATCGCGAAGAAACTCTAGTTTCGGAACTTCAAACGGTTTGACAATAGAAATCGACCCTATGACGACCGTAACTATGAATAGAGCTGCGCCAAAGAGCTCTGAGACAGCTAAGTTTGTTGCGCCCACCTCTAAGGCTTTGAGAGTGGAGATGACATCGGCAGAACCATTTCCAAGAGCCAATAAAGTATGACCAGCAAGGTTGTCGGAAAGATCCAAAAGCTTAGAAATTGAATAGAGATTGGGACACAAGAAATCTGAGGCAGTGACCGCAAGTGAAACGAAGCATGCCATGATTATGGCGCAAAAGAGCAAGATGCTTATTTCTCTGGACAGAGAACAGAAGTATAATTTGAGATAGTTTATAACGCCGAAAGTATATTGATTCGTGTTGCATTGGTCTAAAACAAATTGACATTGCTCCGCAGCTGGCAAAGACGAAACATCAGAACAGGCCACGCT
Organism: Metschnikowia hawaiiana; assembly: GCA_002893645.1. Taxonomy (NCBI): domain Eukaryota; kingdom Fungi; phylum Ascomycota; class Pichiomycetes; order Serinales; family Metschnikowiaceae; genus Metschnikowia; species Metschnikowia hawaiiana. Next base: position 28,617 of record NXGY01000002.1, read on the forward strand.
TGAATTACCAGCAAAAGCGTCGGCCTGTAATCTCGCCTGCACCAGCACTAGCTGTAGAACGAGTGGGACAATGAGCTGGAAGTTAAATCTCATCGTATCTGTCTTATGAGTATGTCTTCATCAACATCAATATTCTTGTCTACTGCAATGTCTAACATCAAGGTAAAATCAGCCATACAGTCAAGTGCTATTGATATCCCTTGTATGCACGCAATCTTCTATTCATCCGGACTAGAATCATGCCATACGGGCGAATGCCCACAGTTAAGAATTAAACGTTACCAGCAGACAGTCCTTGACTCTAAGTTTTCAAGTGCATTTACAATAGGCGAATAGCAGTACCTATGACAAGACTCTACAAAACAGGACTGACGTCCAACGCTTAAAGCGCTATTTACGAGTAAAGATGTATAGTCGATCCTTGCAGCAAACCCCATACGGGCACACGAAGGCAATCCCTTAGAAATAACTAGTATTTGCAGATGGAATGCTGCACCCAAGATCAACGAATTATTCTCCAGTCCATCGCTCATAAAAATACAACAATACCCCAATGGTCATGGGTCTGGAACGCCATAATGGGTTCAACCTCAATAGGATGCTGTTACGTTGTGAATGGCTGTGATTTTTGCGTTAAGGAAAAAAGAGATCAGAGAGCGGGAACATTTTTTCCTTATATATGAGATGGGGCCCGTGCGGGTAACACATGTACTTCTAGTTGTAAAAAGAATCATCGCGGGCGAAATTCAGAAAAAAATAAAGGTCGTACCCGGATTCGAACCGGGGTTGTTCGGATCAAAACCGAAAGTGATAACCACTACACTATACAACCAGCGCTTAAAAAGGTCGTACCCGGATTCGAACCGGGGTTGTTCGGATCAAAACCGAAAGTGATAACCACTACACTATACAACCAATTTACGTTGACTTCCTCCCCATGGGTTTTCAAGTGTTTTGTTAATAATGAGTAAATAAGCCAAAAATGTCTTGGTAAACCCTCATTCTGAGCAGCTACCATCATTGCGTGATCAAAGTACATTCATTTCTATTTTTGAGTGGCTACTCTCGGTATCATATATATTTACAAGGCAAACCAAGAACCAGGGAAATGGACTTCGTATTGTTCCCTCATTGCAAACGATGTACCCAGAGGGCAAAATCAAAGTCTCGTTTGGGCATCAAAGTCTCGCTTGTATTTAAAAAAGCCAAAACTTCTTCTTCTTTTGGGAGGATTCTCCAGAAACAAACTCTTGGGCGTATTGCTTATGCATGTCTAAGTCCCTTAATAGTTGCTCCTCCTGCTCCTGTTGAAGTCTTTGTGCTTCCAAGACATGTCTTTCAGAAGGCCTGTTTAAAGCATAGTCACCTTCTTTGGTCTTACGGATATTTTCTGGAATGTAGTCCGTATCACGGACATTCTTCAACACAATGTTAGCATCCTTTGGATGGTACAAGTCCTCATATTCTAAGTCGTTGAGGCCAAACATACGTTCCTTTAACTTGAGCCTTGTTCTGTAAAACTCGGACATGACGTTTTCACGACCGTCATTCCAACGATAGAAAAATGAGAAATACACAAGAATGGACCCGGTGAGAAAAGTTCCAAACCATCTTGTTCCAGTGTTGAGTCTTTGATTCGTGTCGACTTTTCTCAATACCATGTACTGACCTGGGTATAGCGTGGACTTGGGACGAGGGGTATAGTTAAGCTTCTTCATCGTCTCATTAATTGTTTTGTACTGTGTGGGATTCTTTGGAATCGATGAGTGACCAGTTGGAGCATCGCTTGGAATTTTAAATTCAGAAGGATATCCCTCTGCCGGTCTTATATCTGTAGGATCATAAGGGTTATAAGGAGCCTTTGGCGGCGTCCAACCCTTTGGGTTAGGTCTTCTCTCAAAGTCGTCTGACATGTTAGTGGTGATAACGTTTGAGACACAGTACATTTTTTTGATCCCACAAGCTCAAGTATTATTATACAGGTCTACTTCCCGATGATAACCTTTCTTGAAATCAACAAGATTTATGTGTTCATTCATCGTTCTCGAGGAACACATAGAGTTGCTGTGTCATTCTGATACACTTCGTGCAATTGAAATGTCAAGTGAAGCAATTTCCGATTTTTGAATGCTTCATACTTTTTTGGGGGGAACCTGAATTGTGAGAGTCAAAAGGATTTTTCTTTACAGGTTGCGAACAATTTCCCTTTGAATGTTCATGTATTCTATTTTGACTTGTTTCTGTTGTTGAGACAAATTTAAATAATGGAGGAGAGCAATAACGGAATTTCATTAGTATTCATTTTTCACTAGTTACCTATTATTTTGGGAGAGCAAAATACTGGTTGTCCAAGTGCCCCGACAGACCCCAGGTGCCTCGCGCTAAGAGCGCGTTTTTTGAAACCCACAGAAGCTTACATTTCAACAGCGTAGATTCCAGACGCTTTAGCCTACAATGTCTACATGTTTGGGCACGGTCCTAAAGTTCTTTTCATTGGAAACCTTAGACACCAGACTCAACCCGCCGCATGATATCAACAAAAAAAAGGCCATAATGGCGAAGGCCAGATCGGAATCCCGTTGGCATACGCTAGAGTTCAAGATATACATGGTTGTATTTGCAGTTGTGGTGCCTTTGATGTACAAGACAGCAATGGACGCATCCAATGAGCACAACCCGAACTACCCAAAGTTCCAGCATTTATTGTCCGATGGTTGGATGTTCGGCAGAAAGGTAGACAACTCTGATCAACAATACCGGTTCTTGAGAGATAACTTCTGGGTGATCTGGGCCTTTGTCATAATCCACACCTCATTGCGGAGGATCATCAAATGGGGTTTTCCCATGAAAAGAACTTCTTTTGATCTTGCATTTGGGGTAATCTACCTATTTATTCTCCATGGAGTGAATTGCGCTCGTGTCGTGTTCCATTTCCTTGTCATGTACGCCTTGGCTAAATACATTGCTAATCCAAAGATTGCCAGATCACTCCTTTGGATTTATGGTATTGCATCTCTCTTTGTCAATCACGCCGTGAAGGATGTCCCGTTAAACATCAGCATTCTCGACCATGGTTTCAAAGGCATTGTGAGCCGCTGGGATGTGTTTTACAATTTCAGTTTATTGAGATTGTTGTCTTTTGGATTGGACTACCTTGAAAAAAAAGAGGAGACTCCTTCCGTTGGCACTGAAATACCTTTAGACTTCGAGGGAACTCAGCAAGTGGACGCACTCTTGTCCAAATCAGAGTCATACGCTATTTCCCCAGAATTAGATGAAAGAGCAAGATTGGCCGCACCTATTCCAATCTCGGACTATTCGTTCAGCAACTTCATCGCCTATTTGACATATGCGCCGCTTTTTATCGGAGGTCCGATTATCACGTTCAACGATTATATCTACCAATCAAATTACCACCAGCTTTCATCCACGAAAGATTTTAAGAGAATTTTCATCTATGGGATCCGCTTGTTATTTTGCGTCTTGGTGATGGAGTTTCTTCTCCACTTCATGTACGTGGTGGCAGTGTCTAAGACTAAAGCATGGGATGGAGACACGCCATTCCAGCTTTCCATGTTGGGAATGTTTAACTTGAATATCATCTGGCTAAAACTTCTCATACCTTGGAGAATTTTCCGCTTCTGGAGTTTGCTCGACGGAATAGATCCACCAGAAAACATGATTAGGTGCATGGATAACAACTACTCTGCGGTTGCGTTCTGGAGAGCCTGGCACCGTTCCTATAACAAATGGGTCATCCGTTACATTTATATTCCCTTGGGTGGAGCAGGTGCGGGCGCTAACGGCTACAGATCAAGAATTGTAAATTCCCTCTTGGTATTCAGTTTTGTGGCCGTGTGGCATGACATCGAATTAAAGCTCCTCATGTGGGGCTGGATGGTGGTCATCTTCTTGCTACCAGAATTGTTTGCGACTGCTTACTTCCGCAAGTATTCGGAAAAGTCGTGGTTCAGACATCTATGTGCAGTGGGGGCTGTGGCCAATATCTGGATGATGATGATTGCAAACTTATTTGGCTTTTGCTTGGGTAAAGATGGAACGGTCGCACTTCTCAAAGCACTTACAAGCACAATTGGGGGATTTTCCTACTTGGTCTTGTCCCTGGCAGCTTTGTTTGTGGGTGCTCAAGTCATGTTCGAGATGCGGGAGGCAGAGAAGCGTAGAGGCGTAGATGTCAAATGTTAATCACGAAATTATGATGAGTTATTATATGTTATTATTGATGTTGAGCATCTAGATATAAGTAAAAGTGGCTGCGCGGTCTGGCTCAGTCTTAGAGACGCAAACCTTGAGGAAGTTCGCAACACAATTAAAACGATCTCGCGATAACGTACTTGTTAGTGCTACGCAAAGACGTTTTGAGCTAATGGCACCCCCCACACCTGTGAAGACCCGAGATGATATAAACAGAATATACAGGAAAAAACTTGAAAATCCAGAGAAGTACCAGTGTTCGCTTAAAACAATAAGCCAGCTGGAGTGCACATTCAAAATATCCGAGTCCAACGTAGTACAGGAGACAATCTGCATACCCTTCAAAAGAGTCTTTCAGCGATGCCTAGACACGTATACAGTGATGAAGAATGGAAAGAAATTAAAAGAGCAACGATGGATCAATATCGAAGTCACTGATAAGGAGACGAATGATCAGAACAAAAAGAGATACAGTGGGGAACTCCGAAGATTTATGCAAGCAGAAATCGAATTGGCCCAATGGATGGAGACTCAAGCGGAATCGGGAAAGTGAATCCAGCCCTTTCTTAACTACATTGGATGGGGGCTTTGATGGCAATATATAAAGCCAAGTTGCGTCACACAAATATGAAACATATTACACATGTGAAGCTTGGAAAGAATATGTTTGGGCAGAAGAAGAAAAGTATAAATTGAGAGTACATTAATAAATAAGAACGCTAGGTATTCGTTTCATTTCCTGTACGAATATTGCTAATTAACCTAATAGCAGGCGCCCTCGGGTGGCTGCAGCAATTTTTTGTTTGCAGCGGAGGCCATCGACTTCCTCAACTCCAAGAGTACAATCTCCATTGTGTAAGATCTCTTCCAGTTCTTCAAAGTGTCGAACTGCTCAGCAGAAACACGTCCTTGAGAGTCAACGCATGGCAAGTTGATCTTGGAAACGAATGTAACTTCAGGGGGAACTTCAGGATATGACTTTCCGCAAACGATGTTCAAAGAGTATATTCTGTTTTCGTGGTTCGAATGTGGTGGACCCAAAATGGTACCATTCCAGTTAGTCATGGTGATATCGTCTTGATTAGTCAATCCATAAGAGATAGACTGTGCGCCCAAGCCCTTTTCACCTTTCTCTAATTCTTCTAGTAATTTGAAGTTTCTTGGTCTATAGATGTTAGTTCAGAACTTATTGAATCGTATGAAACAGCTCAGCTATACTTACACTTTCGACATCTTTCGTTCCTTACAGTCGTACCGACGGATCAGAGTTGCGGGTTATCTACCGAGCTGGATGGACGGATGTTTTGCTTTGCGGTTTACACGTCCTGCACAAAACATGTTATTCAAGCACACCATTTACTCGTGGCCTGCCTTGTCTACATCTAGTTGGCATGACTATGGACGGGAGCCTGTCCCCCTTTTTTGAACAGCCTTCACGCATCGAAGGAAATACCACATATAACAAAGAGAAGCTCAGCCGTTTAGAATATGAGCTATCGTCTATAAAAACAGAGAAAAAGCTTCTACAACAGAGCAAAGACTCTAGCATAGCGAGATACGAAGAGCTTCTAACTCGGAAAAATGAAGAGTTAACCCAACTTCAAAGCAATTTTGACTTTGTATTCAACCAGAGAAAAGAGCTCAACTCAAAAATAAAAAATCAGCAGGAAACTGCGGGCAAATCAAACGAGGATCTCATCTCGAAGTTAAAGTCCGTCCGTGCTGAAAACAAGACCCTCCACGCCAAGATTGAGAAATATGAGCGGCAGTATCAGATAGCTTCAGGTAAGTGTGATCATTTGCGTGCTGATTTAAACCGAGAGCTATCGATAAACGAGGAATTCACGAACCGAAATAAGGTCTTGGAGAACGAGAATGCAAAATTAATGCTGATAAACGATAACTTATTGAGCCGTATCAAGGATTTGGGGTACAAACTTGAGAATAACAACACAGAGAAACAGATACAGGATCTCCAGTTGAATTTGCTTGCACAGAAAAAGCACGCCAGCGATCTTCAATACAAATGCGATCTGCTTCTCCAACAAAAGTTCAACAATGAGCTTTTGAAGCAGAAAATCGCATCCTTAAGTTCCAAAATACAGTCAGGCGACATTGCAAAAGCTCAATTAGCTGATCTTCAGCTATCTCATGCAGAGTTGAAAGCCAAATTCGATGACTACTTCGGTAGTATATCTGAGCTGGTGAATTCTGATTCTGCAACGGATGGCGAGGACAACGTCATTGGATTCATAAAGAGCTATAAGACTTTACAAAACAAGACTCTTGTATTGACTCTGAGAATGAAAGAAACTGAAGCAGCCCTCAATGATAGAGACCAAGAATTAGAGGTGCTCAACTCTCACGTGGAAAAAGAGTTGTTACCTCAAATTGAGAGTTTAAAATGTGACGTGAAAACTAAAACACAGGAAACCACGGAATTGAAAAAAGGTCAAATGCTCAACAAAAAAGAGATCGAATTTTTACGGAATTCAATGAAAGATTTGGATGAAGTTGTATCAAGACAACAGGCTGCCATTTCATCTGCTGAGTCTAAGACTCCTGAAAAGAAAAACGCAATCAATCAATATTTGACTAACTTAGAGAAGCTTGTGGATGACTACAAAAATGAGATCGAGCAACTACGTCAAAAGACTCCGATGTCGCCGTCAGCATCGAGCCTCCCATCAAAAAGACCTAGATTACTCAAGGAAGATACTGATGATGTGAGGATCAAAAATATTGCTCTGGCAAGAGCAGAAATAATCGAATTACAGACTCAAGTTAAGAACTTAAGAGAGCAACTTGAGTCTGCGAACCGGCAACTTGCCATTGCCATCGAGGCAAAATCTCGCCATTCAAACGGCATCTTACAGCTTAAAGCAAATCCTTTTGCGAAGGATCAGCTCATCAAAAAAGAAGCATTGGACCTACTTAGGAAAGAAAACGAGGACTTGATTGGACGCTGTATCAAGGACGCTGAAACCGTTCCGAAATCTGTTTTTGCTCGACAGGAAAATGATAAGGAAAATTTGCAAAGCAAAATTGATCAGCTAATTAAGAAAAATGTGAGGCTTAAGTCCGTTTACGCAGAAAAAAGCAAAGAAATAATAGCCATAATATCGAGATATTTTGGATATTCAATCGAATTTATCCCGAGCCCGATTAATCCCAATGATTTGTGCTCCAGAATCAAACTCGTTTCGAAATATACATTGAGGCCTGATTCAGAAGAGAGCCCGCCATTCCTCATGATTGACATGAAGTCAAAATCACTAAAGGCTAATGGCAATTACGAATTCAAGGCAATTTGCGAAGATCTTGTTAGCCAGTGGGTGAACGAAAAAAACCAAATACCATGTTTCTTGAGTGCATTGAATCTTAGAATATATGAGCAATTTGCAAGAGGAAACTAAATGATGGCATATAAAATATAAATATTGATTAATCCTAATACTTAATCTAAGTTTGATTTATATAGTAGCTGCAAGGAGCTGATCAGATGTGAGCTTGATCAAAGCTTCGGGAGATGAATCGAGATTTTTTGGGTCTTTCGAGACCTTGAGCCACATCTCTCCCTTTGTAATCGAATCAAAATTCTTCTGGATATCTAATATTAAGTCCAGCACTTCGCTCTTGTCTCCATGACGCACGTAGAAATAGTACAACCAGGCCCAGGCATCTCCATTATTCTTGTTTGAATTCAAGGATCTCTCGAACCAAGCTTTAGCTTTGAGAAATTTACCATCGAGCCAAAAGAACACACCAATACCGAGTAAAACTTCTGTAGAGTTGTCGGTTTTTTTCAAAGCATCCAAGAAGCCGTTCTTTCTATGTGCCATCTTAGGAATCATCTTGAGGTGTAAGAGCCATAGTTTAGACGCGTCTGGGAAGAGCTTCAATGATTTATTGATCAATTGCCGTGCTGTCACCATGTCATTTTGTTGCAATTCGAGATTTATCTTCGATTCCCAGAGCAGAGGCTCATTGTCAAATTCTAAAAGTGCTGTATCCAAAAGAGATCTTGCTCTGGCTGGACTGAAATGCAGGTAATCTAAATTGGCAAGTGCTATCCATAACCTGGGGCTTTTTTCGCATACCCTAGTACCCACTGATAAAACCTCTCTTGCAGTTTTGAAGTCGCCCAAATCGATTAAAATCTGAGACCTTTGAAGTAAAATTTTCTCGTTATCTGGAAAGAGATTAATTGCATCCGCAGACTTCGATTTCAAGAATTCATCATTGATCAGCAATGTATTTTTGGAATGACAGTAGCGAAGAATGTGGAGGTACTTATACCAAATGCGAGCAGAAGTTTCCCCAAGACTCTGAAGAGCGAGTTGAGCAACTTCAAGAGCTTTTTCAAAGCTTCTCGACCGGGACTCTAATTTCATTCTTGCAGACCAGATGTCTTCACTCATTGGGCTCTGGGCTGTGGCTCTTTCAAGTATCAGTCTAGCACTTGCAATATCGTTGTCAAGTAACCACTTGTCTTTCGCGTACATAAGATAGAAAAGTTCTTGATCTGGATTGGAAGAGATTGCCTTTTCATATGTCTCGTATAATTGATTTCGATCAACCGATTTCAATAATGCAAAAAGGCCACACCAGTTAGCCTCATGAGTTGGAAACATTTCGGCGATGTAAAGATGGATGTAGCTTGTGACTGCTTTGTTTTGCGGCTGATACTTCTCTGTGTAAGCGAGAAGGGAATCGCAGTCGGTTTCGTCGCCAGAAGAGTTTAATCCTACCTCCACCATTGCCATGGATGTTTTTGAAAATCCTTCATTTTGAGCAAGGATGGCTTCATCGAGCCATTCGTCTGTGGATTTGCTGACTGAGTTTTTAGCAAGCTCAGCCGAGCCCTTTGAGAGCATAGTAACAAGTTTCTTAGAGGCAACATCTGCATGTTCTCTCTCCTCTAGCTTCAAGGCTGTAGTCCAAACTTTAAACTCCCGCGGGATTTGTTTGCGAGCTTTATTGAGCAAGGATTTAGCCTCTTTATAGGGAGAAAGATTAATCAAGCTCAACCAGAAATCCCATTCTTGAGGACACAAGTCACATGCTTTTGTGAGTAGCCTTACTTTATCCTCGTCCAATGTCTCGGTATCTATGAGTTCTTTCCATAGCCTGGAATTGGATGGTAAAAATTCTAGACCTTTCATAAGAACCTTTCTTCTAGAAAATGTGTCAGCTGTGTTTTCAAGATCCAATGCGGCGAGCCAAAGCTTTTCTGACAGAGAATTTAAACTGAGAGCCTCATTCATTAAGGATTTGCACACCTTTATGCCTTCACTGCGATGAAGGCGGATACTTTCAAGCCAAATCAGTTCATCATGGGGAACAAGATTGCATCCCTTCACAATATAACTTCTTGCTTGGGTCCAGTTTTTTGCTTGTTCCTCGAGCCGAGCCGAAGAAATCCAAGAATCCGCCTTGTTGGGCTGTGTGCGCCGTAGTGAGGCCAAAATCAGTCTTCCCTTCTCAATGTCTCCCACGGAAGTCTGTTTCGATTCCCATTCTTCGATATCGGAAAGCTTAATCTGGGAATTCTGAATCATAGACCCCGAATCTCCACTAGCTCCACCGTTGAAGCTAGATATAAGGGCATCTGGTGCAGCATATGTTCTTTGCAGCTGTTGCGCTAGAAGCCGTTGTCTTTTATTTTTGCGAGTAAGATCTCCTACCAGAGGCAAGTTTTCCCATTCATCTTTGGTGACTTGGCTCAAATCAGTCTTCAAATCAGAGAAGATGTGTTGAATCACGCCATTTCCGGTCGGTATTTCAACCTCTTTACTGTCGGCAGAGGCGTCAATGGAGTCAGCGGGACGGCGGCGCAGTAAGCGGCGATCAATTTCTTCATATATGCGATCGGCCTCCTCATCTTCGGCGGAGAAGGCAGTGCCTTGGGCTAAAATTCCGGGGTGAGCCAGTTCTGTATCAACCTCACTGCCAAACTCAGATTCGAACCGCATGGGCCCAGTGTCGGCACTTGTGGTGAAACCTGCAGCACCCCTGCCAACACCAGCCACATAGCCAGGCGGCGGCTCCTGATCCAAAAAGGCCTTGCGTTCCATAGTGGCTGGGAGCTTTGGTACTGTCGGTCTCGATTAACATCGCGTAAAAACCCGTGCACCCAGAGGAATCATTATCCTTTCTGGCTCGATCATATGATAGTTCAAAGAGCCGCAAAGGGTCAACAGTGTATACTAGAAGATGGTAAGCCGTTAAAGATCAGCATGTATTCAGCATGTTATCCCAGGCGCTAGCTTAGACCACGATTATGGACATGAGCAGATACATGCACAAGGCGCTTCGGCTGTGAATCACGTGAGTCTCAAAATTCTCAAGAACGCATCTCATCTCAGGCAACCTCAACCAACAATCACCCAGTATATCACCAAGCAACATGAGCAAGAGGTCAGCTGAAGAAGATATTCAAGGTGCACACAGTGCCTTGAAAACGAACAGCGGAGATGTCCCTACCCTGAGCAACGGAGTGGACGCCGAAAAAGATGTGGACATGGGACAGTTCGAGGACCCATACGGAGATGAGTTTGAGTCTGACGGTGAGATCATTGAGTTGGACTCTGAAGGCGACGAGGACGAACAGATGGAGGGAAAGATCGAGGAAATTGACATCGAGAAGCAAGAGGGCCAAGAACCCGAATCAACCCTCTACTTGCCTCACAGATCCAAGCCTTTGGGCCCGGACGAGGTTTTGGAGGCAGACCCTTCCGTATACGAGATGTTGCACAATGTAAACATGCCATGGCCATGTTTGACTCTCGATATTTTACCTGACAATTTGGGCAATGAGAGAAGAAACTACCCCGCAAGTGTTTATGTCACCACCGCCACACAAGCCTCGAAAGCTAAAGACAACGAGTTGATCGCCATGAAGTTGTCTTCCTTGTCGAAGACATTGGTAAAGGACGAGGAGGAGGAGAACGACGACGAAGACGAAGACGACGAACACGTTGACCCTGTCATGATGTCGGAGACCATCCCACTCAAGTCGACCTCCAACAGAATCAGAGTGTCGCCTCATGCACAAGAGACCGGCGAGTACCTCACAGCACTTCTGCAGGAGAACGGAGAGGTGCAAATCTTTGATTTGTCTTCTCAATACAAGTCATTCAACACACCAGGATACGTGATGCCAAAGTCTGCCAAGAGACCCGTGCACACCATCCGCACGCACGGCAACGTCGAAGGATATGGTTTGGACTGGTCGCCTCTCATCAACACCGGTGCGCTTTTGTCTGGTGACTGCCTGGGCAGAATTCATCTCACTAACCGTACCACATCCAACTGGGTTACCGACAAGACTCCATTCTTTGCCTCAAACGACTCCATAGAAGACATCCAGTGGTCTACCAGTGAGAACACCGTGTTTGCATCTGCTGGATGTGATGGTTACGTCCGTATTTGGGACACGCGGTCCAAGAAGCACAAGCCAGTCATTTCTGTCCAGGCTTCTACCACTGATGTGAATGTGATTTCATGGAGTGACAAGATCAACCATTTGTTAGCATCTGGCCACGACGATGGTTCTTGGGGAGTCTGGGACTTGCGTAACTTCAATGGTAAGGATAAGCCTACTCCGGTGGCACACTACGACTTCCACAAATCCGCCATCACCTCGATTTCTTTCAATCCTTTGGACGAGTCCATCATAGCCGTGTCTTCCGAAGACAACACTGTCACACTTTGGGACTTGGCTGTGGAGGCCGACGACGAGGAAATCGCACAGCAAAAGAAGGAGTCCGAGGAGTTGAGTGACATCCCACCACAATTGTTGTTTGTCCATTGGCAAAGAGACGTCAAGGATGTTAGGTGGCATAAACAGATACCCGGATGTTTGGTGTCCACCGGTGGTGATGGATTGAACATCTGGAAGACTATTTCTGTTTGAGCCAGAAATTTTAGCATAGAGAGAAACAAATACTTTGAATGTCGATTGGTGTACGAGCGTCTACCGCGTAGAAGTAAAATGCTTGCATTTGCAGCCAGCCTAGTGAAGCGCAGCACCACTCCAGAAGAGCCCACCGAGGGAGTGCACACAAGCGCAAAAGGCCTTGGGAAGAGAAAAGTGTACCAAATCACCGATTACAAGCAAAAGCATGGCTAAGAAGGATAAGAAGGCCAAGGAGGCCAAGAAGGCCAGGGCCGCAGAGAAGCAAAAGAAAAACACCGCTAAGTCTGATTCCAAGCAGAAAAAAATGGCCAAGAAGAATGGAGAGGAGGAAGAGGATCAGGACATCGATGAGATCCTCGAGCAGTTTGCTAAGGAGCAAGAGGAGTTCAATGCCGTCAATATCGAAATATGCTCCAAACCATCTAAGAGACTCAACCCGTCCCTTGTGGCTTCGCCGGTGCATGGAAAGAGGGAGATGATCTTGTTTGGTGGTGAACACACCGTCAACTCACATGCCCGCTTCTACAACGAACTATACACGTACACCATAGAAAATGACACATGGCGTAAGATCACATCCAAGAACTCGCCACTCCCACGTTCTTCCCAAGCCATGTGTGCTCATCCATCTGGCATTGTGTTGATGTTCGGAGGAGAGTTTTCTTCGCCTAAACAATCAACGTTCTACCACTACGGTGATACATGGATTTTAGATGCTGAGACCAAAGAATGGGACAAGTTGGACTCCAAAAAGGGTCCGTCTCCAAGATCGGGCCACAGAATGTGTGCCTGGAAGAATTACATCATCTTGCATGGTGGGTTCCGTGACTTGGGTGCTCTGACCACATACCTCCAAGACATGTGGCTTTTCGATATCACCACTTACAAATGGCAGCAGGTGGAGTTCCCTGCTACACACTCCATCCCTGATGCTAGATCTGGCCACTCTTTTGTGCCACACCCTGAAGGTGCCGTGATTTACGGTGGATACTGTAAAGTTAAGGCCAAGAAGGGCTTGCAAAAGGGAAAGGTTTTGACAGACTCTTGGCTCGTTAAAATGAAGGCCGATCCAAAAGGTATTCGTCTCGAAAGAAGAAGAAAGCAGGGCTTCAATCCATCCCCACGTGTCGGGTGTTCAATGGTGCCTCACAAGAATAGAGGTATTTTGTTTGGTGGTGTCTATGATTTCGATGAGAGCGAAGATAACCTTGAATCCCAATTTTATAATAGTTTGATCTCTTATCAAACAGAGACAAACAGATGGTTCAACTTGACTCTTAAGCCGCGCAAAAAGAGAAAAATGGAACAACAAAAGGAAAAAACCAGAGATGAAGACTTGGAAGACATCTTGAATTCGATTTTGGCCAAAGCTAAGTTGAACGATGACGACGAGGATGAAGAGATTTCCCAAATTGAAAGGCTTAGGCAATTGGAAGAGAGAGAGGAAATGGAAAACGAAAAAGTTGAATTTCCAATCGTCAATCAATTACCTCACGCCAGATTCAATGCCACCACTTGTGTGGTGGACGACACTTTGTATATTTACGGAGGTGTCTTTGAGAGGGACGAACAGGAATTTTCCCTCGATTCATTTTACGCTATCGACTTGAACAAATTGGACGGTGTGAAAGTCATTTGGGAAGACTTGAGTGATTTAGATAAAGAGTATGCTGGATCTGATGACGAGGATGACGAGGATGATGAAGAAGACGAGGATGAAGATGAGGAGGAGGAGGAGAACGCTTCAGATGATGGAGAGGAAGAAGAGGTTGAAGAAGAAGTTGAGGAAGAGGAACAAGAAGATGCCATTCCTGATCTCAGACCTTGGCTCCCACATCCTAAGCCGTTCGAGAACTTGCGTGCATTCTACATTCGTACAGGAGCCCAATTCTTGGAATGGTCGATTTCCAGCAACAGAGATGCTAGAGGAAAGTATTTGAAGAAGGCTGCATTCGATCTCTGTGAGGATAGATTCTGGGAAAGAAGAGAGCAAGTGAGAATTGCAGAAGATGAGCTCGAGGACATGGGCGGAGTTGGCGAAGTTGTTGAAAAAGACTTGAGCAATAAGCCAAAGAGAAGATAATAGATTTTAGAAGATAAAGAGATAAGTGCCATACAGAATGAAGTGTCGTAAACATATATATTAAATTGATTATGCGAAATGAATTCCGACTTGGTGGAATGCATACAAAAGCTTCATGAAGTCGGTTTGGTCCATTTTCGAAGATCTTTGATCAGCGAAACCAGTTTCAGTCAAGACTGTGTTGATTTTCTCCTTGACAATGTTGGTCAAGTCAGCTCTCAGGTCCACTTGCATTGAATCAGCATTTTGCAGTGCGAGGAAGGAAGCATAATTTTTTGTAAGGATTTCGAGAACGTTGCTGGATTTGAAGCCAGCAGCAATGGTCTTGTTCTTTCTCACGAAACAGATTCGAAGCAAGCCATCCCACTCCTCAAAATCAATCAGAGGACGTGGTTGCTTGATCTCGATTCTGACCACCGAGGATTCAACCTGTGGAGGAGGACGGAAATTGTTCTTACCAACCTTCATGATATGGGTGACATTAGCCCACATCTGCACATTAGCAGAAAGTCTACAGTACAACGAATCGCCAGGACGGGCTAAAAGACGCAATGCAAATTCTCTCTGGAACATAAGAATAGAAACTCTAGGTGGGTTGGGCTGGTTAAGCAACTTGAACACAAGCGGGGAGGAGATTTGGTAAGGGGTGTTGGATATGCAGACGTCAAAGTAGGGGAGATCTGTCTTCATGAAGTCACCCAACAAGATCTCTAATTTCTTTTCCTGGGGAGTTCCATGCACTCTCTTGGTCAACTCTGCAGCCATTCTGGGGTCCATTTCGACGGCAATGACCTTTCTGGCCTGCTCCAAGATCTTCACAGTAAGGTTACCGGTACCCGGACCGACCTCTAGAACAACATCACTGGGCTTGATTTGGGCCTTGTCGACGATACCCTGTGCAACCAAAGGATTTTTAAGAATATGCTGTCCTAGGTTGGTGTTGAACTTGAAAACAGAGTTCATGTGCTTGTCCGCAGAGACGGTGGGACCCGCAGGGCTGGCGGAGGTGGAAAACTTCTTTTTAGCTGCCTTGGCCATCTTGTCAAATCTCTTGTGGGTGATCAGGTGCCTTGGGTAGGTGATAGCTCATCTCGTCGCGGCATCGGGTGCTGGAATTTTGTGGCCGCAGCACCCGTGCACCCCGGCGCGGTTGCAACCTATTTTGCGTTTCGCAGTCTCTTGGTTTAGTATGGCCCACAAAGAGACGACAGCTTAAGAAGACAAGAACAGATTAAGAAAAGCGCGGAGCAGAATCATACTAGATTCCGGATTTCAGCAGTCTTTAATTGAAAGATTGAATAGAATGTCGCTGACTTTGACTCCTCACAGAAGCAGTCTACATTCTCGCATCCGAGACTTTATTGACATCGCAGCTAAAGTGTGCGCCAAGCAACATCCCAGAAGCTCACCTTGTATTTCATCCAATGACTTTGACACCGAGATGTTCTATAAGGTAGCCGAGCCAAATAGTGCGTTCTGTCCAGCAAAAACCTTGTATTTATCACTTTTTGCCGAGAGTAACCGGGAGAGGAAGCCAGGGCACGTGACTGAACCATGCCAGAAGACTTTCAGCTACTCCAGTATTGCCAAATTGCCGGTCGGCCAGATTCATGACTCCTGCTTTTTGTCTAAGCTGTATATCAAACAAGCAATTGATCTGACAGCAAGGTATCTCATGCACGAGTTTTTGGATGCTGAAAGCTGCGTGACCTCGAATGATGACAGGCTTATTGATGGCGCGATCAAGCTGTGTCTTTGCAAAGTTGAAGCTTCATGTATGACCATACCCAAACTTCTTTTGAAATTGCAGATTGCTTGGGAGAAAGCTGCTAGCTTGAAGGTGTCAATTTTTACAGAAAACCCTTTGATTGAGAAGAAGGACCTTGAACTCTGGACGTCCAACATGAACACTACCCTTCGAGAATGCAAGGTGGACATCATTAACCTTTGGAGAGCAAAATTGGGCTTAGAAAAATTGATCAGATTCCTCCTCGCTTCCTTGCCTGAAAATCCTTCTCTCAATGATCGTCTATTTTGCATGAAAGAAAGGCATGACATGTTAATGAATTCTGCACCATTCGCAGATCCCGAGAAGTTCATGGGCTTGTGTTCTACCCTTAAGAGCCTATGTTTTACTCTATTGCCAGCATACGAAATTTTGTGCCCCGAGTCCTGTGAAAATACTGATACTGAAGCATCAGAGTACAGTACGAATGTCGGCATGACAGAGTAGCTATATTCAGTTATGAGACGAGATACCTGGGCTTCCAAAATATACCGTACGCAAATATCCGTTGTTTCACTCAATGTGTGTCTTACTAGTTCTTTTAAGTTGCGCACGCCTTGGATATATATCTATTTTCTTGCTTTTTTTGCACCCATGCGCTCTCGTATTAGCCAGTAATTGTTGCAAATAGCGGACGCAAGATTGTGCGATCGTAGATTCTCCATTACATACTGCCTATTCACACGGATTTCAACAGCAATTTCACTTTCCATTGACAAAAATGAGTCATCATACCTATGCTTCCCGTTTCTCCGACGTTACATGGTCAGAGCGTACATTAAACCAATCAATTCAGCGTTTCTTTTCTGCGATTAAAACCGGTCTCGGCACAAATAACACCGCATCAGAAATTGATACAGCGTGGCAAAGGCATTCTATAGTCACAGCCCCTCTTAGCTGGACTCAATTTCGTGATCGCTTCAATGTGATTCATTCGCCAAGAGATCCACAACAGTCCCAGCCAAACGACTCCTGCAAAATTGACAAAACGGCTCTTCGAGAGATTCTCTCCTTTTTCGATGAAGAGAATATACCTAGAGAGCAAACATTCAAGCAAAAAGAGCCAAAGAAAAATGATCTCAAGCAAATCACATATAGAGAAATGGTCTCTCAGAGAATTGGTGTGGCAGCGCCCATGTATCCCCTCAGAATACCAAAAAAGCAAAAGGTTCTGGGAACTGCCTTCGGAATTAGAGGTGTGGAGCCAAGTTCTGGAGATATTTTCAGAGATTCGGTGTTTGACTACTTATTCAAGTCTCAATCTCTACCCAATGACAGTCATTTGCATCTCTGTTTGCGTGAGGTGGATATACATGAGGAAGATGCAAAGCGATTCATTAAAAGCATAGGGAAACTCAGGATAATCCCAATGTGGACAGACATTGACAATTTCTCTGATGACTGTAATCTTGAATTTGAAGAGAGATTTTTGGCGCTACAAAAAGACGTCTCACTTTTTCATAAGTGTCACGAATTCTACAGAATACGCTCGAAAAGCTTTTGTGAGTTTGTCATCACTAAGAGAGTCACAACTCGAGGTTTCTTGTACCAATGCTCTGTATTCCAATCAAGTTTTGATAATTTATATCATGATCTTTGTCACTTCCAAACATCATCCTCAATCGATAAGCCAATAGGGTGTTCGAGGAGTAGAGCTTTAGAAATAGCTCGAAGAAGCAGATCAGTTCTTAGCAAGATTCTAATGGATCTAGAAGAAGCTAAACGGTTATCAAATTCGGGGTTTGCTGAATCTGATTGGAGCCTTCTTGGTTTGGAAACTGTAACAAAGAAGGCGGAGAAGATTTTCGAAACCTTCAAGCAAATGCACTTGGATTTCAACATGCATGATACCTGGCTTGAAAGCTATATGTGGAAGCTTTGGTGGCATTTTGACTTAATTCAAAGAGACTTATTTGGAAGTACAGTCTTGGATATGTTTGAGCCGTACCATGTTTCTTTAAACCAATCAATCGATGAAAACCGAAAGGGCCAAAATATGATGAATGATTTCCCTTCTCATCTTCTACATCTAGACAACATCATACGTCTGATAGATACATCCCATTTCTTTTTTTAGCTCTTCAATGATTAATATGTTTCTCCAACAGTTAATAAATTAGAATAATAGTCACCAATGTAAAGAAACGCATAGAAAGTCAAAAAGAAGAAAAAAAGCGACAAATTGAAATCATTTCCATTATATGCATTTATGTAAAAGATCCTGGTAATTTGATACCAGTAAACTTAGTCGATGTAGAACAAATCTCTTGATAAGGTGCAAGGAGTTTACCACCCCCACACTCTTGTTCTTCAAGAACGAGGTTTTGAAGGCCCACTTTCACTGCGTGATCGAGTAAGAAATGAGATGATGACATGTTCGTTAGAAGATAGGGTTCATTAGCCAATGCTGTAATGGCTTCTCTCGACTCGAATGTCACTTTACGGCCTTCGAATTTTTTTCTTGAGTCAGCTTTGACTAAAATTGATTTAGGTGGTAAAATGAGGTCCTGGGATACGCTCACTTTAGGCGTGAAGTTAGAGATGTTTGAATTATCAGTGTGCAACGATAAATCATCTCTCACATGATCTAACTTTTTTGGCTTTTCAGACTGTTTCACAATGCTTGTTAAACATTTACTATTTGAGTTCCCTTGAAAAAATTCCCATATCTGCGATTCCCAATCGTGAGAGTTCTCTGTATTGTCAAAAGTATTGTAGCTTCGAAATGATTTTTGGTCAAGGTGACTATCGAAGCTATCAAGGAAGCTTTTGCAAGCTGGTTTGGTATAAAAGCACTCATTTTCCTCGAGACCTTTGATCCTCAGATAAATGTTCTTGACATTTCTTTCACCATTCAAGACTGTAATTTGCCCATAATATTTGGGCTCTATATTTTCTATAACTTTTGGCACGAATGCAAATTCCGATTTTTGTAAAGAATAAAGCATGTCTAATGGCTCGTACGGTGCATTCGTCAATGATTTCTTGGCAATTTCAGAGCAAAGGTCTTTTTCAGCGAAGATTTGTGGTACCTTAGAAATCTGGAGGTCTTGGTTTGCACATTTCAAGTCTAAGATGTCATTATTCGAAAGATTTGGGTTTATCGCTTCCAAAAACTCTGGTTTTTCATGTTCAGGTTTTAGAAGTGAAATCTTCTCTTTCGATACCGTTGGGGGTAAATCGATGACATCTTGGAAACACGCAAGACTCTCGATTTTACTTTCCTTGCCAGGATTCATGATAATAGAACTAAACGAAGTAACTCCATCTTTTAATTCCAGAAAAGATATTAAACGCGAGCCACTTTTGAGAAAATTCAAGACTATTATTCTATCGTTTTGTTTGTCGTAGTCTTTCTTCATATTATTACTTGTGATATCTCTTGACAACATGACTGGACCAGAATGTGATTGACAGTCTCTTAATTCAATACGAGACTTGTTTCTTGTGGAATTATGGATCTTCTTCTTCTTTTTTGTTCTCCTTTTTGATCCTGAAGTGTCTTTGTGATTTCCGTGATGGCTCTCACTACTTTCCAAAGTGCTTTTGTAATGGTTGAGTTTGTTGGAGGTAGAAACACCGTTCCCCCTTCCTCTTTTGCGTTTACATCTTGCTGATTTTCTTGAAATGAGACAATTGTTCTGGCAAGCAATCATCTGTTCTTTTTCTTTCCCCTTCTCAATTTGCTGCAAATGATCACTCGACCTAACGTTTAATATCTCCTCATAACTGAGAGGGGCTGAGGCTTGATCTTGAGCTTGTGCATTTTGCTTGAGTTCGTGGCTTGTGTTATTTAGTGCCAGCTTTCCGCTTTGATGTTCTTTGACTTCATTTTTGATGAGTTTTTTCTCGATCTCGGCGTCAACTATTGGTTGTTTCTCTGTAGTGTTTTGAGGTGGATTCGAACCTTGACTGCTTAGATTCAAACGAAGATAATTTAAAGAATATTGATCTTCGATGTCTGTTTGTCTATGATCAAGAGAGACAAGGGACGGCAATACTTCAAGGGGAACTTGTAAATTGCGGTTTAAATTTACATTTGCCGAAACAATCGCCAATTTCTTTTTATCTCCCAAAGTTGATGAGCTCCATTCGGCTCTTTCTCCACCCGAGTAATTATTTTTAGGCTCTTTTTGTTCTTCGCGTGAATCTCCGGAACTAAAAGTCTGTAATTTCAATTCATAATTCTTGCAAAAATCAGAATGGTGGAGAACTGCGGGTAGTTCTGAAAATTCCAAAGGCGTTTCTTTCAATTCAGCAAGGTTGAAATATCCACGTGCATTGTGTGATCGAAGGCTTGCTTCTGGGTTGCTTTGGTGGGGAAAGCTCCCACCGGGACTGTTTGAATTTTCATGCAATTCTGAATGATGCAAAATAAGAGGATTGCGCTTGGAATCGGGTATATACGAAGGCTCCGGGGCTCTTATTATGTTTGCCAGATCCAATTTAATATCCGTGAGATCCCTTGATATTGTGTCTGTTTTTTGTGATATGATACCAAATGCCAGTAAGCTTTTACCTGTCCCATTTCTAAATAGCGTTTTGATCTTATCACACATTGTAGCATATGCACTATTGCATCCGTTATATTCTATGGGTCCGACGTTGCTTGAAATAGGTCTCAAGCAATCCGACTCGTGGTTCAGAGCAAATGAAGTTGAAACAGCGTCCAAATAAGAAAAGCACATTATCTGCATGAGAAACATCGTCACAGAAGTTTGGATTCTCTGATATCTGGATTCTGTGGGACTGTCGTTGAAAGCGCTCTTCGAATGATTGCAAATTATATCATTTCTTCGTATACGATTCTGTTCAGGAAGAGGTTTGGTACCTTTTTTGTATTCCTGAACATTTAAATTGAAGTATTCTTCTTCTGACAAGAACTCATATTCTCTTTTCCTTAAGCTGTGTTCAATGGTTGAGGCCGGCTTTGCGTCATTAGTCGAATCGGGAGGCTGATTTGAGTAATTTATTTCATTGAAACATCTATTTGAATCAGTTTCTAATACATCAAGCCCTTGGTCTTTCTTGACTACAAAATTGTTTGATTGTGGGTACAAGTAATTACCCCTTTCTGTTTTTGGGACATCATAGTTGAGCGGGACTTTCGAAGCACCACGGTGATCTGCAGTAAATTCAAAATAGCTCTGAAGCTGTGTTCCAGTGCCATTCGGGACGTCATTCTTACCCACAGTACATTCTTGTTGCAAAACCTCCTCTGTGTTCTCTTCCATGATTCCGGAAAACTGGCCTACCAAGGTCCTGAATTTACTCCAAGTTCTTTTCAAATCCATTTCATATGATTCGATTTACCCGATGTTCAAGATATGGCGAACTTGAAATTTACTTCTTCAAAAGATATGCCGTAACTAGAAGAAAATGGCGATTTTGCTGTCGTTGCAGAGCTACAGTTGGCAAAGAAAATGATGTGCTATCAGAGTGCATTTGCACCCATTTTTTAAGTGCAGAAACAATTGCGGGCCCGGACACTCGCGTGCCCACCTTTCATATATAGTTCCCACAATACGTCTGTCACTTCTTGCAATTCCTCTGAGAGACAATCTCCTAATGCATCACGGTATAGAGAAACTCATATGAGCCAAACATTCTGCTTTTGATAGCATTCAGCTACAGTCAATTGTGGACGTTTTCATCTGAGGGTTTATTGATGAAAGTGGTAGACAAAAGCCTCGAAATTCGATAGAAACTAGTATCTTCTACGAGCTAAAAATATGAACCAACACCCATTAGCAGTTTAGCCTTGAACTCGACACAGTAGTATACGCGAGGCTTTTCGATCTATTGCGACTTCGCTGCAGACGTCAAACAATTGCAAAACAGACGACCTGCATGTGGCGCGTATGCCACATTATTGTAAACAGATGATGCTATCTCACTTCTTGATTTCAGCTTAATACGTCTACAAAATCAAGGGTCCCTTCTTGATCTGCACCCCACGGGTATTATCTCAAGATATCTCGTGTCAAACAGTCTGCCCTCGTTTAGTCTCCGCAGACTTATATACATATCATCCATCCAATACATCTTACAAAGGACCGGTACTTTGATGGAGGCAACAGCCGGGGATCTTCCTTGGGCTCTAACACAATTCGATATTGTTCTGATCATCGACTGTGAGTTGCCAGCTTCAGGAGAATTACTAAGCCAGCACTGGATATTCAAGATCTCAAAAATTCTTGAATCCTTGGGGTCCTATCTTCACAAGCTATGTGAATATTCCAAAGAAATACTACATTCAAACCATGGTCTAAGCTGGTTCTTCGACCACAGAAAGCATATTTTCCAAATAACCAGCCTCTTGAAACGGGTAGATGCATTTTTGAGTCTTATCTTTGATCTTGGCATCACACAACCTGAGGACTTGGTGACAAAGCTAAATTCTATTGCTATGGCCTCTTTGGACACCATGCAGATCATTCATACCATAAAGAAAAGACTGGAAGTGGCTACTTCATACATGGAACTTCGACATCTGGTCATTGACGGCCTTGATCATGAATTGTCGGAATGCTCCCTTGAATTGTTCTCAATAAAGAAAACTTCCAAGGGTCTGGCAACTATAGAAAATTGCACTATCGAACTGATTCTAGAGAGGTTTCGCTTTAACTCTCAATCGAAAACAATGTCCTTAGACATATTACCTGGAACTTTGAATGAAAATCATGATGCACAAGATCAAACGATAAACCGGATCGATACCTTGGAGAAGCGCCTTGAGCCTATGCAAGCATCAATGGAATTTCTCGAGCACAAAATTTCAGAATTTGACACTGTCAACGGGATAATTTTTCCTGAATCTAACGATTTGTTGGGCTCTGATTTTCGCAATTTGCAAAGTAGATGGGAAACTCTACTAGTGAATTTTGCTTCGATCAAGAAAACTTCAATCGATTCTCGATATTACAAAATATTTTACTTTGTTATTACGGAGATCCTGGACAGGGTGCATAAGCTAATCAAGAACGTGAAAAAAGAGGACCACTTCGAAATGTCAGATGAGGTGGCAACCGAACTAAAGGTTTTTTCAAGAACGATCAAGCTTATCAATTTATCGTTCAAAAAATCTTTGATTTATCAGAAGGACTTACTATCGTTGTATAATGAGTCAGTTCTCCCACGCTGGTCTTATTTGAATGACTTGATCGACAGGGAAAAATTTGCGTCCCCATCTTCAACTCCAGTTTCTCCACTCGTTGGGGATATGAAGAGTCTATCCATACGCAGTAAGTCAAAGTCAACACTGCCCCAAGTGCACATAGTACAATCACCTCAAACAAATCAAATAGATGAAGTGCTCCTACTCCAGCAAAAACTGAAATCGGCTCTGGGAGGATTTGCTAAACCGAGAAGAATGCACTCACCATTTGCATTAGGGGGTACTGGATTGGATTTGGGGCTAGATATTGACCATTACAATACTGTACCATGCAGCATCGTCAAAAGGGACAGAATTGTTGATTTAACGATAGATGCGGATATACTTCCGAAGTCTAACATTCAGTTGGCCCTCATGGGACTTTCGGAGAAATCTGGAGTAGAGCAAAAATTCTGTCGCAGCAAAACTGGAGATAATACCTCTCTAAAGCAAGCTAAAAGTCATCCCCCCAGTCAAGTACCTAAAAATGTATTAGGCATATCCTCCGTTCCTAACCTCTCGCCAGACAATAGCAAAAGATCTGTCAAAAGTGCGGCGAATCAAGTTTCAATTAAAAACCAAAATTCTATTGATGAGGTCCAGAAAAAACCAATCAAGAAGCTATCCACCAAAAACTTGATGAAATCGTTGAGAAATGTAACCGTTTTGCAGTCGAAAATCCCCGTCATATCAGCAGATTTCTACAAGTCTCGAACCCCAATCCCAAAAAAGAGAGGAGGGCCGACAAGAATTCCAAGTATATCTATGGAGAATCCCGTGTTCTGTTCACCTGAGCGCAGAGCAGACTTACAGACCCCTAGAAGACGTCAGAGTTCCGCCAGCTGGTCTGACCTTTCTGCCGTCTTGGAGGACTCCCCGCAGCAAGTACAAACTTTTGACCATGAATCATCAAATCAAACTCCAGAGCACAAAACGCTCCTATCTCCTTGGAACGATACACGAGAGAATTCTCAATCACGTGTTAGGCTGAGAAGTAGCTCGTACGCAACCTCTACGGCAAGCCTCTCGAGAAAAGCGTCCCTTAACTCTATGCATATACCACATCTAGACCATTACAACGGAGAGGACTTGTTCACATCACCAACTTGGCGCTCTACCTCGCCAGAAAGGCCTGGTTCATCCATGGGATCTAGATATGATGAAATTAATCTCACTCAACCTTTAAAGGCAACAAAGCAAAGGTGGAGGTAGAGTGTGAAATATGATTCTAAGATACTTCCTCTATTAATTTCAATACCATTAAAAACCCCTCTATGTACAATGTATTAAGTTCGTTTGGCTTATTTTCAGCTGGATTCCACACTGTCGTCAGCCTTCTCCTTTGGCAGAGCCATGGATTTACTAGTAAATCCGTCAAGAAAGAAGTCTCGGCCGAAAATCTTGTACATGAGACTGTCTTTCTCGGTCTGCCATTTCTCCGCCTCGCCAAATCGTCTCACGGTTCTGCCCTCCAAGATCTCACCTTCTTGGACCTTTTTCGTAGATTTTCCAGACACACGTTTGTAGATCTCCCATCCGGGTATGAGTATGAATGGGATCGAAAAGAGGATCATGAAAATGCCTCGGTATCTTGTCTTGATCTCCTTGGGGGCCTTCTTCCAGTCAGGACGACCTGTTTCCGCTAACTCGTCAAAAAACACAGCGCTTTTCGTCTTTGGTAGGTTCTGAACCACGCCCGGACTGTTTTTTGGGGCGTTGGCTTTGTCAGTGGACTTGGCAAATGTTCCAGGTTTCTTCATTGTCTGCTCTTCCCTGTGCTATAAACGGAATCATGTGTTATTATGTGCATGCGGAGAGTACAGTGCCGTCCTGCATGTATGACATAGAATACACTCTGTCACGAGGAACATTCAGCACATAGAACCACCTCTCCATCCAAATTGAGGAGCCTTACTGATCACCGCATAATATGTCAGTCGAACAGCTCATTGCCGAGAAGTCAAAGTCTCACCGCCGCCCAGAAAGCATCACCTTTGTGTATGGTACCGCTGGTTTCCGCATGAAGGCGGAGCTCTTGGACTACGTCAACTACACTGTTGGTATCTTGGCAGCATTGCGCTCCAAGTTCTTGCAAGGCAAGTCTGTGGGTGTCATGATTACTGCTTCTCACAACCCTCCTCAAGATAACGGTGTCAAGGTTGTCGATCCGATGGGAAGCATGCTTGAGTCCTCTTGGGAGGCACATGCTACCGACTTGGCCAACACACCCGCTGAACACTTGGCTGCCAAGGTGCAAGAGCTTGCTGAGAAGTTGAGCATTGATCTCAGCGCTCCGGCCAGTGTTATTGTTGCAAGAGACTCAAGAGAATCCTCTCCTCGTTTGTCGAAAGCGACCGTGGATGGCATTGAGTCTCTTTCGAATGCTTCTTACAAAGACTTTGGACTCTTCACCACTCCCCAATTGCATTACATTACCCGTACCTCGAATGACCCAAGCTATGGGGAATGTCTGGAAAAGGGTTACTACGAGAAGCTCGCAAGCTCCTTCAAGGAAATCTTCAAGCTTGGCACGGGTAAGAAAATCGGAATCACTGTTGATTCCGCCAACGGCATTGGTGCTCCGAAAGTGAAGACACTCTTTGAGGAATACTTGGCTGACGAGATTGACCCTCAATTTGTGAACTCCGCTTATGATGAGCCAGCCGCATTGAACGTCAACTGTGGCGCTGACTTCGTCAAGACTAACCAAAAAGGCCCAGCAAATGTGGTCCCGGAAACAGGGAAATTGTATGGTTCCTTCGATGGAGACGCCGACAGACTCGTGCACTACTACCAGGACAAGACTGGAACGTTTAAGCTCTTGGATGGTGACAAGATCGCTACTCTTCTCGCATTATTCTTGCAAAGATTGCTTTCCAAGATTGACACCTCTAAGTTGACTCTTGACTTGGCTGTGATTCAAACTGCTTATGCAAATGGATCATCGACAAAATATGTCGAAAACGTCTTGAATATCCCTGTTCGCTGCACCCCTACTGGTGTTAAGCATTTGCATCATGAGGCCGAGAAATACGATGTCGGTATCTACTTTGAAGCTAATGGACACGGCACTGTGACTTTTTCTGCCGAAGCCGAGAAGAAGATCTTTGAGTACAGCGCATCCAATCCGGAGGAAGAAGAGGCTTTACATGTCTTGCAGTCATTCACCAAATTGATCAATCAAACTGTTGGTGATGCAATCTCAGATTTATTGTGTGTCTTGGCTGTCCTTTACTACTTGAACTTGAGTCCACAAGAGTGGGATAGCGAATATGTTGATTTACCCAACAAGTTGGTGAAGGTGATTGTTCCTGACAGAACTGTTTTCAAAACCACCAACGCAGAGAGAAGCCTTGTTGAGCCTGTGGGCATGCAATCCAAGATCGATGCAATTGTTTCTAAGTATGAAGAAGGCAGATCGTTTGTCCGGGCATCAGGAACAGAGGATGCTGTGAGAGTCTATGCTGAAGCCAGCACCAAGTCTAATGCTGATAAGTTGGCAGAGGAAGTAAGTTCTTTGCTCCAGTAAATAGAGAAATCAAACAGATCTAGGTAAGATAACTCTCAACTGTTTCGTTTGAATTCGCCGGGTGTTATCAATTTTTTACCCAAGGCCCAAAGTCCTCTCTTCTTTTTCTTTGCCTTAGATTCAAGTTTTCTGTACCACTTCTCATTCTCACCAAACTCTGCTCCCATCTTCGACTCGTAGACTACTGCAAGACCATTTCTGAGCATTTCAGCACTCACGTCTTTTTTGCCTGTCCATTTCCATACCTGAGCACGAGCCACGACTCTCTTGTATTGATCGATAGAAAAGGGAGTAATTGTCACCGACCGGTCTTTAAGGTAGTTTTGTAGCCAAATGAGAGAATCCTCTGAGAATGGCTGGGCAGGCTTGCCGAAATGAGCTCTTTCAGGAGCATCCACGCCACACAAACGGATCATCAAGGTTTGATCTTTCAACTCTGATCGTTTTTTGGGCGCATTTCTGAGCCATCCCCAGCCCATAAAAGGCCCGCCTGGCGTGTGATAGAACCTAAAATTATCACCATCACCAACTCTTGTCACTTTTCCGTACAACTTTTGCTGTTTATCTATAATCTTTGGGGTGAGGTTAAGGTAAGTTTGTATACGGCGGATGTAACGAGTGTAGAACTTGTGCGACAAAAAGATTCCCGTCACCAAACCTGACGAGAGTAATATCACTTTGGGGTTGAACACCGTGATTTCGGCGTCTCTGGGACCTTCATCCTTTGCCATAGTCTGGTCTTAGCTTCTGGTTCACACCCTATCTTAAACCTTGTACAACTGAGATGACGGTGCTCTGTACTGCATGTCGGAATTGAGACGCGGGAGTATTCTGAATTTCAAATCAAACTTTCGCTCAATTCGGTTGCAAGAAGCGGGAAATATCATAAATGTCGCGGGGAACTTGAAATATAATTGATGAATTTTCGACTTCAAAAATTGAAAAAGCCATTAAATTATCTTTCAGTATCGAGTCAAGTATCTTCAATACTACATGGGAAAGAAATCCAAAACAATGATATACTTTCATTCTCGAGAAAGATTTAGCTCACGCTATTGTTCCACGAGGCATAATAGAGGCCCCGCGTCACGTGGACGCAGTATAATTACAGACGGCGTGGCCTTGCAACGAGCAAAGCTACTAGCACCTGCAAGACGACCATCGCTGTCGATATGAATATTGCTGACGGAGAATACGAAATAGATCTTTCTATACTCAACAGAGGTGTCCTGGAATCAGATGTCGAGAATGCATCTCTTGCCGTGAGGTATGGCTTCATACCCGACTCCATGGATCAGTCGAGCCCCCTCAATCTATATCAAGAGGATCAGATCTGTATCTTAGAAGCCCAATCGCTAGAGAAGCTGAGCAAGACAGGGGGAGGTCCGCACCCCATAATATTCGAGGGAATCCACCAGCGACAAAGGCCACAAGTATCTGCCTCGGTTCCGACAGACTCATATTTCTTATCTTTTAAGCCGAGAAATAAAGATGATCCCACACAAAACCTTGAGGTCGAGCTTAGAAAGCTTGGGAGCACTATCCGAGTTAGCAAATCCAGAAATGCTGAAAAGTGGAGAGATTCCATTGCTGGGTGGAAAAGATCGAAGAATACCGGCCAGTCACTGCTTAATGGAGCTTTCGAGCTTCCTAATAGTAATACGAGATTGCCAGGCATGCTACCATCATCCGACCCGAGAAAAAGCCCACTTAAGAATAAATTGAATAGAGAGCCGCAGAAGAAACTGTCAAACCTAGCAGATGGCTCGAATACATCATCTCGACCACCTGTCAAGACAGCACCCAAAATAGCACCCAAAGCAGCACCCAAAGTAGCAGCTAAAACAGCACCCAAAACAGCATCCAAAACAGCATCCAAAACAGCTTCAAAAATGGTTTCAAAAGCAGATACCACTAGAGCACAGAAAACTTCATCCAAGCGTCCGCCGGTGGAATCATCGAAAGATAGCTCTGATATAATAACGGTGTCTGATTTTGAAGATATAGACAGCGGAGACGAGAGCGATGCAATGAAGGACATTCCGTTTGAAAAATCCGAATCTGAATACGCTTTGAGGAAAAAGCCACAAAAAGTCACTGGTGGACAGGTGCAAACCTCAGGCGTTGATCATGCTTTTAAGGGCCAATCGAGCGAGAAACAGTCAACAAAAGCGAAGACAGGTACTGGAAAGTTGGCTAATGATGAGAATGACATGGATGATGAGTTTGCCGATTTAGAGGTTCAATTGGATGAAGTTCTTGAAGTTGACAACCAGACATCGTGGCCGAAAGTCGATTATGAGAGTGACGAGGATTCAGACATTGATACACAGTTCTCGGGAGGCCCTATAGTGATTGATGTCAAAGAGGAAAGTAAGTTCAAGCTCAGACCCACGCTGGAGACCTTCAACAATAAGAAAAGCCCAATGAGCTTAAGGCAATTGCACAGCAGTGCCGAAAAGAATGATTACTTGAGCAGCAGTGAGGAAGAATAGTGGCACATAGATGTCGGCGGTTGCATCTGGGATTTGGAAGCCGTTCGTCTACTCATTCTAACAGACCATTGATACATAGGTTAGGAAAGATCACGCATTTCTACTCGGAATCATACACTCACTTCGAAAATCTCAGTGAAATCTTCACAATTCATTAAACTTCGATACTCTTAAAGCCATTTAACAAAGAATACTGAGCGACGTTATTGTTCATAGGAAACAATTTTATAATAGCTTTATAAAAAGATTTCTCTTAATAGAATCTCATATGCACGCGGGGCCAAAAAATCTCACGCTACTTTACGTAGACTCACGAAGGCATACATCCCGAACAGTGCCCATGAATAATTCTACCTACGAATCCATAGATTCTCGATTGAGAGAGCTAGAGTTTCAATTGGGTATCGATGCAAATGAGGTTGACGCACTCTCCAATACGCGTAAAGATTCTGTCTTTTCTAGAATAAGCCGCCTACAGTCCAGTATCAATCATCTTTACAATCTCCACCCCGAGCTACAGCGATTACCAGAGATACTTAAAAGATTCCCTCAGGACAGAGCACTAGGCACTACATTCGACAAAGATGTAAGCAATGTTAGCGGGGCAGCAGTAACATCGATGTCTCAGGAGGCTGGTCCTCAGGATGATTCCAGCACCGAACAGCTCCAAAAAGAGGAGTTAGTACTCATCAAACATCCAAACCTTGTGAAGCTCTACAATGAACTTCTGGAGTTTCTGAGTTTACAGATCCCACGTTTGCTGTCTGAGATGTATGAGAAGCTTGAGCTTACTAAATTTCTTGACAGAAAAAACAGGATTTTGGCAATTTCAAGACAATATGAGACGCTAATGATGAAACAAATCTTGATCTTAGAGAAGCATACTGCTGCGATTAATTCTCAATCCATTTACTGGAAAGACATACAGCAGAGGCTTAGAATGGCAGCTAGAAGTGTGGGCGAGAGAACAAAGAATTATCAAAATGAACATAAATACTGAATAAAAATCGATTATTCACATCCTTGTAAATCACGAACTAAAATCGAGGATCTAAACAAAAAAAATGGACGAGTCCGGATTTGAACCGGAGACCTTTCCCATGCTAAGGGAACGCGCTACCAACTGCGCCACACGCCCTGTCAAATGGTCCCTAGCAGGATCGAACTGCTGATCTTGGCGTTATTAGCACCACGCCTTAACCAACTGGGCCAAGGGACCTTTTGTGAAGATGAGACTAAAGAGGAAATACTCAAAGTCTAGAAGTAAGGGTTGAGATGAGGACCATCTGGGCTTAGGGGTCTTTTATGAAGTGGGGAGGAGCCACTCTCAATTTTCACTAAGCGGTTCTAAGTAAAATACAGAGGGCATTTGATTTTTCAAAGAGAGTGCGGTGCGGTGTAATGGTCATCGATAAAGGAAAGCAGCCACCGATTAGGCCTTTGGGCTCGATCAATCCGCAGAATCACGAGATGTCAGCATCGAGACACCACGCTTAAGTTGTGCGACGAACGTCTTCGCCCTCGCATGGTCCTGAAGAATGAGCAAATCAGAGTCCTGCTACCGTGTTAATAATACTTAATGCCTGAAATGAAATTGCCTGCGTATTGAATTCGGCTGCTCGTGAAACACTGTCTCGAACTGTGCTCGAAAGTCATGGTATACATCACGGTGTTCTCTGCAGAATCCCTCACACGAATTTAGAAGGTTGCACAACAAAGTAAGTGAAAAAAAGTCAATTCAACCTTGTTTCGCCTGATAGAGTACTGAAATAGAAAGAGAAGACAGCTACAAGCAGCAACTTTGACAGGAAGAAAAATTTATTAGCGATGCATATCGCCGGCGGTAACTTGATGGATTGTTTGCACCCAAAAGAAAAGAGATGGTCCCCTTTTCGAGCCCAAAAATTTCGGAAAATGAGTAGACAAAACTACAGCACAACAGAATCAGATGAAAAGAACTCCAGACTACTGGCTACCGCAATAAACTAAACCGAACCAGACAAATGGTCACCGCAAATTCGATCGGACGTTGGAAGAAACAATTCGAATGAGGTCGATGCCATGACTTTGTGAGTGGTGATATGTATTAGGGTATTCGCAACGATGGCGCGAGAGAAAGATGGAGAAATTTAATAGTAAGTCCTAATCAAGGATAGGAAAAAAGAAACCATTACTTTTGCTCTCATTTGGAAAAACTTAGTTGAATGAATGTAAAATCTCTAGCCCAGAGATGTTCTTACTGCGACAACTTACAAACTCTCAGCTTTAGCCTAGAGTGCAAGAATAGACTTCACATTACACCAATCCATTAATATCCTGTTATGACAATAGTATACTAAGTCATTGACAGAGAGGGAAGTCTTCGATTCATTCATTAGAAAAGTAAAAAAAAGGACAAAAAGAAAATGGTCCCTAGCAGGATCGAACTGCTGATCTTGGCGTTATTAGCACCACGCCTTAACCAACTGGGCCAAGGGACCTTTTGCGAAGATGGAAATCATGAAACGTACTTAGTCAGCTCTCTGTTGCACCATGCCTAGGGGAACAAGTTATTAAATCTCTTAACTTCATGACACGAATTTATATTCAATTCGAATTGGGAAATTGTGACGCGAAGTTTACATCTTCTCTAGACAGCAGGATCACTTCTTTAAGTTCAGAAAGTTATCGAATTTTTTTTTTTATTAATTAATTATTTATGTTTTATTTATTCGAAAGACAGAATAAATCAAGTGATTCATTCAATTCTTCTTAAATTTCTTAAGAATCAGGGTCAAACTGAAGTTGCTTAATCTGACATATCTGTACAAAACCAAGCATGCACAAAGGTTGAAAATAACGTAGACACAGAAGAATCCGACGTTTCTCCACACGTAAGAGTATTTGATACCAATAGTTGCGAGATACTCGTCAGCCACGGTGTATTCACAATAAGCGCAGTCTTTAGTTGCCATTGGGTTCTTCAAGTAACCGGTAGCTTCAGCGAGGAATGCCTCCATGTATTTACCACAGGTTTGGCCTGCTGGTGGGTCAAAGAAAGAATATTCTTTACCAGAACAGTGAACGGGTCTCTTGTGAAGGAATGAGCTGACCAAGTTCTGAATAACGTATGTGTATGGACTGACCTTGTACACAAAAGTCCAGAATGCTGGCATCAAAGCAACAGGTTGAACGACACCAGCAAATGAGACGATGAAGGCATAGAAGAAGGAAACAAGAACAGCTGCCGATTGCACATCTGGTGCAAAGTAGGCCAACATAAGACCAAAGGAAATATTAAACAACTGCAAGAAAATAACATAAGTGAGGTAAAAGACTCCGGCATGGGGTCCAGATGTGTCGGCTTGAGTAGGGAAGTACAAGCAAACAAAAAACAAGGTGGCGGCAAAGAATGTGTATGGGATCTCATTCAAGAATTGAGAAATGACCATAACCCACCAACTATAAGTATTTGACACCTTTTCTCTTCCTTCATAATTCTCTCTGATCAGAATACATTGGGCTTGAATTTGGTTGATCAAAGGAGCAGAGACAACGACCGACAAGAATGAACAGAATAAACCATTTTGCATACCAGTTGTGGTGTGCTTCAAACCAAAGAAAGTGAAACCGATGAAGAGACCGTTGATAATCATTAACATGTTTTTGGCCATGATATATTCCGGGTTTCTCCAAAAGGCGAGAGCAGTTCTCCAAGTGACGATCTTTAATTGCGTCATGAAAGAACTGGCAAATTTCTGATTAAGCTCCTTGTTCTGGCCTCCTGGTGCGCTTTCACGCTTTTGGCCTTCGGTGATGAGTTCGTCAATCTTAGTCATTGCAGATTGCTTGTCGGAGGAATTTTGCCAGATATCAAACCAATCATTATCGGTTTTAGCAGTTGCACCAGCACCAATAACATCCAAGATGTATTCAGCTGGGTTCTCCACGTTTTCACACTTTCTTGCACCGTTTCTCTCGAAATAATCGATAATTGTAGCGGAATTCTTACCAATATCACCAAAATAAACAGTTTGTCCACCCTTTCTTAAAAGAAGCAAACGATCAAATTGTTCGAACAAAGTAGATGATGGCTGATGGATGGTACACAAGATGGCTTGTCCAGCTCTAGCCAAATCTTGAAGCAACTGGACAATAGACCAAGCAGATTGAGAGTCCAAACCAGATGTTGGCTCATCCAAGAAAAGCAAAAGGGAAGGCTTAGCAACTAATTCGGTACCAATCGTCAACTTTTTACGTTGTTCCACATTGAGACCAGATCCAGGTCTTCCAACGATGGCTTCGGCATATTCCTCCATATTCAAGACTTTGATAATTTTCTCAACGTAGTCCAACTTCTCAGAGTCAGGCACTGATTGTGGTCTTCTCAATCTAGCAGCAAATCTAAGAGCTTCTCTGACGGTAGCCTCAGGTGAGTGAATATCTTGCTGTTGAACATATCCTGTTCTCCGCACAAAGGATTGATCGAGTGGTTTTCCATTCACTAGCATATCACCAGTGACAACTCCCATATTGATTCTTTGAGCCAAGTTGTTCAACAATGTCGTCTTACCAGCACCCGACTCACCCATCAAGGCAGTAAGTTGACCAGGCAAACAGTAGCCAGAAACAGAGTCTAAAAGTTTTCTTTCTGCACCATCATAAGGAATGACGTAGTCAACATTCTTCCAGGCGAAAATATCGTCGACTCTCAAATCATCAAGAACCTCAGAAGCATTTGTGTTAGTTTTTTCCAACTCTCTGTTGACAGCTGGTCCAGATTCTTCATCATTTGCGGCAGCTTCATGTGGCATGACGATGTTTTGATTTTTGTTTCCTCTCAAAAAGAAGAGACGATCAATACCTCCCTCAACGGGACGATTCACTTCGCAACCAATGGCATTAAGTGCCATGAAAAAGATGAGAAATCCAACAATGATACCAAAGTTTCTCCACACATGGCTAAAGGAATAGGTGTAAGATAAGGAGATATAACGATCACCACTAACCCAATCCTGTCCTTTGATAGATCCAATGAAGTTACAAACAGTGTTACTTGAAGTGTAGCCCTTTCCATGTGGGGTCAAGTACTGAGGATCACAGGCCATCTTCTTGCCATGAAATTCTGTAGCAAGCATTGCCTCGAAACCGTAAAGAACCGGATTAATGTAAGAAATCCACTTGAACCAAGGGTGCATAGATGGACGTTGAATCATGTAAGATGAGTACATCAATGATGCTAAGATGAAGACACCGGAAATGGCATTGGCACCAGCGATAGACTTGTTCCAAGCAGCAATAGCCTTGAACATAAAGTTCATAGCCAAAGTCACCAAGGTATTGAAAAGCAAGAAAGTAAAAAACTTTCCAGCCTCTCTAGTCAAGTTCGACAAAAAGTAAATGATGATACAGAAGCAAATATTAATGGAAAGCGCAATTGGAACGACGGTCAAACAGTCAGCCAAAGCAGCAGCGGATGGGTGATAAAGATTGTAGTTTGTCTGTTTCATGAGAATTGGTCTCACACCGAAGGCATTAGAAACTTCAGCCAAACCAGTCAAAGCCATGTATAAAACAGAGAAGAAAATAACACCTCCTCTTGAGAAAGCACCACTGACTGATTGTGGAGTGTTCCAGTAGAGGGATCCAATAATTAAGGACTGCAGGACCGCAGCCAAAACTTGAATGATCGTGTAAGCTTTGTCATTAGCAATATTTTGTAAGGCTCTCTTTGTACACAACATCAATTGGTCTTTGAAAGGAACGGTGTACTTGGAGTTCAATCTTTGACGCTTGTGCTTCTCTTGTTTGATCGACTCAATGATACGGGCCTTGCTTTGCTCTTCCGTGAATTCGGTTTTGTATTGGGCAATTTCGTTCTGAAGTTCTTTGAACTCCTCAGAGTTTTCCCAGTACTTTTTGAATTCCTCAGCAGTCTTTGGTACTCTGTCTTCCATACCTTGTGCTGGGGTTCTGCCTGCTGGGTCTGTAACAGATGTCAAGAACTCAGCCGTTGTTTGTCTTGGAGGACATTCATAACCCATCTTCTCGAAGTATGCTTTGGCCTTTTCAGTAGAACCGAAGTAAACTTGCTTTCCTGAGTACAAAACAGTAACCTTGTCAAAAGTCTCATAAACGTTTTCTCCTGCTTGGTAGATTGTGACGAAAGAGGTTTTCTTCATTAAACTCGTAGACAGACGAATGGCTTTAGCATATTCCAAGGCGGTCGATGCATCTAAACCTCTGGTAGCATTGTCCCAACAGTACAAACTTCCCTCACAAGCCATGGCTTCGGCAATAGAGACTCTCTTTCTTTCACCTCCAGACACACCTCTAATGTAATCGTTACCGACCTTGGTGGCGTAAGTGTGTCTCAAACCAAAAACAGTGGCAAGCATGTCTCTTTTGAAGTCGATGTGCTGTTGAACCGAGACATTGTTCACTCTTGTGTGAGGAGTTTTGCACGCAATAGCGAAATCAAGAGTCTCCTTCACAGTCAAGTGAGGCATGTGGACATCAAGCTCAGGATTGTAGACCAAATCAGCAGGAAACTTTTTCAAGGCGATTTCTCTGTCGATACCATCGTAGTTGACTGTTCCGTCGAAACCAGTGTACATGGAAGTATCAGTACCACTGATAGCTCTCAAGAAAGTAGAACAACCAGAGCCGGGTCTTCCCAAAACCAAGAGCATCTCTTCGCTCTTTACAAGTCCATGGAAGTTGTCCAAGATTGCGCGATCTGGGAGGGCCTTGGCTTCCTTGGCTTTCTGGATGGCACCGAATGGGCCCTTCAAGACATCGGACATGGTAGGGAGATAGGCAAAGGTTTCATCTTTACCGTAAACAGTTAAGTTTTCGAAGGAAACACCCAAACTTCTGAATTTGATGCCTTCTTCCTCAGCGCGATGACGGAAAGCCTTTAAGGTTCTGTCTAAATCAAAATTCTCAGGGTCAATTGTCAAGTCAGACTCACGGAAAGATCTTCTGGAGGAGAGCTTCTTTGAAAGTTTTTCCAATTGTTGCAAAGCCTCCGAGTTGGTAGGGCTGACATCTCCATCTGGTCCCTTTATCTCTTGCATGCTCGAAGATTGGCTGTCAGAGCTCAATCTAGATTCGGAAATCGATGCCATTTCAGCGGGGAGCTAATTTGGTTGACACAATAGGGTATTAAGGAGAATAAGAGAAGTTATCTAGGGTCTCAATTGCACGGCTACGCATTCCCGATATATATATGCTTACTACTCGCATAGGCGCTTTTCAGATGCCGATGGTCTGCGGCAAAAATGGGGCGAGCGGCTCGGAATTTCTTCTGGGGCTCCAACTGCAGCAAAAAACCGTAAAAAAATTTCTAGAAGGCTTCTTTGTATTCAAGAGAATTGGCGGAGTTTTTTCCGCCTACTTGGAATTTTTTTTGAAGTCTCTTCGTTGGGGAAGGCCATGGTCTAGTAATTCACGAACGGAAGTTCGTCCGAAAACGGAACACTTTCCGCTCAGTAGCGTCAATTGTGCGTATATTCGCTGGCGATAGGTATATGCGGAGCGCATATACGACTCGTTTCCACCGTTGCGGCTTACTCACGTCTGACTAATGTGAGAAGGTGTGGCGAGTGTAGATTTACTAATGTTGACTGATGCCTCTATAATTAACATCGGATTGTGTCAAAGCAAAGATTTTGGAGATTTGTGGTTGCGAGATCCAACATATGTACATACCGCTTATTATGCCCCATTAAGGTATTCGATGCAGAACTAACAAACAAACAAACCAAGAAAAATCTTTTTAAATGTCTTGCGTTTGTGACTAATAATGAAACCAGTAACCATGGCGGTTACGAGTACAAGTCATTCATCTTACAAAAAAGGACCGCAGTTTCCCCTGAGGAATTAGCTGTTAACAGGGTTAAATACTTTGGTTTGCTACAGTCGGGCTTCTACTCCCCTTCTCCGGCTGCACTTACGCACTCGGGAGGCAAAACATTGAGGCCGACACGACCCATGGAGCGGCTGGCGCGCCCACTCACGTGACCAGTACGCTCGCCTCGAGACCGTGCGCATCCGGTTATCAAAAGTGTCCAGTCTGCTAGTATAACACGTCCTGCACACAGTTCAGGTCCAGGCATCAGATTATGTGGTCTTAAGTGTCATTGGTGACGTGCAGAAAAGACAGGTCTTTGTCAGGACATGTCTGTTGCAATTGCCGACGACAAAGACGCAAGACTGAGCCGTACAGCCTCAATGACCCACTGCGGTGGCAGAGCGCAGATCCTCCGCCTCATGTGGATGTACGGAGTTCCTTGTTGGAGCACTAGACGACGTAAAATTGTAAACACGAGCAATGTGCAGTCCACGATCGCTGTTCATACCACAAGAAACCGCAGGCAGCGACTTGAGTCTACAGTCCGGGCATAACTTAAATATCAACGGCGGTCACTATTTAACTCTTTCTGCCACAACCGGTACCAGACTCTCCTTAGGAACAAGAACTCTTAACTCTGTTAACGGAAAACTAGAGCAGAGCTATTTACAAGGAAACACATTTCGTTGGCTAGTCGAGATAACTAAGGAACCATAAATTTGGCAAAATGGATGAAAGCCCTAGGAAACAAAAGTCCACCTCCAGAGTTATTGACAATCTTCACTCGGAGATTGACGACTTGAAAGATGAGTTGGAGACGCTCAAGGTGGCCCATTCTGACTACAAAAAGCGGTGCTCTAACTTGACCAACAAGAACGAGTCTCTCATTGATCAACTTGCCAATTGCAAGCATGAGAATGATATGGTGAATGCCCTTCTCAAGAGAAAAGAGCGCCGTATTAATGATTTAGAAAATGAATTCAATGATGTGAACTCCGAGACGGAGCTGTTGAGACAATCCGTCAAGAACTACAAAATTCGTTGTGAAAACTTGCAAGAACTGTCTGCATCATCGACGGCTGAATTTGAAAGATTGAAGATATCTTATGATGCATTGATCGCATCACAAGTCGAATACAAACGTCACTACCAAGACCAGATCACCTCTCTATCCACCCAACTCGAGTCTTACAAGGCTGATTATTCTGC
This sequence comes from Metschnikowia hawaiiana, assembly GCA_002893645.1. NCBI lineage: Eukaryota > Fungi > Ascomycota > Pichiomycetes > Serinales > Metschnikowiaceae > Metschnikowia > Metschnikowia hawaiiana. Next base: position 66,845 of record NXGY01000002.1, read on the forward strand.
TGGTTTGTCTGCCATGTCCGAGAAACAGACCAAGACTCAAAAAGACCACGATGCCCTCACTGAGAGTATCATCAGCAAGAACAAGTGTATGGAGGCGGTTTACATCAACCGGAATAAAGCCATCATCTCAGCCTTGTCTCTTTTGGCCAACGTTGGCAAACTTCACGGTGAAGAGTGCCAGTCCATCCTTCGTGATAACATCGAGATTATTAAATCGGTGAGGGAAGAAAACCCTAAAATAGCTGAATTAATAGCCGAAAGAACTGAGACCACAATTAATATTGACGAGATTCTTAGGGAAGCAGACGAGAAGCTAGATGTTAGTTTCGAATATCACGAGCAACCGACACCAGAGGAACCCAACCAAGCCAGCTCAAAACAACAGCAAAACCGAAGGAAAAGGGCCAGCAAAAGATATTCCATGAGAATAACCTCAGATGGAAGCGACAGTGCTGGCAGTGAGTTTCTTCCAAAAGCTCGTCTCAATAACTCAGATACATCCCGTAGATCCCATTCCTCAGACGGGAGCCAAAATTTCCAAAGAAGATCAAACTCCATCAGAAGAACGCAGCAGCAGCAGACACAACACGGGTCTCGCCACACCTCCAGCAGCCGCGGCTCAAACTCATCTCCTGGGACTTCCCTGGGTAATCATCATAATACACAGAACAGGCTGTTCTCAAACTCACTGAACGGATTTTCAAACAACGGAGATGCCAGCAACTCCAATAGCTTAAACTCTGGCAAATACAATCACGGCCATTCCAATCAAGCCTCGAGGAATTCGAAGAGAAGACTGTTTTATGGCGGAAGCAATCAGTACAATAGCGGCTCTGGCGACAGAAAAGCTTCTCATAAATCGGATACCACTTGATCCCTCTACTAGCCTATTATACCAACACAAAAATACCCCGCGTGAATTCATTCGTATGAACTTATGAGGCCGTCGCCATACCCAATGAACAAGAGCGGCGCGTTGCCAACTCGCAGCAGATGAAGCATGTCTCTCCGGGATTTTGACACAAGCCCCTGGTTTTCTATAAGTACGGGCATTCTCGAATAAATACATAAAGATTTTTTCTCAGGCCTGTCCTTTTCTCCGTATGCTTCGGCCCGTATGGCCTCGTTTTGCCTCTCCAAGCGAAAGGTCTCTTGGAAAGACTTATCGAAGCCCTTCGTAACGCCATCCCAGAAACCGATAATGTAGCCATTTGGGATTACCTGGAGGCACTGAATACCGTAATGTCGTAAGTTGTGAGCATCACCGTCCCTTACTAGGCTTAGCTCTGGAAACGAAGGCTTCACGGACTCAGAGGACTTCGCAACATTGACGGTAGCATCGTCGTTCTTAGCAAGCAAATGTCCAATTTGATAAACGCAGAGTTTCTTAGATGCCGAGCCGCTTATGATAGTGTTATTCGACGGATCAAACTCAATGGTAAGTACAGGCAGCGGTTTGTGGTCGTTGACTTGGAAGACAGTTGTGATCTTGGGCAGTTTGAAGATGATGGTGCGGTCAGACTTCGAGGACAAGTCGCTGTTGGCGATGTCGATTCGAACACCAAACACTGCACCCGACTCGTATCCGACAAAAAGAAGATTGGCGGACACGAACTTGAAGCGCATGATGATGCCGTGCCCCTCACGTCGCAACAGATCGGCCGGGCTGTTGACCTCCTCGATATCAGATGGTGCGTGCGGGATAGAAGAAATCGAGACATTCTGTAGGAGTCTGGAAAAAGTGAAGGAGCCAAAGGGATCGTCTATCCTGTAGATGTCGAAATTGTTGGAGTCTGTTGTTGCAGGCGTGACAAGGAGATTGTCACACAAGTCCACGTTGGCAAAGTTCAACGAGTTGACGGGTATCTCCACATGCAGTGGTGTGGGGGAGTCACAGGAGACGCCCAAGTCGGAGCCATTGGCAGAGCAGTTCTTGATCGAAGGCGCGGAAAGGTTCCAGAGCTTGATGGACGAGTCCCGCCCGTGGGACAAGAGTCCATGTGGGGTTTCTTTTAGGGTGAGGATGTGGCCCTCGTGGGCCTTCCAGAGGGCCCTTGGGCGGCGCGTGCCTAGATTCCATAGCACCACCCAGCCGTCGCGGTCGGAGGTCACAACGTCAGCGCCGAAGCCGGCAATGCACGTGATCGGTGCTTTGTGTCCTCGGAGAGAAAACCTCTGTCTCATGTTGCCCGAGAGCATGCCTCTGGTTACTCGTGAATGCAAGTGCGGTTTCGCACAGGCGAGGGCCACTTCGGCCCACTGCCCAAGTAACAGCGAAGCGTTGCTCCGCGATGCCATGCGGCTGGGCATCACGGATGGTCCTCAGAGCAGAAGCGTTTATACTACTGGACCGATCTACAAGTTTGGCCGTTGTCCCGTGGGCGGCTCCTGTGCTGTGGGGAAGCGATGGCCCTGGCACGTGTCGCAGCGGCCGCTACGCGCGAGTCGTGAGCTGGCTCGGGACAAGGCCTGGCCCGGCCTCAGGCGCCACAGGTCCGCTGCAAGTGCCTCGAGGCATTCTGCCGGGGAGCGAGTTGAAGCGGAGAAGGCAGCGGAATGTATTCCAGAACAGCTCGCCCCCACCATGCTGCGTCAGCCTCTGCCATCCGCGCTGGATAGATGGCCTTACGATTCTTGGTCCACCACGAGCACAGCACAGCTCACAGGAACAGTACAGCTCACAGGCACAGTACAGCTCACAGGCACAGTACACACCACAAACACAAGAGCCAAAGGCACCGATTGTCAGGCCAGGGCCGGGCCCGGTACCGGAATCTATGGCCAATGGTGCTTGCAAGCAGGCGCCGGTGCAAACCACCAAGGCACTTCACGTGGCCCAGACGGGTGCATGTAGCCGCCGGCGCGCGGTCCGCTCTCCGTTGCCCCGGTGAATTCCGCCTTTATCTGTCGCCGCTCACATGCACCACCGAGCGCTCTGCCCCCACAATTTGGGGCCCTTCCGCAACCGTCTTTTCGGCACACTCTTCCTCGTTGGAAATTATATGATTAGACGTTCTGTTGCTAGCACACTCAGACCTTCTCGCCGCATCCACTCTGCACCCGTCTTCTACCGCCAATCCTGCCACACAATGAGCGTTCCCTACAAACAACCAGAGCACAAGCTCACCATGATCCCAGGGCCTATCGAGTTTTCTGACCCAGTCTTGTACGCCATGGCCACGCCCTCCCAGGCACACACGTCTCCCGAGTTCGTCAAGACCTTCCAGACCGTGTTGCAAAACTTGAGAAAGTTGTTCAAGTCGACCGACCCCAAGTCCCAGCCATTTGTTCTTGCTGGTTCCGGAACCTTGGGCTGGGATGTTGCTGCTGCCAACTTGATCAACAAGAACGACAAGGTGCTTGTCTTGCTGACTGGCTTCTTCTCGGACTCCTTTGCTGACTGCTTGCGTGTCTACGACGCCGACGTCGACGTGGTCACCGCCCCCGTTGGTGACGTGGTTCCCTTTGCTGACATTGAGGCCCAGTTGAAGAAGGAAAAGTACACCGCCATCACCATCACCCACGTGGACACCTCCACTTCTGTTGTTTCCGACGTGCAAAAGATCTCCGAGATTGTGCGCAAGGTGTCTCCCGAGACCTTGGTCATTGTCGATGGTGTCTGTTCCATCGGTGTCGAGAACTTGGAGTTTGACAACTGGGGTGTCGACTTCGCCTTGACCGCCTCCCAAAAGGCCATTGGCGTCCCAGCGGGCTTGTCGATCTTTTACGCCTCCTCGAGAGCTATGGAAAAGGCATTGAACAGAGAGAAGGAATCCACCTTCTTTGCTTCGTTGAAAAGATGGACCCCAATCATGAAGGCTTACGAGCTGGGATCCGGCGCCTACTTTGCCACCCCTGCCGTCCAAACCATCACCGCTTTGAAGGTCTCCTTGGACGAGATCTTGGCCGAGACCTTGGACCAAAGATTTGCCAAGCACGCCGAGGTGTCTACCCAGTTCAAGGACGCGTTGGAGAAATTGGGCATGAAGATCTTGCCCGTCAAGAGAGACGTTGCTGCACATGGGCTCACCGCCGTCTACTTCCCCGACAACGTCAACGGCCCAGACTTGTTGGCCAAGTTGGCCACCAAGGGCTTCACTGTTGCCGGTGGTATCCACAAGGCCTTGGTTGGCAAGTACTTCCGTGTTGGCCACATGGGCTACTCTGTGTACGAGGGCCACGTCAAGAAGGTCACGGACGCCATCACACAGTCCATTGACGAATTGAAGCAATAACTAGCTAGAGCACATCTTTAGTTGAAGGTGTGCATAGGAATATAGGCTACTTTAACACACGCTTAGAAGCACGCTCCCTGTTCATGTAGGCAACGCACATCTTCACTGGCAGTGCGCAACCGCGTCTACACCTATTTTTTTGAGATACATCACCAGTACACGGAGGCGTCACCACACCAAACCACACCAAGAGACGCAGAAGACATGACGGTGGACCCTTACAAGATCCTTCAGGTGGAGAGCAGCGCTACTCCGCTAGAAATCAAAAAATCATACAAGAAGTTGTCACTCAAATATCATCCCGACAAGATCCAACAGCTCAAGACTGAGATCGACAAGGACTTCTTCCCCCAACTACAATTTGCGTATAGCATCTTGTCCGACGTCAATAAAAGGAGACTCTATGACACAACAGGCTCTTTGGGATCGGCCGACGATGGCTTGGATGGAAGCTTTGATTGGAAGGAATACTTCCAAAACACCACTGAAAAGATCACAATGGAAATGATCGAAGAGGACAAGCTCAAGTACGAGCACTCAGAGGAGGAGAGACAAGACATCATACACAATTTCGAGTTTTACGAAGGAGACTTCTTGAGACTTTTCGAAGTGATCCCACATCTAGAGTTCACCGAGGCCCTGGAGAACAGGGTGTTCAAGATAGTGGAGGACGCATTAGAAAAGAAGGAAATCGAGGGAGACAAGACATTGCATAAGACATGGGATAAGTACAGAAAATCGAGAAAGACGAAAGTGAAGCAAGTCTTGAAGAAAATGGCGAAAGAGGCGAAAGAAGCAGAGAAGTTGTCGAAGGCCATCGGGAAGAAAAGGCCAAAGAACGACGCAGACCTAGCAGCGATTATTAGACAGAGGAACAGTGGCAATATGGACAATCTCATCAATTCTTTGGAAGCTAAGTACGGCAAGCCCAAAGGAAAAAAGAGAGACGTTCCTGATGACGAGGAGTTCGAGAGAATCCAGGAAAAAATGATGAGAAATAAGCGCAGACGATGATCTGAGGCCCCTTGAATGATTTCGGGACGCAAGAACTCACTTCAATCGCTCCATCATATCGACACATGTCTCATAGTTGGTTCGAGTGAGTTTCTTCACTACATGCGGCAGCCTGTATAATACGCATAGCATCACCCCACTTGGCATGAATTTGGCGCACATATGAAAACCGGAAGCCAAATTATCTACAGAGATACCCAAAACCGAAGATCCATTTTGTACTGGCCTCTATAGAGCTTGTAAATAGTCAATTTTTTTTTTCTTAACTTAGAAAGTCTGCACACAGAAACCCCACCGCCTCTGCTCGAGATCAACCGCGCGTCTTCGCGTATCATGCCTCACACCTGAAACGTCAACAGAGTATTAAAAACAATAAGGTCTTGACTACCCCTTTTGACAATCCGTTTACCACCACATTTGCTATCCAGCATATAATTGAGACCACACACATAAAATCTCCCCCATACGAGCGTTCCTCTTTGTCAGTATATACAATGTCAGATTACTCCGATGAGGACTATGGTCTTTCTGATGTCGAAGAAGCGATCAGGCCAAAGCAGACGAAGAAGGCTAGAACTGAAACACCGCCTTCATCAAATGGCGGTGCAACTCCGAGAAATGGCACCAGTGCATCGAATCAATATCAGAAATTGTCCCAGCTAGAGCACATCTTAAAACGTCCAGATACTTATATTGGATCAGTTGAGAAAAACGAGGTTGAAATCTGGTGCTTTGACAATGCCACTGAGCTGATGGTATTCAAGAAAGTCACGATAGTTCCGGGCTTGTACAAAATCTTTGACGAGATCTTAGTGAATGCTGCTGATAATAAAATCAGAGATAAAAACATGAAGAACATCAGGGTCAATATTGACCCTAGCTCAAATACTATCTCTGTCTTAAACGATGGACGCGGTATTCCAGTTGAAATTCATGACAAGGAACAAATATGGATTCCTGAGATGATTTTCGGTAATTTACTCACATCTTCGAATTACGACGATGATGACAAGAAAGTCGTAGGTGGAAGAAACGGATTTGGTGCCAAGTTATGCAATATATTTTCTACCGAATTCGAGGTCGAAACAGCAGATCAGAACACCGGTCAGCTTTATAAGCAAACTTGGACTGATAATATGCTGAAAGTAGGTAAACCCAAAATTACCAAAACAAAAAACAAAAAGGAATATACCAAAATTACCTTCAAACCAGATCTTTCGAAGTTTAACATGACCCACTTAGACGAAGATATTCTAAGCGTTTTGAGAAGAAGAGTTTATGACTTATGCGGTACAGTTAAGGATTGCAGCGTTTTCTTGAACGAAACAAAACTCAATGTAAGGAACTTCAAAGGTTACGTTGACATGTATGTTAAGGCAATTCAGGAGAGAAGTCCGGACTTGGGAATCGAAAATCAAGCACAGAACTATTCCTCCGTTGTCCACGAAGTCATTAATGACAGATGGGAAGTAGCTTTTGCTGTCAGTGACGGGACATTTAGCCAAGTGAGTTTTGTTAACTCTATCGCTACAACTGCTGGTGGAACACACGTTAAGTACATCACCGATCAAATCATCGACAAGTTGCTAGATGAGTTGAACAAGAAGGAGAAGGGAAAGAAGAAGCTAATGATTAAAGCTAATCAAATCAAGAGCAACATGTTTATTTTCATTAATTGTTTGATTGAAAATCCAGCTTTCACGTCGCAGACAAAGGAGCAGCTTACTACAAGAGCCGGTCAGTTTGCAACTAAACAGAAGGATAAAGCCGTGATCACAGACCAGTTTATCAAAAAATTAATGAAGACAAGTATCATTGATACCATTCGCACGATTGTTGATGCTAATGAAGGAAAAGCATTGCAGAAGGAGGACGGAAAACGGAGAAGCAGAGTCAAGGGAATGGTTAAATTGGTGGACGCGAACAAGGCGGGAACCAAAGAGGGCCACAAATGTACCCTTATTTTGACCGAAGGTGATTCTGCTAAATCCTTAGCCGTGGCTGGATTCGCAGTCGTTGGTAGAGATTACTATGGATGTTTCCCACTTCGTGGTAAGTTGTTGAATGTTCGTGATGCATCCGTGGATCAAATTTCCAAGAACGCCGAAATTACGGCCTTGAAAAAAATCATTGGCTTGCAGCATAGAAAGCAATACACTGCGGAAAATATCGGTGAACTTAGATATGGTCATGTTATGATAATGACCGATCAAGATCATGATGGTTCTCATATTAAAGGGCTTCTTATTAACTTTTTCGAATCGAGTTTTCCAGGGCTTTTGAGCGTTCCAGGATTTTTGCTTGAATTTATTACACCCATTGTGAAAGTTACCATTAAAGGGAGATCAGGCAATAACAAGAAAATTGCTTTTTACTCAATGCCCGAGTTTGAAGCCTGGAGAGAAAACGAGGGAAGAACATGTCGCTGGACTCAGAAATACTACAAGGGTTTGGGTACATCCACCTCGAAAGAAGGTCAAGAGTATTTTTCTCAACTTGAAAGGCATCAAAAAGAATTTCATGCTTTGCAGAGTGAGGATCCCGGATTGATTGAGTTGGCATTCTCTAAGAAGAAAGCAGATGACAGAAAGGAGTGGTTGCAAGGATTTCAACCAGGTACTCATCTTGACTCAAACTTATCTGTCATTCCCATCAAAAACTTTATCAATGAGGAGTTAATCTTGTTTTCAATGGCAGACAATATAAGATCCATTCCTTCAGCTATGGATGGTTTCAAACCAGGTCAACGTAAGGTCTTATTTGGTTGTTTCAAGAGGAATCTAAGAACGGAAATGAAAGTTGCACAGTTGGCCGGTTACATCGCTGAAAAGACAGCATATCATCACGATGAATTGGCATTGATGCAAACCATTATTGGCTTGGCCCAAAATTTCGTGGGGTCCAATAACATGAACTTATTGAAGCCCAACGGTGGTTTCGGTACTCGTGCTGCCGGTGGTAAGGACTATTCTGCCCCCAGATATATTTTCACCGAATTGAACGAGTTGACCCGAAGAGTTTTCAATCCTTTGGATGAACCGTTATATACATATGTGCAAGATGACGAACAAACAGTCGAGCCGGAGTATTACTTACCAGTTCTTCCGATGCTTTTGGTCAATGGTGCCGAGGGTATTGGTACTGGATGGTCCACCAATATACCCTGCTTCAATCCAAGAGACTTAGTTTCTAACATCAGACGCCTTATGAATAATGAGGAATTGGAGGAATTAGTTCCGTGGTATAAAGGCTGGCGCGGTGACCTTGAGAGAGTGGATGAGCAAAGATACAAGGTCAAGGGGTTGATCTCCCAAGTTGATGAAAAGACCTTGGAGATAACAGAAATCCCTGCGAAAACATGGACTGACAATGTGAAAAATTTCCTCTTAGAAGCAATCGAGAATGAAAAAGCTCCGTGGATTAAGGATATGGAGGAGCAACACACTTCTAATATCAGATTCGTTGTCAAGTTGACTGAGGCCGAAATGGCAAAGAGTCATAAAATTGGACTTCTCGAGAGATTTAAGCTCACATCGAGTATAAGTTATACCAACATGGTTGCATTCGATTCTTTTGGTCGTATTAAAAGATACAATAACCCGAATGAGATCTTGAGAGACTTTTACTTCGTGAGACTTGAATACTATCAGAGAAGAAAAGACTACATGACACTTGACTTGCAGAACCAATTGATGAAGTTGAGCGAACAGGCAAGATTCATCAAAATGATAATTGACAAAGAAATTAGTATTCTGAACAAGAAAAGGTCTGCATTAGTTGAACTTTTGAAAAGCCACGAGTTCGCCCGCTTTGATAAAAAGGGTCGCCAAGTCAGAGCCGGAGATGATTTATTTGTGAGTGATGCGGAAGCTATCCTCGAAGAAGAAGAGGAAGCAGTTGGGGACATAAGTCAAATCAACCAGCTGAGTATCCAAGATCTTGAGAACACAGAGGACTCACACACACCCGAAACCATATATGCTCAATATGACTACTTGCTCGGAATGTCTCTTTGGGCTTTGACAAGGGAAAGGTATGAGGCTTTATTGAATCAAAAGGGCCAAAAAGAGGTTCAATTGAATGCTTTGTTAAGCAAGGGACCAAAGGAGTTGTGGAACGCTGACTTAGATCACTTCCTTGAGGGCTGGGATAAGTTTTTAGAAGACGACGAAGCAGAAAGAGCCAGTTTACTTGGAGCTGCAGGCCAAAAGACCAAGAAGAGAAAGCCTAGAGTCAAACCAGAAACAGGCGAACCTCCTGCAAAAAAGCAGGCAAAAACTGCCCCAAAGAAGGAAACTGAAACTCAAAAAGCAGCGCCAAAAGTACAATCTAAATTACCCGTGGTAAAAAAAGAGAGCCCTGTTGAAGAAGAGAATGCCGCGGCCAAGAAATCAACTATTCCAAAGGACGACTTGCCTACATTCTTCAAAAAGGGAGGCGCAAAGCTGACAAAAAAGGCAGCTACAGCTAAAAAGAAGTCCTTCTTCGATGAGAGTTCTGACGACGAGAACCAAGGGACTGAGATCATAGACCTCGATGCAGAGGAAGATGATTTGAAGCAGGTTCAAAAGAAATCATCACCAACGATCACAACGTCCTCCCGCAGGGGTACTCCAAGTATCCAAGAAGAGCTCGAAGATTTGACGTCTACTGTTCCTACCGTTTCTAGCGGAAGGCGCCGTCAGGCCGTTCGTTACAGCCCTGTGGTTGACGATGCAGAAGAAGAGGACATAGAGATGATTGATGATGAAGACGATGACGATGCTGCATATTCTGATGAGGACTACGACTGAGATGAGAAAGTATTTTAATATATCCGTAAATAAAAGGGGTAATTGGTGTTTTGAAATGCTAGTAAATTCATCATTATTAGTTGCATAAATTATGTGAGCAGGTAAGTTTGGCGCTTGACAGAACAAGATTAGTTCAGATTTTGATGCATGTTCTAATTAACAATGCATAAGGAATACACGTAGTAGTTCGCTCAATCCTCTTGTCATTTTGGTATATTTCAATTCAAGACAGGTGATTGAAAGTGCGCTAATAACACGAAACGAAAAACACTGAACCCATTAATAATCTCTTTTTATTCTGATAGTAATAAATAGATAAAAAAGAGTGAAGAAGTCGAATGGGCCGGTAAGTATCTAGGTGTCTTGTTGAGTTAATGGATAAGCGTCCGGTATACACGTGCAGGATTTGCACCATTATTTCTTACAAATGGAATGGTATGATTGTAGTTGCAGTTTATATAGTGAACATTGACGGGCGGGCAGCTGCAGAAGTCGGCATGAACAGACTTTGACAATAGTTTTGACGCTGTAGCATTGATTCATATACAAAGCTAGCATATATGTCAAGAGGGCTTTTCACAGTATCACCTTTATACAAGAATGATTTGTCAAGACCGAACGGAATAAATAAAAGAAAAATCAAAATGGACTCGAGTCACGAAGGAAGCAATCATCTGTGCTATCCTTGCGCTCAGAGTATTGTTTAGGCATATCATCTCTTATATAAGAAATCCATTAATAGAGAAGCAAATCGTACATTCAACAGTCAGCGATTCGGGATTAAAGTCTTCAGCACGACACCACAGACCCATCGGCCTTCTTGAATACACCAGGATAAAAGCCATCGACACTCTTAAATACCAAGCCATCTCGGGTTCTGTTGAATAACGATAAGCACACGCTTATATTGGCATCACCTTACCCAAAGTATAGAACATGACGCACATGAAAATTAAGGAGAAATTCAGCGAACAGGACATCGTTTGGCTCCTCCAGTTGATGAAGACGAGTGAAAAAAGGAAGTGGAAGTGTATCACCAAGAAGATCAACAATTTGACAATGCAACACCGAAAACAGCACAGGAACCCGAAAAGTGCCGACGGACAAGAAACCAGGCATGACAGGGACAAGCCCGGCCACAAAAACATTTCCCCAACGTATGTCGTCAAGCAATTTCAAAATGTCTTTGGACTATCACAGAAAACACGCTGCTATGGTATATTGGGCTCGTCATTGCCCTACGCAGTGGCTCCTGACCGTTGGTCCAACATGCCTATGGATACATCCACGTTCAAAAGCAGGTCATCCAGTGAGGAGGAATAACATGTCTGAGACCCAAGACCAACTCCAATCCCAGGTGGCTTATTCCTGGTCACGGCACGGAATACAGTCGTTCAAAACGCCCGATTTGCCATCAACATGGCCGAGCCCTTGACTGGGGAAAAGCTTATTTCGAATCAAGTTTTTGAGAAGCTTGGAGTCTGGAAAGCCCTCGTAGTAGAAGCTTTCATCTTGAGGAAGACTGGACTTGTTCATTTTGCGGCGATAGATGACGGTCTCCTCGCCTGAATGTTCCTGTACTCTTACTTCAAAGATTCCTGGCTTATCGTACAGTGGACAGAGGGCTATTTGTGCCACAAGGTTCGATTCAGGATCACTAAAGGTTTGCATAATCTCTTGAAGATACCATACTGCCCTATTGTGCCATTTGCACTTTGCACAGAATTCGATTGTAACTTTGGGCGTCAGCATGATGGTGAAGTGGTGATACATTAGTAGCAGACTCACGCACCGTCGCGTACATGCGGCTTTTCGTCTGCATGGAGTCTATATAGATTATATTTTGCACATCGCTTGATCACCGATAAATATATTTTCAAACATGTATAAATCAAGAAGGTGGAAGTAGTGGTGACAGACGCTTATTAGTAAAAAGTAAAGATTAATAGACTTGCACTGTTATGCCAAAATCCCCAGTGACTTATAACTATGGCGAGGATTTATATGTTCATACTGAGCCAATCCCACAGGCCCTTGTTCTCCCCCATTCCGTCAAACATTCCATTATCGCCCCGATCAACCTGATCCCATTCATTGTCTTTGACGAGCTCATTGATCAGGTGAAGAATATCAGTCTGAGCACCGGCTTTCTCATTTGAGCCAAGGGAAGTAAATGTCTCGATATTAGCATTACCTTGCTCAACTTTAGACTCCTTCTTTTGTGTAGCTTTCCCTCCTGCTGATGTTCCAGCTGTTAGGCCACCAAGGCTCTTCTTGCTTTTGCTAATTGGTGCGGGGTTGAAGTCATCGCCGTCTCTATCGGACTTAAGATGCCCTTTATTGCCCAGCGGCATGCTCTGATTTCCGCTTTCTTGAGACCCCTTTCTCGTGCTCTGATTCAGAGCTTGACCTCTTTGACGTTTTTTGATCACATCTGTTTTGAGACTCAATGGTCTCACTGTACCATGTAATTTCAAGAACAAACCACATGCGTTACACAAGGGCTCACCTTGTGGGTTTCGCCTCCATAGGGGCGTGGTCTTTGTGTAACAGTTTGTGCACTCGATCCCGCCGTTGGAAGCTGGGGGCTTGGAATTTTGCGACGAAGCAACGCTTTTCTTGCCCGTGGACTTTGTTGGCTCTTCCGCGTTGGCTTCCATTGCAGAAAATTTGTCATCATTAACCCATCCTTTTCCGTCTTTCTTTTCCTTTGGCTTCTTTCCTTTTTTCTTGGGCAGCGGTGCAGGCTTGTTGGCACCCGAATTAGTCCCCGAAGCATTGGTAGAGACCGATCCATGCGGGCTACTGCTGTCGTTGAAGTAATTATCTAGCCACAAGTTTCCTGCTGGCTTTTCCATGGACTTCTCTTCAGAGAAACCCAAAGAGCTCGAGATCGTTTGGAAATTATGCTTTTGCTTCTGCTTGAAATGATTTGGAAGGCTACCTCTGGCCACGTTATCAAAATAAGAAGCTTTGGGCTCAATATCTTGCATCGACATCGGCTCAGCCAAACTGGTTCTTGCAGAAGTATTGGTCAATCCAGGATCCTTCTGAGATATGCCGGGGAAGTAAGAATCACTGACTGAAGCTTGGTCATCAAAATCGTAGGGTGTGAAGGGCCTCAGAGAAGATGCGAAATGGTCAGCCACACTGACAAATGAATTATCCTGTCTGGTGAAAGACGCCAGACGAATAGATGCCGGTCCTGTAGGATACACAAAAGAGGAGGGGTCGTACAGCAGCAGGGGTGTTTGTCTCTTGGATGCTGGGTAATGCGTCAGCTGCGGCATGCCAATTGCTTTGGGTGCTGCAGTAGAATAAGAATTTGGATTTGGGGTGGTGCTCTTGAACTGAGCAGCATGTGTTTCTGGCGCCATAGCATCAGCATTTAACATTGAGTTTGCGGAAGGTTGGAAATCGTATGGAAAAGAGCTAGGTGCCTCGGGAGGTATATCAGAAGAGAGGTCCTTCTCAGGAAAATATTGGTTGGTGAAATGCAGACCATGGCTTGCTTGTGTCATGGGGTTTTGGGACGAGTCCTTGAGAGCAAATGAGTTGAGGTCAAAAGAGTATCCATGGGTGGCCTCGCTGGGAACCTCTTGGGGCTTGTTTTTGAAGGCCGCCGAGAGATTCAGCCGCGTGCTCGGGACACTACCACCGTTGAAGACAGACGGGTCATGAGCCGCAGTCATCATTGGCAGCATTGGGGCCGGCCTTTTCCGGGAAGGCAGCTGCAGAATTATGGGCCCTTCCATATTTTGGGAAGGCAGGTGTCTACCCACTGCTTCGCTCATTTTGCGAATGTGGGCGACATAGTTGAAGTCGTCCCTGGTGTCATCCACAGAAGACATGGTGTCGTCGTTCATGGAGCTTCCGAGCATGGGCGCCTTGAGGTACGCGCTGAGATCGAGGTTTGAGTTGTTTCGGTTTGGTTTGCGGGTCTTGACGTACATCATTCTCCAGATTAGATTTTCCATTCGGGAACGATACGGAAGCAAGTTTCGAGCGTTCTTGTACATGAGCCAAAGTTGTTCCGCTGATTTCTCGGCCTCGGCAGACTGCCTCAAGTTGGAAGACATGAGCCAGAAGAAGAATTGCTATGTTCGAGGATGTCTAGAAGGTCGAGCCAGTAATTCCTCGTATCAAGTGGGAGCTCTTGGACGAGAATAGGAATGGGGTGCGAGATAGCGAGAGCAAAGATTCGGTGTGTCGCCGATCTCAAAATGAAAGCAAGTAGTGAGCTTGACAAAGATTGGAGCTTGGAAGGTAGCGCGGTTGGCCAATGTAAGAGAAGCTGAATTTGGAGTCCAGCTTACCCTCTAATGCAAGGTTTGCATAGCTCGAATCTATTTACTTTACCTGCAAGGTCGAGGTCCGCGTGCAGTGTTATCGGGCGTGTGGCCTCGCGATCATTGGTTGGATAGGGCGACCACTCAGATCGCACGTGACCTTGTTTAAGTTTGCAGTGAGACCAACTGGCCTGGCGTAACGATAACGCCATGCGCATCCGTGGTGTCCTGCAAAAATATGCTAGTTGGCATGCTTCGTTGGCCGCCTTCCATTCCGCATCCCACATTTGTCTCGGGTAGCCTCCGGAAATCTATCAGTTTTGGGCGCTCGGCGTGTGGCCTGTTTCTCTTGCTTGTGTTTGATGCGTGCTGTTGTACCTTTTCAATTTGTTAACTTGTTATTTATTTCTTGGATTTTATACCGTAGCCTGCTTTCACGGCGACGACTTGTTCGGAATTGGGCTTTGATAGTGGTCGTTTATGCGTACAAGGGTGCGATGCAAGCCTAGGCTTTGGACGTGAGGCTCAGTATGCGCCTCGCGGCAGTCCAGAAGAATCGTTTCGCACTTTCTTGCCTTTACTGTTTCAAGTTGCAAATCGTTGCCTTGCACTTAAATTTTGGAAAAAGGAGCCGAACAAGACAAGATTTATGTCTTTCATGGAAAAATTAAGCTGTCAGCCTCCACAACACAGGAACTGGTACATCCATATATCGTGGGGTCAAAACTGCACCCGTGCCAGGACCGCCTGTCAAGTTATGCGAGAGCCGGCGATGGAGCAAGGGTTACGTCGTGCGCGTACCACGTGTTCAACCCTCGCAGCTCCCTCGTCCGTCTACTCCTTATTGCGCTGTACGAATTGAACAGCCACCTTTTTTGAGACACCACACTTCACATTACATTCCCCAAAACACCCAGGCAACCACACCACAAAAATCGCGTGATTCTCGGATTATTCGTACACTCTTGATCCAGGCCTCAACTGCCTCAGCACAACTCCCACCGCCTGTGTCTGAAATTCTCGTGAATTTTCGCCTCTTTGAGTTTTGCCACTTGAAGAGTACCCAACTTCCGCCTCGCGCCACTGGGGTCAAGCCTGCCTAGATTCTCATAAATTCCCGACAAAGTCTTGGCTGCCCTACTTGCTTGCTACTCCGTCTCTTTATCACTACCGAATACCTCACATTTAGCGCAGAGGCGTTCTTGATAAGTATCCCTTGTCTACATCCAACTCCACCCAATAACTTCCTCAAATGGCTGCAAGCGTCTCCGAAATTTTCCCCAAAAGAAAGATGGAAGACATCACCAACAAGCAGAAAAAGATGAGACATGATGACAAAAGCTATTACCCACCGGTGCAACAGAGGCTGCCATCGCCATCTTCTCCTGGATTATCGCTGTCACCACACAAGGATATAATGCACAGAAAGTCCGTTTCGTTCGAGTTATCTCGCAATCAGCACTACGAATGTCCCCTCTTGACTCCTAAAGACGAAGATTATTACCAAGAATCCGACGTTGAAACCGAAGAGCCCATTGCAAGTGACCGCACCGACTTGGATGAAAATATTGACTATGTATCGTTGTGCTCTACCGCCTCTCTTCTAAATGATACCAAAGATAGAATTCATAACAACATTCAAGAATTGTCCTTGCTTCGCTCCAAGACACGAATGGCAACCAAGCTGGACTTGGTTGAATTTTACGCCCGCCTTATTTGTGACAAAGAGGCCTTGCCCGCTCAGCAAAAAATAGTCAAGGCACCGACAATAGATTGGGAAAAATACCACAAGGGGTTGGGGAAAGTTTTCCTCCCTAATGACTGTATGAACAATAGCGACAAGTTCGTTTTCAAAGCATTGAATCTTTTCGATTCCATACCATAAATAGCCGTCACCATTTGTACGTTAGTGGGTTTTATTCTTGCCCGGCGGACAAGATTACGATACAAAGCTCATAAAAAATCTAAAAGATTATACAGTTGAAATTTGTAGACTGATTGACACCTTGCACCAGCCTCACTTCTTGCCCTCATCCTCCAGATCTGTCACCAAAAATGCATCCGGATTGACTGGAACATCAGAATTAAGGGGCTGCCACTTCTCTTCCTGCTGTGACTTTTGGGTTCTTTTAGGGAGAGTGGGCGGCCTTTCTTCATGGAGATTCACGTTCCTACTGAAGTCCAGAGACAAGATCTCGGGGTCTTCATCAAATTTTTTGAATCTTCTCTCTGAGTCCGAGTTGAATGAGGATCCTCCCAATGCACCAAAAAGCTTGGGGCTCTGTTTCTTACCGGAGTTTTGTCCCTCGAACTCACTAAACTTCTTGGTGAGACCTGACACCCAGCCATTAATGGTGGTTTTAGCCTCTTCAAAGCCCTGAGTGAACTGTTCCTTTAATTGATCAATCTCGTCAGGAGATTCGTTGTCGCTGTCTGCAAAAGAAGCCTGCTTTTGACGCTTTTGTGCGGCTTGTCTTCTTCTTTCCTCACGGTTGAACTCTTTTTGCAATTGGCGAGCCAAGAGCTCGTCGTCCGTGAGAGCGTGTGCATTAGAGGGTGCTTGCTTTTGCTGAGGAACAATTGGTTCCGGATTGAAATCTGGGTCTGACAAAGAAAGCAAGGCATTGAACGCGGGATCCATTCTTCCTTCGGACGCAATCAAAAAGGCCTTGATATATTTCTCCTCCACTTGGGGAAATGCGTCCTTTAAGTCGTTTTGCATCTTTGCAAAAGCGGATGTGGGGCGTGCTGGAGGGGGAGGGGCATCATCTTCTTCGTCGGCCTTTGCCACCTTTGCCCCCTTAGAATCTTTAGAGGGGATCGAGGACTCGGTATTCTTTGCTTCCAGCGCATTGTTTTCATCTTCAGTTGGTTTGACATCAGACGCCTTGTTGTCCTTTTTTTCAATTGACTTGCTGTCGTCTTTTTTCTCCGCGTCGGCATCCTTGGACTCAGACTCTTTAGCAACTTCAGCTTCTTCTGTCTTATCTCCCTCAGCCTCAGATTCGACATTGGTGTCTTTGGCATCGGTCAGGGCGCCCTGGGCTTTATCGGCCTTTGTGCTTGAAGCAGAGTCATCAAGCGAGACTGGATCAGTAGAAGCTGCATTAAGTTTGGTTTTTGGTGGCATGTCGATTGGGTAAGTAGGTGGTACTTGCTCTGGAGAACCGCAGTGGATACAGGAACTTGGGGTGTGACGTTGTTCGTGCGAGGTTCATGCATTTTGCAGGAGCGCGGTCCCTGCACGTGACCTCCATCAGCCAGTATATATAGCTCGGCAAAATTTTCACCGTAGTTTAAAAGGCTGATAGTATATATTTTTATATATCTCCGAATATTGCTAGAGCTTTGTATTTCAGTCAGATAGTAACAAAGTGTGGACAGCGGAGGCAAATTCAACAGGTATCGTGGCTCGTTTTGTTTGGCGTTAATGGTCAAGCAACAGAGCCGTGGTTCCGAAATCTCGTAATCCATCTCATAGTATTGTAGTCTTCTCTCACCCTCCTTCCAGCGATCAATTTGCTTGTTACCGCATGGTCTTTCAGCTGCCTGTGCTTGCAAGTACTTTTAGTATCTTTGGGCTTCGCCGACGAGTTGTTTCGGCAACGGTCAAATGGCCTGTCTAAAGTCTCGAGTCTGTCGGCCTCGAGCTCCAGCTTCTGAGAGAAGCCTATGCTGCTCCGATCACCACCAAGTGCCTACACGTGTTGGGTAGAGCTCGCTGGCCGTTTGAGAATTGGCAATTAAGCATTCGTGTGACACGCTATACTCTACGCTGATATTCGAAAGATACGTAGATTCAAAATGTGTCATCTATAATACACATGGTCATCGTTCTCAGGACCTGAGACTTGCTATATAGAGCGTCCACTACACAGCTTGATATGCAAAGTGCAGCATGTTCGCCGCTTAGTTTTCACTTCTGAGCTTGTTCTTGACTTCCTCCAACTCTTGCTTTCTTCTGTTCAAATCCAAAATCTCACATTCTTCCCATACGTGCTTGTCGTGGTGACAGTCAACGGAAGAGTTGGCACTTTGTCTGACAAGACAGGTTTGGTAGAGCGCAAAGTAGGCAGCGCATCTGTCTCTCCACCTCAAAGGCACCTTGTATTTTTGCAAATCATCCTCAGAGACTAAATGTGTTAGTATGGCAGGGGTACGGCGAGAGGGAAGCCCTCGGGTTGAGGAGGACCTGTGGTGTAGCGGAAATGAAGCCCGGCAGTCAAGGACCTCGTAATTGCTAACAGGATTAAAAGTCACATACGGAGTGGGGGGAATTCGGTTAAGGCCATGATGGATTGGTGTCGAGTTGTTTGATGGTCCTCAAATTGTTTTTAGGTGAGCCAATGAGAAGTACTGCGTTTGCGAGTTCGATGATATCATGCAGGTTGATATACCGCTTCTACCAGTTCTACTACAATACACTATCCAAGCAGGTGTGCCGCCATCAGACTAGTGTCCTGGCTCGTAATTACTATGATGCGATACCTGCTGTGAACTTGTGCACATCAAAATTTCCCTTTCCATCACTAGTTGGTCAGGGAGGGGTGCATTGGTGATTGCTAACTGTGCCGCGTTGCTGTATTCGACCGTGTTGGCGAGAAATGGGGCCGTCAGTCTGCTCGAAGATGTTTGTGGAAGAGAAAGCCCCTTAAAGTGTCTTCAAATATATGCACAGGGACAAGGCATTTGCCAGAGGTTGGAGCGGGTTTACAACATTCTCGTCGTATCCGTGTATTCATGCAAACTATTTTAGTGTTTTTCGAGTCTCTGCTTCAAAGCCATGTATTGACACTCATAGAAGGCTTCTTTGGTAGAAGTGCAGAAAGAAGTACCCTTATTAAGACATTGGTAGTAGGAGATGTAGTGGGCAGCACACTTATCTCTGTTGACAAATGGAACGTCATTGGAGTCTAATTCTTGCTGCGATGCTGGGGCGTGTTAGTATGAAGGTTGCTAGCTGTGTTATGATTGAGATAGTTACATACGAATAGCAGGGAACTCATATGCTGGAGAGGATTCGGTCATGGTACTGTGTGGAAGCTAGCCTGATGTGCTCTAGGGACAAATTATGTGGATGTAATTGGGTCGCGAGAAAAAAAGGCGGATGTACGGATGCAGCATTTTCGACCAGCGTTCTCCAACAAGACCCGTACACGCGGCACCTGACCAAGGGCACGTTCTAAACGGCACGTGACCGCATATCGGGTGTCCCCCACGCCGGGCGGTGACGAAAGCGGGTTACATACAGTTTTGATTTGCGTAACTGAGGCCATTCGCTGGGAAGGTGTCGAAAAAAAACAGTTTTTGCGGCGAGTATTTGGCGCGACCAGTATACTAGGCAAGGAGGGGCTGGCCTGTGAAATGGCCACGGTCTGGAATTTTGCGTAAAGGGCCGGGCATGGTACGAATGCAAGATTCGATTGAGAAACACGTACCATACGCTTCTATGCATAGGTATGCGATGTGCGCACGGGCGTCCAAACGCTCCCGCATGCTCCGGTCATTTTCTCGGCTAGCTACACACAGGAATCTTATTTCCGGAGTGCCACAGGCAACAAGTCATGCATCAAATCTCCCCTCCGCACTATGCTTTGAAAGTGAGGTAGATCAGCTTTGAAGAAACAATTACCGGTGCTCAGGCTGCTTAGTTGCTACTGCACGTTTTGCGGAGTTTATCTGGATGACATCGGGGTAGAGAGTCCCCCCATCTCATTTTTACCGCGCGCGTGGAGGCAGGGGCTGGTGTGGTCTGGATTCAGTGCTTGGTACAACACGAAAGGACTCAATTATGTTCCATTCTTCAATGAAGCAGGCGGTTGTTCTAAACATACCTCATTCAATGCGTAAGATTAATTGCTACTTTGAGCTTTGTGGGCATCTCAAATTGCATTTGTTCAATGACCAGCTGGCTGAGCTCGACCCCAAACCACATAGCACTTATTTACGAGAGAACAAATGGCCAGGCCGACTTAGCCGTGTCGAAGAATTCAAGGGGCATTCCTCTTGGGTGCTGCTTCTCTGTGCCCGGATACAACTCCTGGTATTTTTTGATGAATGTAGCGTGACTGGCATCTACCGAGCCTCTCGCAGTGTGTCAAAGCTCAGCGTGTTAACAGGAATAGTGGCCAATTCGTTCTTCAGTGGGCTTTTTTTAGTATGTTTCTAATTGACTAAACTTGTGCGTAATGCAACTTTGTCATTGGATGTAGACAGGTATATGTACCGCGGCTAGGTTCCATGTATGGCGCAAGTCTTTACGACTCAAGAAAGGCTATATTTCGTCCGTCAGATTTCTGTACACTCGAGACTAGTGGACGCCCTGAGTTCACGCCCATCCATGTGTTTCAGGCTAAGTTGTGCATCAACTGCTTTTTTCTGGTCTAGTTTATTTTTCACACCCCTGTTGATTTCATGTGATTTCGTGTACGGGTAATTATTCCTTGCATTCGATGATGACCCGTCGCGGCAAGAATTGCGGGCGAGATGAATCGGGTCAAAACTCCGTGAAAATTGCGCCCGAGACATGTTCCCGAGTTCTTCTACTGCGCAATCACCGGCAAGAAGTGCATACAGTCCACAGATCAATATAGCATAGGCATGCAGGCGTGATAGGACACCAGAATAGATCCTTTAACAAATTTATGGATTGGATCTGCGCTAAGCGGGATCTGCGCTTAGCGGAATTTCACAGTGGAAAATAGACCATGTGTAAGACAGATTGTAAATGAACAGTACGATTAATAACGAAGTGGCGACGCAATTAAGACAGTGCTACTTAGGGTTTCTTCTGTGCGGCCAATTTTTATTTCCATAGCTGTACGATTGTCTCAGCTTAACTCCTAGAGGCCCCGCCGAATCATGAATGTTCCTGTTCTAGTATGTTGGGAGGTTTACTCAACTTTTGTGCATAATGATAGAGAGTACGGGAATTGTCTAAGCGAGGTCGGCTATGTTCGGAACTGGTGCCGTCACCAAGGCTCGCAATAAATTGTATTCATTTTGGGGCTAAATTAAAAAAAAAAAAAGAATGCCTGTTGAACATGCAGTCATCGGTGTTTTGGCAAGGTCAATGCCTTGAGGTGGTCATCAGGAAACGTCTCGTAGCTCATGGGTTCAATAGCAATCGAGTGCGTAAAGCGAAAAGTTCATTCTCACTTCTTTTTAGTCCTTCATTTTGAATGACTAAGTGAACATTGTTCTTTACCCCTTCTACTTAGCCGCCTCAGTCTTGAAGAATAAACAAAGGTAGTTGCGAGCATGACATACGACAGTAGAATTAACCCAAGATGCTTCTCGGATCGTGTTCCAGAGTTGCATCGTGCAGCAAATAATTACAAGCACATTCTGGAATTAATGCTTGACTTTGTCACGTCAGCTAAATTTACCCATACGGGCTCAGTTCCGGTTAACAACCCTTGCTTAACAAAAATGGCTATTCAGTCCTACCCGATATGACTTGTATTGATGGGATTACCTAATATGGTATTTCGGCCGACGTAATCCAAGAATTAAAGTTACGTGCTGCACAGGCGAGGGCGAAAAAAGAAGCCGGAGTTAAAAATGGTGCGCCACTTCGGCTAACGTGAGCAATAACGGACTTGGTGGAAATCGATCGCACCAGGCGGAGATAAGACAAACTGCTGATGCAATCGTTAGTGTGCAGTTGGGTTCTTTTAATTTTCAATTCCAGTGCCCTCATTTATGAAGTTGTTTATTAATTGTGATAAAATGAGTTGTATACTAAGTGTGGACGTAGACTGGACCACTCGATTTTCCGTCGGTAACTTTTTGATTTGTGAAAGAAAAAAAAAAAAAAAAGATTGAGGGCCGTAATCTGCTTCCACTATAGATCAGATCTAGGCGAACCCTGGAGATAGAACGGTGGGCCTGCGTGTCCCAAAAGTATGGATGTCGCCTTACTTGCCCAATGTTATATCTCCGGGCTTTAAAATAGAATACAATACTCGCAAATCATGCATGTAAACGCCCAGGCGGTTTCGCGGTATCATGCTGTACAGGGTTATGCATCTTCATGTATGTCTATGACATGTATCGATGCGTCATGCAGAGTCTTGGAAGACGAGAACTCAACTGTACATGAAGCATATGTGACGGGCCTTCTAATTCTTCACAGAAGTATATATAAGTATCCCTGCCCTCTCTGGACGGTTTGAAGCGAAAAATCATTAATCATCATGTCTTCGGTTCAAGAAGCTCACAAAGTCAAACTTCCTTCTATTGCTGAACTAACGTCCAATTCCTTGTCAAAAAAGCATGTTGACACCCTGCCCCTTCTCCATCAGCACACATCTAGGGACTCCAGTATTGGCTCAATCTGCAACAACTCTGCACAGCCAAACTACTCATATGAGTTCTCACATCAATCATATCCCCCTCAGCATCCACAACAACATCTTCAACAGCTCCATCAACCACAGGCCCAGGCGCCCATGAGAGCATACCAATACTACTCTTTCCAGAACTACATGAACACACAGGCTCCTGTATCAAGCTCTTATTACCTTCCTATGTACTACCAGCCTGGATCAGCCGAGTCCAATTCTCCAAGATTCATGAAACAGGCTCAAGAGCCAAGCAGCACATTCAATGCCCCCGAAGTCATCAACAGGCCAATGAACGAATGCCACAGGTGTGGTACCACAGAGACACCCGAGTGGCGCCGTGGGCCCAATGGCCTTCGTACATTGTGTAATGCATGTGGTCTCTTCCACGCCAAGCTAGTCAAGCGCAAGGGTGCCGCATTAGCCGCTGAGGAAGTCTTGAATAATAAAGTGTTCAAGGGTAAAAATGGAAGAAGAGTCTGTGTCAAGAGCCAGTCGGCCTACTTGAAGAAAAACAGCGCTGTTCCGCTGGTTACAGACTTCCATCCTATCCCTCATGCTATCGAACAATATCCATTTCCCCCAAAGGAAGATTTTACACAAAGGGTACCCAGACAGGCTGATGCGTATTCCAGGAACAAGGTTTTGCCCCTTGTACCTCAAATCAATATCAGCAAAATGGGTTTACCACAACCAGCTCTTGGTAATCGTGCAGAGTCTTTATCTGTGCTCCAGAATTGAGCTTGGTGTGTCTTGCCAGCCAAAAAATCTAGCCACTTTTTCTTGCATGCGTGTTTATGTCCCCAGAATGTCAAGCTCGTGTTTTTCATATATCATTTTAATTCATATTCAATTCTATTTTCGACTAAAGAAATGCATGTATTGTTTCGTAAGATGTCTCTCGTCAGCAGACGAGTATGTAGCTTGAAAAGGAGACCGTCATATTCTGCTCGCAGAGCCGACCAGGTGCGCCAGACATATTCGGTTGAAACAGAACCTACAATACGGCCTTTTGCATAGACACCGTATTTAGTTACTCGGATCGTTTTACGTTTTATGTTCGACCCCTTTTGGCATCGTAAATGCACATCCATCAACCGGTGAGCGCCAGGCCTGTTTTTAGCCTTGAAAACCTTACACTGGTCGTGTATATAAAGACACTGAGTTGTTTTATACTGTCGGCTACGGTTTAGGAAATAAGGGCGTCCTCAGGAGTTAAGGGGAAAAGATCGATACGAAGAAAATTGCATGCTGCGTAAGGCTAGGCGTCTTAAATCGAGCGGGCGGGATAGGCACTTTCACATCGGGTAATGCACGGGCGCTAAGGTCAATTTTAGCCCGAGCGCTTGCACGTGCTAAATTTTGGGTTTGGGGCGTTGCTCCGATTCTATCACGAGGTATTGCGTTTCTACACACAACAAGGGGCACTCGTTCCTTGGAAGCAACAGCTCTACCGGTACATCTGTGTAACATAATAATATTATATTCTTCTATAAACTTAATTGTCCGTTGAGGACCCCAATTAATGCAAACTCTATCCCTTGTGAAAAGAGTCGTGTGAATAAAAAGTGAGAAAAATGAAATGTGGACCACTGAAATAAATTTGGGTTGCAGACGAGTTGAGCGTCCGCGTGCTAGCGTGTGAGTTTTCACATTAATTTGTTAGATTAGACGGGGTTTGATACTCCACTAATCAAAACTTCAACTCCTTGGCTTGTTCCCAAGTGTTCTCTTGGTTGGTGAAGTGACCGTAGGAAGCGGTCTTGAAGTAGATTGGTCTAGCCAAGTTCAATTCCTTCACGATGACACCAGGTCTCAAGTCGAAGTTCTTAGAAATGATCTCAACCAATTCTTCGGATGTGTACTTGGAGGTACCGTAAGTGTCAACGTGGATGGACAATGGCTCGGCGACACCGATGGCGTAAGAGAATTGCACCAAAGCTCTTCTGGCCAAACCGGCGCTGACAAGAGACTTGGCGACCCATCTGGCAGCGTAAGCAGCAGATCTGTCGACCTTGGAGAAATCCTTACCGGAGAAAGCACCACCACCGTGAGCACCCCAACCACCGTAGGTGTCGACAATGATCTTTCTACCGGTCAAACCAGCATCACCTTGAGGACCACCAATGACGAATCTGCCAGATGGTTGAATGTGGTAGACGGTCTTGTCATCCAACAAGTTAGCTGGAATGGTCTTCTTGATGATCTTCTCCAAGATTTCCTTTCTCAAGTCGTCGGTGGAGATCTCCTCAGCGTGTTGAGTGGAGATAACGACGGTGTCGACTCTCAAAGGCTTGACGGCACCGTTGTCCTTTTGGTACTCAACGGTAACTTGAGTCTTGGTGTCTGGTCTCAACCAGCCCAACTCACCGGATCTTCTGGCGTCAGCCAAAGCCTTGTTCAATTTGTGAGACAACAAGATGGTCAATGGCAACTTCTCCTCGGTCTCGTCGGTGGCGTAACCGAACATGATACCTTGGTCACCGGCACCCAAGTCCTCCAAAGCTTTTTCGTAGTGCAAACCTTGGGCAATGTCTGGGGATTGTTGCTCGATGGCGACAAGGACGTTACAGGTCTTGTAGTCGAAACCCTTGTCGGAGTGGTCGTAACCAATGTGCTTGATGGTGTCTCTGATGATCTTTTGGTAGTCCAATTGGGCCTTGGTGGTGATCTCACCGAAAACCATGATCAAACCGGTCTTGGCAGCGGTTTCACAGGCAACCTTGGACAATGGGTCCACAGCCAAACAAGCATCCAAGATGGCGTCGGAAACTTGGTCACAGATCTTGTCTGGGTGACCCTCACCGACAGATTCAGAAGTAAAAAGGAAAGTTTCAGGCATTATTAAATAGGTATAGTTTAGCACCAGCAAAAAACAAAAGCGGAAACAACTGTGGCACGCCGTGTCTTATATAAGTGGCCCACGCAAAAAAAAAAAAAAAATGCCGGGACTGCACATACAGAGTCAATATCGATGCGTCAGAGCACGTGAGGCATCCCAGCGGAATTTTCACTTTATAAATTAGGGCGAAGAGGTCTGCATTTCTCGGCAATTGAAGGAATTTGCGGGCCCGGAATTCTTTGGCGAGATTGAGACGCCTGATTGTCTATGAATGAGCACTATTGTCGTGGATCCGCCGCCTTGTGTGGCGGAGTAGGGTAACATGGATGCGTGGTTCGCATACGAGTGTATACGACGGAGGAGGATCTGGCGAGCGCCAATCACATGGGAATAAAGTTTAGGTGCGGATGTAGCCACGCAGTGCAGCGTAACCAAACAAGCTTGTGGTATTCACACGACCAAAGACATAAACACTACCTTCAAGCTTGGAGAACAGGCTGCGGGGCGAGCGTAATCTCGGGAGTTCTCTGTCCACAATGTTGCGTGAGGCTGGCAGCTGGGCCTCGTGGGCCGTTGCGCGCTATATGGCCTCGTTTCCATCCGCACCACTCGCACCCATCCTGTGGGTCCCGGCGCACACCCAATGCCCAGCAGAGGCACTGCTCAACTCCTGGTCGACAGAGGCCTTTGCCGACTGCGGCATGGTTCACCGTAGTTCAATTTTCAGTGGTCGCACGAGACCCGTATCAGTGCCCTTGGACCCATGTGCATCCAAATCACGGCATAGGTTCCGCAGGCTTCCTGAAACCGGGCGGTCTTCCCCGTCGAGTTGCCCCACGTGCACCGCCAACAGCCGGTGGGCACCGTGTTGAAACGGCGAGTGTGCGGCTTTGGTGTGGGTGGCTGCCTCACAGTACAGTGGGTGCGCGCCAGGCAATTCGCGTTTCTGGCCTCTTCGCGTGCACTGCGGACTGACGCGCGTCGCGTGGCAGGCTCCACACCCTGTGCTTTTTCTTCTATTCAAGGCCACTTCCACAGCCCACCCCATCTTTCTTTCCACCAAGCGAAATGTCCGACACCCAGCAAGTGTTAGACCGCGTCAAGCAAAGGCTCTATGGCGCCCAGTCCGGCGGCTCACTGGCTGAGACCAACGAGACTCAAGTCATCCCAGACTTCTCCACCTCCCTCCTCTTCTCCAACCCTGCCGATACCCAAAAGGTTGAGCACAAGTCAAACAGCGGCCCTCTGCAGACGTTGGGTGCAATCAGACTTCCCCAATTGGCTCTTGACGAGTCCGACTTCTTCAAGCCCTCCCAAGATGTCCCTCCATCACTCAACACAGCAGACACACAGGTGATCCCACAAGTCGCCGGGAACGTGCTCGATGGCATGGACACCCAGGACGACGCCCAGAAACTAGCGCGTGCTCGTGAGCTTGAGAATGATCTCCATCGCGTTTCTTTGACAGACGAAGAAAATGACTTGAACGATTTCGCCGAAACTACTCTCGATTCGTCTGTGCAGAAGAATATCACCACCCAGGCCGAGTTAGAGCAAATCGACAGGAATCTCAGCGAGGAAAAGCGCATCAAAAGCATCCAGCCCGTCTTCACTCAGACCCTGCAAAAAAACCCCCTCCAGGACTTGTTTGATGCATTTGAAAGCGACACGAATGAGGGCAATCTGGACATGGATGCCGACGCTAGATTACTGAAACTGAGCCCCCAGACATCTCCACTCAAAGAGGTTCCTTCCAAGCATTCCCACCAGGACCTCACTTTCGACTCGGACTCCGATTTCGAGACCGAGAACGTGATCGACATCATCTCCAAAGCACCCGAATCCAATTCAATCCGAATGAAGAAGACTCCTATTGACGAGTATGCCAGGCGGCTTAAAAATGACATGAACTCTTTGCCGTCAGAAAAGTCATCAAACTTGATTGTGCTAGATTTGTCCGACGAAGAGGAAACTGCAAAGTCATCTGAAGTTCCCGAAATCCCTAAATTGTCTAAAGAAAAGGCTTTTCTTTTGAAACAAAAGTATTCTAAAAAACATGCCAAAGCTCAAGGAAACCAAAAGCAGTCGAGCTTCGATGCGCAACGCAAGAATCAAGGTAACCTGGCCGCTTTATTTAACACGCTTCGCCGTGCAAACGCGAAGCAATTAGCGGATTTGAAGCTCGCCAACCCTGACATGGAATTGATCGAGGAAATCGAAAAAGAGGAAGAGGAGATGGGCAATTTACTTGAGCGTGAGATGGAGCGTGTCAGGCGAATCCGCAAGAAGGAGAGAGCTCAGGAAAAGGCAAAGCTGGCCATGTTAGAGGACGAACAGGATTTGGACTATGAAGAAACATCTGGAAAAGAAACAGAGCATCTTCATGCTAATCATAGTGATGTTCCCGATAGTGATGTCGACAGCATGGATTCCGAAGTCGAGAACAGCCTGGATGCTAGCATCGACTCACAAGATCTCGAAATCGAAGCAAGAGCACCTAGAAACAGAAGAGTCCTTTCGAGTGACGATGAAGATGATATACCAGCAAATGATTTGTCAAAGCCGGCCGAAAAGACCAGCAAGAAAGCAATGGATGAACGTACGGATGATAGCTATATGTTCGGCGGTCCAGAAATTCCACAATCAGACAGCGAAGAAGACCCAATCATGCATATCAAGAGTGATCATTCACTCCCTGAGCCGCCAATTCAATCTGAGATCCATCCTGAAATAGACTCGAACGAGAAATCTCCGTCACGCTTGTTCCTGAATTTGGCTCCACGTCGCATAGAAAGTCAACTTGACACGAGCTTTAATTCGATGAATGGAGATAATTCTGTTTCCTTTGCGGTCGGCGTCGATTCATTTCAAGAAATTCCAACAACACAGGCCAGTGAAATAACAATTTCCACACAAGTGGATCCTGAGCAAATGCCGCACCAATCCACCCAAATAGATCTGGATCTTCTAACTCAAATCAATGCGAATCCAGCAGATGAACTGGCTGCGAACACTCAGAACGACGAATTCTTAACGAAGAATACTCAGCTTCCGCTAGATGATGTGGCTGAGGACTCCGAAGATGAGGAGTCTAGGTCAGAGGAAATGAAGCAGAGACTAGCACTTTATGAGGCCAAGATCAGAAGAAAAGAGTTACAAGCTAAAAAGCGGAGAAGAGAGTTTGAGAGAAGAGGCCTCAAGGGAATGCTCGACGGAGAGGCTGAAGAATCCGAGGACGAATGGAAGGGTGTTGGTGGCTTGGATGTTGATGTTTCTGACCAAGCAAATTCAGAAGATGAAAGGATGATTGATAATAACCTTAATATCGATCTCAATGATGAAGAGGTCCGAAAAAAGTTTATGGAGCAGTATCAGATCAAAGACAGAAATGAATTAGAGAAATTGATCGACGATATACAAAACCACAAGCTCACAAAACGTGCTCGTGGAAACCGTTTTGACATTGAGTTGAGTGACGAAGAGGACGAAATTTTGATGGCTTACAGAAAACAAAAGCTAGAGGAGCAAAAGCGTAAACTTCTCGCAAGTCAGAAATTTATGAAGAATGCTAAGAACGAAAAATCGAAAGCCTTCTTTGAAAGTATGGACGAAGAGATGAAGCCCTTTAATTTCCATGATGACTCGGACAACGAATCTGTCGCTGAAGTTGAAAAAACAACACCAGAACCCCAATTAAACAGAGAGGAAGCCTCTCTGGATGCGGTGAACACAAAAGAGAAGAGAAAAATTGTGTTGGAAGAGTCTTTTGTTCAAAAACAATTATCTTTTCTTTCTAGAAATGATGATGAGATGTACGCCCAAAACCAGGAAGAATCCAACAGACAGCATGGACTCGAGGATATGGCAGAACTCAAAAATAAGTATTTGAGTAGTCTTTACTCGGGACTGAGCTCTCAAATCATGGTCGAAGAGTCAAGAAAGAGGCCAGCAGAAGAAATTGCTACAGATGACGACGATGACGATGACGATGGATTCAATAAGGTGTTCAAGAAGCCCTCTGTTGTAAGCTCATTCAGAGCCTATCACGAAAAGAAGGGAGTTCAGGTCTCGACGAGCTTCAGCGGAGTTACCATCAATAAGCAATATAAGGCTGCAAGTGGATCCAAAGCATCGATTACTTACATGTCGAAATCGAGCAATTCCAAAACTTTAAATTCAGGCTCGTTCAAGAGTTCAAAAGTTGAAGAGATAGAGAGAAGATTAGACTTGGCAAAAAGCAGTAAAGGTATGAAATTGTCTGCCGGTAGCGATGCGAGCTTTTCATGATCTATTGCATTTGTTTAGCTATACACAACCACCAATTATCAATATTTCGTAAGTCCTGAGTTTTTCAATCAACCAGTAAATAATCGAAATCTTTAAAATAATATTGTATCGTTTAAAGCATCCTTAAGTAACAGGGAAGGGGTTCTCGAGAAAAAAGCCCTTTTATTATCCTCATTTCCACGCTGTTCGCTTACATAGGAAGAGGATTTTTTATGCAGCCTTCCTAGGTTTCTCTCATTTGGGGGTAGTCTCTTGGTTCTAATATCGTTGCTTATTGCAATTGGATCAGTCTGATTCTTCCGTAGCTTTTTGATACCTGCAGGAGGTGAATGATGTTTCGACTTTAGAGCTGGATTGTTTAGGCGATCCAGCTCAGTGCCAGTAGAGGGATTGCCAACTAAACTAAGGAATGAGGAGGCTAAAGACCTGCTTATAAAATCGTTGCTGTTTCTGCGGCAAGTTTCTGATTGAGGCTTCACTTTACTTTCTGCTTTGAAGCCTCTGGGAGAGCCTAATGGCGAATTGAGCAAGTTGAATAGACCGTAATTCTGCTTCTTTGTCGGCGTAGACACGCTGATACTTATAGCTGGTGGAGTTTCAGAGGAAGACTCGTCTCCCTGATGCGCTAGTAGTCTTTTCGAATGCTCGCTAAACTTGATGGTTCCATCAAATGAC
Organism: Metschnikowia hawaiiana; assembly: GCA_002893645.1. Taxonomy (NCBI): domain Eukaryota; kingdom Fungi; phylum Ascomycota; class Pichiomycetes; order Serinales; family Metschnikowiaceae; genus Metschnikowia; species Metschnikowia hawaiiana. The sequence goes on from NXGY01000002.1 coordinate 97,325, forward strand.
AGGGAGTATATTTGCTCCACAGTAGGCTGACTCGAAAATTCTTTCCTTTGAGAAGATATGATCTGCGCGGGGTTGTGAAACTGAGTGAGGTTTGCATGGCTTAGTTTTGTTTTATCCAGGGCTTTTGGAACAAGGGGCGGGTGTAGATTTTCTGGAAGCGCTTCTCTAAGATCAACCCTGCTTTTTCGGAGAAACAGATGAAAGTTATCAAAGTTCGAGAATTCCTCTTCTCGAATACGACTAACCAATTCCAGGTCCGCCATATCATCGAGGTCACAATGAGTCAAACCCGGCGATAAGTCATTTGCGCACAATGTTGATTTGAGTGACAAGGGCAGATGTGCCGTGTCATAATAAGGATCTCTAGTATCGTGTTGCTCATGGCTAGGAAGGAAAGCACCCGCTGGATAGTCCCTATCATGATGTGCAAGAGGGGAAGTCACGGAATATGGGCCATTGGTATTCCATTGGTCAAGACTGCAATTAGTATGATCATCATCAGATATGGTGGTTGCTTCCAGCTCCTGGCTGTTAGATGTATCAGCATCCATGATATCACTTAGTTGGGTGTAGGCAGTGCCATTCAGCGCATCCCGCATGGAAGATTTGCGAACAGGATTCAAAGTATATGCTTCCGAGAGACGATATCTAGACTTCTGTTTCGAGACTTTCTTGGACTTGCATTTCAACGGTTTTAGGTTGAGATTGGAGAGCGAGAGCATGTTTTGAAGCGATGCCTTGACGGGAACAGCTACGTCGTTATGTGCGCCGAAATCCTGCTCTTGCAAGCGATTTTCTTGATCAAAGAGGCCCCAAAGATGATAGTAGTCATTATGAAGCTTCGCATAGCTGGCCTCATTGATGTGGGAAGATTGGAGATCCAAGTTGGATTCCAAGTAAAAGGACTTTTCATACAATGTTTTGAAGTCAGCCATATAGGACGTATTTTTTTGGAACAACTCAGTCATTTTTTCGATTTCTTCTTCTGAGGACACAAGAGAGCTATTGACGTCGTGTATCACGGAGATCAAGTTGCTTGACTCAAAGATGGAGTTCACAAGAGCATCTGCTCTAGAGTTGATGTTATCCACCATGCTTAGCAAGGAATCCAACTTAGACATGGCCGGAAGAAGCGTTCAGGCACAAAGATGCCAGCAAAATTGAAGATAAGATCAAGTATGAGCACTTATGCTTTTAGGGTGCAAGCTATGTTTTTAGGCGAAGATATCTTATTGTACAAACATAGGTATTTACATTTTCCTGCACCTGGCAGCCACACACTGCAGACGAGAAGCATCCGGATTATGTACCGGAGAGCGAAGGCATAGTTATGATAAAGAAGGGTCATAGATGGCAACATGGAACATACGTCTATGATGGCATGCCAGGATAATGTGAACCGGGCACACTCATAGAAATTTCCCCTTTCCATGGACGCAGACAATGGTGTATTCACAAACCTCGAACGGGTTTCGAGGCGCATATTTATATGCCGTACCACAACACTACTGATGCTAAGACTTGGGATAATTTGTATCTATTCTATATGCAATGGTAATTAATCAGTTTTTCTCTTTTTCTTGGGCTCTTCATCGTCTTCGCTCGACCTCTTTTCCTTCTTTTCTTTCTTTTCCTTCTTTTCCTTCTTTTCCTTCTTTTCCTTCTTCTCTTTCTTCTCCTTCTTCTCCTTCTTTTCTGTCTTATCCTTCTTTTCTTTCTTTTCTTTCTTCTCCTTTGGCTGATCTGACTCCACCAACTTGTTGCTGTAAGTCTCCTCCTCTGGAGCTTCGAAAGCCTTCTTTCTCTCCTCCTTTCTCTCGCTGGTGACCTCTTCCTGCTTGGCCCTCTTTTCTTGTAACTCCTTAAGGTGTTTCTCTTTCTTACCCAAGAAGTACTCACCACTCTCGATTTGCATATCGATCTTTCTAGGTTGTTGCACAGGTGGGAATGGAGTGTAGACCTTCTTGGCCTTTTTGTCATCCACAACCTTCTTACGGGCAATGTTCTTCTTCTTGAAGTTAGGCAAGAATCTGGACCAGTCCTCGTTGGCTAGCTCGGGGTTCTTGGCTAACTCTTGCTTGATCATCAACTCCTTGATGTGATAGATGGGATGGATGTTCTTCATGCAGTCTTCAACGACTCTTCTTAACTCCTTGAGACCCTTGAAAGGCCCCATAGTGGAGACGGTGTTACCTTGGACCAAGATGTAGCACTTGGTCAACAACTCCAAGGCTTTAAGCGTGTTACCGTTTGGTCCGACCAATCTCTGACGTCTCTTGACAAATCTGTCTTTGTTGGAGATGGCACTTCCGATCTTGATGACATCACAGGCAATGTCATCTTGCAAGACCTTCACTGCTTGTGGGAAAGGAACAGAACGGGCCAAGAGCTTAACCAAGTCTCTGGCCTTCAAGATCATGTATGGGTCGAAAGTCTTTCTTGTGGTTTTGACGGTCATAGAGCCCTCCACCAAGTCAAGCTGGCATGCAATGTGGTGCTTGTCCAAAGCACTGGTCACTTCGGTCCAGATCGATCTTAGGTAGTTTTCTCTGTACTTTGGGAAAAGCGTCATGAAGGAGGACTCTTCACTGAATGGCAAGCCACTCTTGTTATCCTCGGGATTGAACTGCTCTAGCTTCCATTTGTCGATATCTGGGGTATCCCAGGGCTTCTCACGGTTATGAGTAGAAGGCATCTTTGGGTGTCGCTTTGCTGGAGGGGATGCCTAGGTAATAGCAGTGGGATCGAATAAGAGAGACGTGCGCTACTGGGGAAGATGGCAAATCAAAGGATTCTTCGGCTGTCTCAAAGGTCCGACTGTATCGATAGCGTGGTAATGCTCATCGAGAATTTTTCCTCTTTTTTCGCGCGCCCTCCCGAGCCCATACCCATGAGCAGAGAGAAACACCTCCAGGCCCGTATACAGTCTCGGACCTTGGCACAGCTCATTGCTCATCACCACCCGCCGTTTCTACCAGCAGCAGCATGGCCAGACATACAGGCGTCAGAAAGGACGCAGCCAAGGCCGAGGCCCGCAAGCTGCAGCGCGACCACAGCAAAGGCGCCAAGAGCGCAGGCGTGCTGAAGAAAAAGCAGAGGCAACAGTCCAAGGCCACCAAGATCCAGATCGAAAGGCTCAACAAGGACCCCAATAGCATCACCGCCATCCACACAGAGCTCTCCAAGAACAAGTACCCGAAGAAGGAGATCAATACCTTGGACGCAGACAGCCTAAGAGAAGGCTTGGCCCAGGACAAAAAGGCCCAGGTGCAGAACAAGAAGGCCGAGCAAGACTTGGCTTCGCAGCTAGAACTCATGACAGGCATGTCCCTCTAGAGACGCCTTCATCTGGGCGGCTTGGCCTGTCTGGACTGATGCCGTTTTGCCAAGTCTCCGTCCCACTGTATCATATGGCCCACATGGCTCTTGTGTGATGCCCCGTGCCACTGGCACATTGCCGACCGGACTATAACCAGTCCACGTGCAACAACTAGTTTACAACAATATACGTTTACCCCTTCGTCTACGCACCAGAGTCCCTCGGCCCATTTGTAGGAGATTTGTCAGCGGAATCGCCATCAGCTCCAGCAGCAATGGCGGGCCTGCACACAGCCCAGATGCTCGATACATGGAATTAATAATTTCAGCTCATCTCTAGCCACCCACCAAGATGTCTGACCAAAACCCAGAAGCAACCTACGATTACGAGGAGGAAGGAGAATTCGTTGATGTCAACGAGATTGCCGAGGAGGTGGCTGAAGACTTCGGCCCGGCCCCAGAGGACAATGACGAAAACGACATGGAGACCGATGAACAAGAAACCCTTGAAATCGACTTGGCCAACAACTCCTGGACATACTTTGACCAGCACAAGGACAGTGTTTTCACCATTTTCAAGCACCCATCTCTCCCAATGGTTGTTACCGGTGGCGGTGACAATACCGCCTTCATGTGGACCACCCACACCCAACCACCCAGATTTGTCAGTGAGTTGAAAGGTCACAAGGAGAGTGTGATTACTGGATGTTTCACCGGCGACGGCAACTACGTCATCACTGGTGACATGAACGGGTACATCCAAGTCCACAAGGCTTCCAAGGGCGGCCAAAAGTGGACGAAATTTGGTGATTTGGAAGAGGTCGAAGAAGTCTTGTGGATTTCCGCCCACCCAAACCAGCCATACTTCGCATTCGGTGCTCTTGATGGTTCCGTGTGGGTCTACCAAATCGACGAGGCTTCAAAGTCTCTTGAGCAGATCATGTCTGGCTTCAGCCACACTTTGGAGTGTAACGCTGGTGCCTTTGTTGATACCGACAACAAGGAGCAATTGTCTTTGATCACTATTTCCGAAGATGGTACCATTGTCAACTGGAATGCCTTTGCCGGTACCCCTAACTACAAGTTGCAGCCTCATGACGACTTTAAGGGAGTGGAGAGCCCATGGGTCACCTTGAAAGCACACAAGAATGTGGTTGCTGTTGGCGCCAGAGACGGCCAATTAGCCATCATCAACTTGGATACCGGAAGACTTGTCCACCATGTGAAGACCATCGAGCAAGTCGAGGACATTGCCGACCTCTCTATCGAAGCCTTGGCCTGGTGTGAAAACCCAGCTGTCAATGTGTTGGCCGTGGGTTTGGTCTCTGGAGACGTGCTTATATTCGACTCTGCTCAGTGGAGAATCCGTCGTACCATGAAGGTCGACGACACCATCACAAAGCTCGAGTTTGTCGACCAGACGCCGCTTTTGATCGGGTCCAGTATGAATGGTAATGTCTACAAGTGGGACGCACGTACCGGCGCAGAATTGTTCAAGGGTGTGGGTCACAACATGGGTGTATTGGACTTTACCTCTTTCGACGGCGGAAGCAAGATTGTGACTGCTGGTGACGAGGGTGTGTCTTTGGTGTTTGTTCACGAGTTGAGCGCTTGAAACTTCTAGTTATACAATTAAGTATTTCTACTGGGCACGGTATCACTGCCTGGTATTTGAAATGCACGAGTGCATTATTGGCATCTTTAGTAGCGTTCGCATCCGCATGCGATCTCGTAGCGTCGAGGTTTTCGGGACGAGTTTCTTCAAAAGCAAACTTGATCGAGGGACACTACCAGGGTTTCTGACCTTAACCACTTTTATTAAGAATCCGTCGAAACCATGGCACTATTTTCTTGCCTAGAAGAGTTTGGCGCTGTCACAGTGTTGCGCTGGTCACGTGACTTGGACTTGCGCTACGCGACTTTTGGTGAACGCGTCTCAACTTCACCTTGTAATCAGCTAGATTATAGACATTATCAAAATGGGCGAGGAAAACAGCTCTTCTGACATTTACGTTACCAGCAATCCTGGAAATGGAGCTGGCTCTCAACTGGGCCACGAAAAATCGGCCAAGCCGTCCTCCTCGGATATGCTTTTCTACTACCAAAGGATTCTTCCTTTCAAGCAAATCTACAACTGGCTCAACCACTCTCCAAAACCCAGCAGGGACTTCACAATGAGAGAATTTGCATACGAGTTCCGTCTGGGAGCATACCAGCGGTACAATTCTTTCAATAGCTGTGAGGAACTCAAAGCTTCGGTCATCAACTCAAACCCCACCCGTTTTGAGATTGGGGCTGTCTACACTGTCAACCCTCGAGAAAGGAAGAATGTCCCACAAAGTGCAATGAAGCCTATTCTGAAAGAATTAGTTTTTGATATCGATTTGACAGATTACGACGAGATCAGAACGTGCTGTTCCAAAACTGATATCTGTACCTTATGTTGGAAATTCATTCAAGTAGCCACACAAATTATATCGGTCGCTCTTCGAGACGATTTCGGCTTTGAAAATTTCATCTGGGTCTTTTCGGGAAGAAGAGGTGCACATTGCTGGATAAGTGATGCTCGCGCAAGAGCCCTTGACGAGTCTGGGCGTAAATCAGTTGTTGAATACATGAACGTTTTGGGCAGCAAATCTCAAAGAAATGGCAAAACATCCATCAATTTGAAAAGGCCCTTCCACCCACACGTTGAAAGATCTTTTGAGATCTTGAAAAACAGATTTTCCGAGATAATCCTTGAGGACCAAGATCCATGGGCAACTGTACCAGGGTCTGATAAGAACTGGGACCTAGTCAATGATTTGCTCTCGTTTATCCCCGATATTCAGCTACGCAACTCTTTAAGCACCAAGTGGCAAGGCCTGAAAACTCCTTCATCTTCCAAAAGCAAGTGGGAAGACTTGAATAATGTCGCTACAAAAGTGCTCAAGAGTAAGATACAGGTATCTCAATTGAATGAAGCCAAGAGAGACATCATTTTATATTACATGTATCCACGTTTGGATATTGAGGTTTCTAAACAAGTGATCCATTTGCTTAAGTCTCCATTTTGCATACACCCGGGAACAGGAAATGTCTGTGTTCCGTTCGATCCTACGAGAAACTTATCGTCTAACATGGACGATGATGCTTATGGTTTTAATCCAATGACAGCGCCAAACTTGAATCAAATTCAAGACGAGATTGAACAGTGGGAAAGTTCTGGCCAGGTGGCAGAAGGCTCTGAAAATGAAGAGGGCGCAAGCTCGAAGAATGTGGTAACGCTTGACTACGAGAAATCTAGTCTTAAACCCTACGTTGAGTACTTTGCAGCGTACGTCAAAAACTTGATGAAAGAGGAATTGAGAGAAAACGGCAAGAGGAAGCAAGAGACTTTGGATTTTTAATACACAACAAAGCGGTTCTCATAATTCTGCATCTTTGCTGCGAGAGAATTTCAAGTTCAACTGCCTACAATAGAATTCTAAAAAATAAATAATGCATAGTTTTATAAATAAGTAAGCAATCTCGCTTATAATATCTGTTGAGACGGTATCAAGTAATACGACACTCAGGGTCTTGAGAAGTGTCTAGTGGAGGATTGAGAGTTTCTATCCTACCACTATGGTTTTTGATGACAATAGATTGTTCCCGCGGTCCCGCTGAAATATTTGACAGCCCACTGTCACAATGGTACCATTCCAAGTACTCTTTTTCTTCATTGTATTTAACCTCGCCGTAGCTCAAGTAAATGTCTTTGTAGTTCAAGTAAGGGAAGTGCCATTTGGGGACGAATATAATTGAAGGGGTGGACTGGAGTACTTTCGCGTCGAGTTTGTCACTGATATTGACAGTGACTAGGAGTCTGGAGCCTTTCATGTCGAATTCGGTGCTGACGGTCTCCCCGAGCGAAGCAACCAAAAAGGGTCTAATAACTGCACTGGCGGCACGAACGCCATCAGGCGACGGATAACATTCTTTGAGATGTTTATAACGAAGGTTATCGCTGGAAACAGAAATCAATGAAGAATCTTCAAGTCCACTTAAGGAATCTAAATCATCATCTAGTTCATCAGCCTCGTGGACCCCACCAAGAAAACCGCCATGCTTTAGGAGCGATGGTAAGAATTTATTCTTATGATGATTGAATTTAGTCTTTAGAACTTCGGCGGTTCCGCAAGTTTCTTGGATATTCCGGATACTCTTGAGAGATGGAGAGACACTGCTTCTTCTTCTCAGCGAGGAACTGCGGGAATGCGATACCGACATCCAGCTGTCGTCGGTGTCATCAAAGGCTAAGTCCCTGTCGTCTTGCGACCAGAATGAAAAATCTTCATTGTTCCAGCGATCTCCCATTTTATGACAATTGAGACTACTGTAGCACCAGTAAGTGTGGTGCATACCTGATCCTTCGAGAGCATAAGCCAAAGCATCGAGAGCTGCAGTCTGGGAATGGTATCTCCCATCTTCATAAGCTCTTTTATTGTTCATATCGAAAGGCATTCCCGTTTCAGACATCAAGACTGGAATGTTTCCTAGATGCTGGCGGCACTCCAGCATCATCTCGATAAACTGTTTTTTGAGACAATTATAAATCGCTCTCTCACCAAATACGACACCTAAAACAGGATTGAGATATCTGTTGCGCATTATCCCAAGAGTATCCACATTGTACTTGCTATTCCAACTCTTGAACATCAAGGACATTCCATCATAAAAATGCGGACAATATATTGTCTTTTCATCGACAATTTTCCGGGTATCATTCTTGAGCAAGGGGGGAACCTCGAGAACAGGGGGCTGTATCATGAAAAAGCAACTTGGGGCATGCTTGCGAATCATGGACTTGAATTTAACCAAGTGATCCACGAAGAAATGGTTTCTGAAAAATTCGTGGTCAATAACATCAGGAAGCCTTTCGTCATGCACGTCGAGATAAAGACGAGCCGAAACCTCATTGAAGAAGTTGGGCTTGAGGATTTTGCATGACAGCGAACTAAAATGAAGTCTTTTCCGAGCCGACGCCTTTGAAAGCTCTTCGAAGTCCACTTCCTTCCAGGACCAGATTCCTTCATTTGCAAAGATACATTGATGAGGTGTCCAACCTGACCTTTCCCAGCCAAATCGTTCATCGACTTCCGAAAGCTCCTTGGCGTCAAGCCATGCACGCTGACCCTTTGGATCAACGATTACCCTACCGCACTTTTGGGGACCCACTAATGTGATTTTGTAATTATCCATCTCTACCGGAAATCCCATACCCAAGCGGAAGCTGTCATATGACGTGGGTGTGGAACCGATTTTCAAATGCTGTGTTGATGGTAAAGTGGACAAATTGGGACTGCCCACCAAACCACAATTTGGTTCATTGAGCAGCTCGAAGCCCAACATGGAACCATTTTCAAACATTTCAGGAAGATTTTTGACGACTGCTTCCCAAAGATGTTCAAGGGCTCCTAGGAAATGCGTTTGTAAATAATGCTGAATGTTCACACCGTTCAACTTCAAATCAGGAAAATATGCTTCTCCCGCAAAAAAGAGAGTGAACATGGTCAACAGAGCCAACCTCTTGTAGTTGGAAGTCCACAACATCTTAGGGTATCCTTCGGAATCGTTTTTCATTTTTTCGTTGAATCTCAGGTCATTGTGTAAAAGGGCAGCTTCACATGCAGAAAATCGAGTGGGCTGTAAGCCAGCAGCATATAGAGTCCACATGGGTGCGCCAGAACCACCACAGTATCGAGACCAGACGTCCTGATGCGGCTCCAAAAATACATAGAGCCCCCCGACCTCGTAGATCTTTCTCAATACCTTAATCGTGTAGTCAATGAAATCTTCGTCGTAAATGCCCGGGCCCTTGGCCTCGATGGCTTCCCAGCAGATCAAGTACCGAATTGTATTGTAGCCCCAGGATTTGATTCGCTGTAGATGAATTTCAGCCTGCTCAAGGGGGAATGGCCGCCCAACGAACGACACGTTTTGCCCGTCAAAAAAGATATTGTCAGCCTCAGAGCAGTTCCCCTCGTACGAAGGCATGAATGGCTGGGCCGGGAGCTTCATGGAGCAGTCCACGTTGATCCCCTTGAGAATCCTCCGTCTTCCATCAGTATCCACCAAATTTCCGTCAACAACGTGTAGGGGCTGACACTCGAGGATGGAAGAACCCTTGTTTTCTGCTTCAGCAATGGACTCGCCAGCACTATATTTCTTCCTCAAGGGCTTCACCCCGGTCCCAGCTATTGACGGGGATGCGTTGTAGAGAGCGAGACGGTCGTATATTAGGTCTTTGGCACTATTGAAGACATTGGTGATTGGTGCCATGGCGTGCTTTGCTTGATAGAGCCAATGAAGAGAACTTAAATTCACGTCCTTTTGGCCCCACATTTGTCGCTTATTATGCGCGCGCGGCATTGCATGGGTTTCTTCTGGGCTCATGCAGGTACGGACAGGCTTCTAAAGGATATTTATGCTATGTACTACTTAAACACCCCGCCACAATGAAAATTATTATTGCTGCCAAAAGAAAAAGATACCTGAAATGATACACAACTCTTTGATGAGCAATATCTAGGGAGCCTTGGGCATTTTGCCTCACTGGTGCAATTGGCCCAATGCCTTCTTTTTGGCCTCCACATGTGAAGTAAGACGCCACGAATCTTGATTCTCCGCATACCGATCGAACAAAGGAACGATTTTTTGTTTTCGCTTGCTGCCTGACATGTTCTCCGCGTCACCTTTCTTGAAGAACTTTGGTGCTAATTCTATGAGCCACTTTGGATCGATTGCAGTAGCGCAGTGCATATACTCTTTTGTAGTGAGGAGAAGAGTATGATATATAACGAAGTCCGTGCTTTTTCCGAAAAGAGACAGCGATGGGTGCACATGGACTGGGGTTTGGTCAAGCAATGTATTGTAAATTCCTTCGTGGGGATCTCTTTTGGCCAGGTTTCTGAAAAATCCCGAGCAGAATGCTTTCCTGATGGCGGAGTTGTCGTCGGTGCTGCTGACCTCAAGGTTGAATTTCCTCAAAATGGATACAAGCTGTTGCTTGACGTCATTAGCTCGTCTCATACTTCTCTCGTGAATGTAATTTTCTTTGCACCAGCGACCCGACCTGCCGCTTAAGTCCCATGCTTTGAAGACGTTCAAGTACGTAAGGTGGTCGCCGTGGATACTGTGAAACCTTTGCTTCCTTTGGTCAGCTGCTGCTTGCTTTTCCTTGGGGCGGAAGAAAATCGTTTGAACCGAAAGCATGGCAACGATAATCAACACTTCCAGAGTGCAATTAAAGTTTGCAGACGAAATCACCGTCTTTGCCAATGCAGGCTCCATAGGAAATTCTGACATTTTTCTGCCCAACAGTGTTAATAGACCCTCTTCATCCAATGCATCCAACGTGTATAATTCATGCAACGCATTGACCAAGGTTTTAGCTGGCGGCGGGTCCATGAATTCAAAATTCATAAGATCATTGATTCCCATCGCTTTCAACATCAAAATGGTGGACGCCAAATTTTTCCTTTGAATCTCGGGAATTGAGTTTGGAAGCATCTCCAATTGAAAGGCAGCTTCGGTATAAAGACGGAAACATTTACCTGGGCCGGTACGACCAGCTCTACCACTTCTTTGGTTTGCTTGAGCTCTCGAAATGGGGGAAACAATCAACGAGTCCATACCGAGCTTCGGATCATATGCATTGACCTTCACAAATCCTGGATCGACCACGTACTTGATTCCATCAATGGTGATAGATGTCTCGGCAATATTGGTAGCCAAGACAACTTTTCTTGCCCCTTTTGGAGCAGGCTCGAAGATTCGGGCTTGCATCTCCGCAGGCAAAGCTGCGTAAACCGGGACGATTATTAGTTCTGGTAAAGCGTTCCCTAAAGTTTTAATCCTTGATGCAAGTGCTTGAACACTTGTTTCAATTTCTTCTTGACCGGTAAGAAAAAGTAGAATATCACCATCGGGTTCCGCCACATGAATTTGCATGACACAATCAAGCGCAGCTGCGAGGTAGTCGGCCTCTGGCTCCCTAGAGTACAAGATCTCGACCGGATAAGATCTTCCAGGAATTTGCAACACGGGGCAGTTATTGAAATAAGAGGAGAACTTTTGTGAGTCCAATGTTGCGGAAGTAACAATCACCTTTAGATCAGGGTTCAGAGCAGCTGCCTTTTTGAGCAAAGCAAATAAAACATCTGTGGCAATTGTCCTCTCATGCGCCTCATCCAACATTATAAGAGCATACTTCAGCATAGTCGGGTCTAGAAGAGCCTCTCTTTGTAGCATACCGTCGGTCATGAACTTGATCTTGGTGCGTGGGGACGTTTTGTCTTCAAATCTGATGGTATAACCCACTTCAGCTCCTACTGAGCACCCAACCTCTTCGGAAACTCTTGTGGCCACAGAGACAGCAGCCACTCGTCTGGGCTGAGTACAGCCAATTAGTTTTGCTTCGCCGTTTATCGAGTGGAGGTGTTCCTCGTACACATATTGTACTATCTGAGTAGTCTTACCGGAACCGGTCTCACCAACAATCACTAAGAACTGATTGCTTTTGATTGCCTCCACTAGGGACTGGCGCATAGAATAAACCGGCAATGATTGTCTTTGTTCCTTGATCGGCTGTATTATCTTCTTACCCGCGTCGGCTCTCCGTTTTTGTTGTTTGTTTCTCCAGTTGGAAATGATCTCCTCCGTCTGGTCTTTAATTTGCGTATCCTGCTGATTCAAAAGCGCAGTAAGCGGATCATCGTCTGATTTTCTATTTTCCGTGGCTTGTTTCCGAGACGCCTTCTGTTGCAAAGACCTCTCGTCCCGGATTTCTTTGACCAATTTTGACCCCGTCATTGCCGCCCGGCTCATTGAGCCCTCCGGCGTTTTCAAAATCAGCAACGGGTTCACTGTGGAGCCCTCCAACTGGCCCTTCAAGAACTTTGGCTCATCAGTATTAAGCATGACATCCATGCTCTCCTCATTGTCTGGGACATTGTTCTCAGCATCCTCCTGAAATCCATTGAGTTCGGGGTAGTCCGAAGCCAGTGCAGCACCTGAAGCAATCAACTGACGGATTTCCCATCGTTCAGGCGAGGTCAACCTCCGCTTCTTGGTGTTACTGCGGTCGATAAACTCTTCTCTTCCCCGCCGTTGACTTGCTTGCACCTCGTCCAGCTTGTCACAGCCAGTCAACTGATCGATCCCATACATGGAGAGCGAGATCTTTTTCTTTCTCTGGTTGGTGTCGTCTATCTTGGTAATTTTGACAAAAACCTTTTGGCCGTGGCTGACCACATCTTGGGGTTGGCGAACTTGATTGGATCCATTGAACAGCATTTTGGAGACATGACATAGCCCAGACGTGGGCGCTGCAGTACCCTCTAGCCTTATGAATGCACCGTAGGGCATGATACTGGACACCACGCCTTGGAAGACCAGTCCACATTTTAATTCCGAGAGTTTGGACTTGGTGCCGGTGTTCCATCGGCCGCCTGCTCCACTCAGCGACTCCTGAGACAGGGGACCCTTCTCAGACAAGGGGCTTTCTCTTTGTTTTATGTCATCGGGAATGCTAAGTGACGTGTATTTATTGGCAGAAGACTGCGTGGATACCCGACTTGCCCTGTCTTCAGAGCCATGTGCAATAGTAGTGCCGCTAGATTGCGTAACAGGAGGAGGCGCAAGTTCATCAAACACGGCTCTGACGAAATTCAGCGGGAACTCATCGCCACCATTGTCAGTCACGGCCTTTTGAAAACTGCTGTAGCGTGCGGAGGCATCTTCATCTGACTTGGCCGCGGATTCCTGATACAAGTTGAGGAGAAACTGCGCCAAAGTCAGCTCCTGGTCCTCAAAGTGAAGATGCTTCGAGACAAGCAGCGAGATTCTCAGCCTGAGGGCTGCTTGACCGTCCATTGGTTCGGTGATGGGGTCCTATAGAAGGTGTACTAGAGTAATCTGAAGCGCGATCTCGCGATGCAGTGATGGTCTGAGTGCAGCTCAGGCAGATAGGCTTGGAGGACATATGACCAGCGCAATCGTTCGGAAAAAGTATCGTCGTATGTGGAAACATTTTTCCTGTGAAGAGACTACGGCTTCAGATGAACAACATGGACATATGGACGAGAAGAATGGCCTCAAAGTCCAGTCTGTCGCGGGATGCCCAGTGCTACACTTTGAGATCTACAGCCCTCGAAAGAGGGTTCACCAGCAAAAACTTCCACGTATATTACTAGTCTGCCTTGGCAATGTACAACACATTCTGCATTGATTCAGATGCTAAATCTTGGAACAGGACACGCTTTGACTGGCAAGGCCGCCCGTCGCACCAAGAAGCCTCAGTAGTGACAGTCTAAATCCGATTCACTGAGCTCAGGCAGAAACCTATATGTCGATGGCACGAGCACCATCCTTGTCCACCACCTTGACGTAAACGCCCTTGAAATCGATGGGCATTCTCGTTTCCAACTCGCGCAAACTCAACTTCAACAAGTCGAGGCCCTCCTCCAAGTTCATGTCTGGTCTATAATGTCTGTCGAACAACGACGTGCAGTAGAAGGCCGCATAGCCATGTGCACCATATGGCAACTCGGTCTGCGTGCCCAAGTAGTCGATCCAGTTCAAACTAGGTTTCTGGGTTTTGATATCGTACCCGCCGATCAAGACATTGACTTGGTATGGCTTTCTGGATCTGATGGAGGTTGCGAGCTGGTTTCTGACGAACGACGCAGTGGCCTTTGGCGACAATTCGTTGTCGTTCTCTCTCATCAGGTACAATTGGATATTGGCCTGGACATACTCAGCGAATTGGACAGTGTCGCCCGCTTCTCCAGTGTAGGCGATCAAGTTGTGCTTGTTAAGGAGCCTCGTCTTGTCATCATTTGCCTTTAAAACAGAGATTCCTCGAGTGGCAGCCTTGGAGGTGGCCAAGATGGTGGCGTCTTTGACTCGGATTCCTAACACAATATCCATTCTGTTTATGTATTGACTTCCCTGTGCTGAATTGTTTGCTGGTGAATGGCGCCTGTCGCAACAACGTAGGGTCTCTGAGGGCACTATTTGCCACGGGGCGTGCGAAACCCAACCTCGTCTGAAACAACTGGCGCACCGCACTGGCACCTACCCCACCTCTCGCCCGGCTTCTTCACTCGCATACTTGTCAGGCCTCCTGGACTCTGTATATTCAAACTGCCGCAAGGCATGCAGATCCACCACGTGCTGGTGTGGAGGTGCTCTACTTGATGTGCTTTTTAACTATTTGGGTGATCAACTTGACAAGAGGACTGTCCTCGTTGTTCAACTGGCCATTCAACGTCAACTCCACCTGTCTCTCGATAAGCTTTCCGCTATAGTCCACCTCTATGTTCACGTGGTCACCCACGTTCTTATGCGAGAGAATCACCTTCTCCTGCGAGTAGCTGATAAGCATGATGGAAAACTCCTTGGTCTTGTAGTCAACCCCGGTAACTGTCAACGAGGTACCGTCGATGGCGATGAACCCCTTCTCCACTATACAATTGATGTTCTCTTCTTCCCGAAGCTTGAACGTGTATGCAATCGAGTTGCCGTCCGCTTGTTTCTTGGTGATTTCGGCGATGGTATCGACGTGGCCCTGAACCACATGTCCCCCGAGCCGGACGTCGCTAGTCACAGCTCTTTCTAAGTTCACCTTGCTGCCGGCACGAAGCTCGCCTAGAGTACTGCGGCGAAGCGACTCGGGAGCCACGCCAACCTTGAAGTGGGTTCTGTCGGCGTCGAATTCGGTGACGGTTAAGCACACGCCATTCGTGGAAATGGAGTCCCCCAAGTGGACATCCGTCAAGATTTCCAGACAGTCGCCAATCACAATCGACACGCCGTTCCCACCGGTACTGGATGTATCCAATTCTTTGGTCTCAATCACCGTTCCTATAGTCTCTATTAAGCCTGTAAACATCTCCGCCTAGTCCTTGCACCGGCCGTTGTGGGCGCGCTTACATCATAGACATTGGCTATATCGTGCACCTGCATCTAGAAAAGCCGATTCTGAGGTCTCAAGATTTTCTCTGTGGTGGCAAATAAACTGACTCACAGCCGGGGGCCCCGAGTCTTCTAGAAGGTTGACACATCTGGAAACCGTGATCTGGCTATCCACAGAGAATGGGTGTCTACAGTCTCAAATCAACAAGGCCGCTACGCTACATAATCGATGTTTCCAAATGAACTTCTATTGAATTAAGTTTTATATATGATATTAATTAATGCTTGCGGCATGAAAAAAATAAATTAACGCCTCCAGCGTAAATGAACCGAATCAATACCTACCTTAGGTATTCTTTAACCAGAGGTAACTTAGATCAACAAAGCAACACCAGCAGCAGCGGCGGCACCGAGGATACCGACACTGGCAACTTGGGCAGCAGCACCCTCAGCAGAGGTAGAGCTGTTAGAAGCGTTGGAAGAGTTGGAAGCGTTAGAAGCGTTGGCAGCGGTGACGGCAGAGGCAGCGGTCAAGGCGAGGACGACAGTGGAGAATTGCATTGTGTATGTGTGAGTGTTGGGTTGGAATGAATAGATGGTCGAAAGTTATGTGCCCAAGACGGACTCATTCCATTTATATACTTTTGTCCCGGAACCACTCTCCTGCATTGGCCGTTTCTTTTTTTTTATTTTTGGTCCTACATTCGCGCCTGAGGTAATTTCTTTTCTGCTCTACGCGCAGCTTGTTTTCCGAGACCATTATGGTGGAACAAGTTGGAAGCTCAACTGTTTACTAATGACGATACCCTTGCTTTGTCTCTGGAGCTTACGCCCGAGATGAGGCTCAATCTTCCAGCTCAATGGGATGGTGATCACCCAAGTGAATCTTCATGTGAAATTGCACTGTTATTGTTGTAGAAGGACGACAAGCCATCTAGCGCGAACTTTGCCTCACGCATGTAATAATTCACGCTTTTCGCTACCCGATGCGGAAAATTCTTTCTATTTCTGGTGTAACATTCAAGCCCCTTTCGAGCGCGTATGCAAATTTCCCAAGGGAAAGGGGCAGTGCTTCATTTTCTAGGTGCATATACCGCGTCAAGAAAATCTCTGATGCCTTTGGCGTCGCTGCAACCTTTTTCCGCTGATTTACCGGCTAATTAGGAAGTATCGATCGGGATCAAATTAGTTTAGTGTCGACAAGAGATTTCACTTCAAAAAATATGGAGCATCGATTTATAGCGAAAAAAACCTTATCTTAGCCTCTTCCCACGTATTCGCAGCTTGGAAGATCACGCATGGTTTTGTGCCGAGTTCTCCGGTTCAGCATGATATTATTCTCAGATTGAGTATCCTAACCAATGTCAATCTTCATCTTGCTTATGTCGGCCAAGATCCGTGTTTTTTAGGCAGCACAAACAGCATAATGAGCTTATTCACATGATATATTAGTTAATGTTTGAAAAATCTAAACTTATGTAATGATCTTATCCTCTTAAACGACGCTTCCGCTATGAACGTCAGCCCCGCTTCCAAAATGCATTTTCCCACCGTGCTGCAAATCACTCGTCGTTTTGCGAAGGTGTCTCTTTGTACATGTCGGACAAATCTTTGAGTTTTTGAACTTCCTCCTCGTAATTCCAGTTGTGAACGAAAATTTCATTCATGAAAAGATCTCCCCAAATAGCTTTGTTGACACTTTTATCTTTGAGATATTTAGTCAACTTATCGTAGTATTTAGATAGCGAGTTTTTTAACAAGTTTGTCATCTGTTCTTGGTGATATTTCGTGAAATCCTTGCTCACTAAATACTCACGGAATAGCCAACTATTACTAAGAAGATTGGCGTGGTCCTCAATCGTGAGTTCAGTGATTTTTTTTCTGTCTTCTCCAGATAAACCTCTTTTGGAGATTTGGCTATTCCCTCTCTGTTTCAGAACCCATCCCGCTTTATCTTTGAGATAGTCAAGAATAGTTTGCGACTTGATCCAGACTCTAAGATTATTAAGGTAATAGTAGTTCTTAAACTCATTCTCCAATAATCCCTTGAGTTTGTATTCATTTTGCAACATGGTACCAAAGTTTTTTGGGATATAGCCCACTTGATTTTGGACTGCACTCTTGACCAAAGGCGACAATTCATTGAGTGACGAGAAGTGACGATTTCTGCAGTTGTAAAGTTGGGCAGCTCTATTCCCTGCCTTGATCTCTTCCGGCTTGTCGCTTCCCCTTGAAGCATATGGAAGCAAACCATTATAACGACTAGGTGTCTCTTGGGCAGAAACTGACAATCCAGTAATATCCACGTAAAGACCAGTTTGGGTATCGATGAACCGAGCATCAATGTTATTGTTACCATTGCCACGTTCACGGTGTGTGATACTGCTACCAACATCAATGAAATAAGTGCCCATGCCGTTGAAATCAATGTCTTTGACTCTGAGATCGGCCCTATCATGGCCAACATTCTCAATTACAAGGGTTTGGTTGAACTCCTTACCGAGCCTATGAAGATCCCGGATCGGCATCTGCACGTCGGTATCGGCATCCCAAGGGAATACCATACCGTTCCAATACCAAGAAAGCAATGACCCGTGGGCAATCCAGGTCACTAAACCATTCAGACGGCAGAATTGTAAATAATTCTTCAAGATACGGTGTAATGCTATGACCTGCCTGTCGGTGTCAATAGTCAATCCGTTGAAGAATCTCCAGTCATAGTGGTCTCCAAAGACTTTTTGTTTGTCTGAAGATAAAAATTTGGCCTCGTTGAAAGATTTTCCTGGGCTCATGTCCACCACAGAATTCTTCAAAGACTCGAGATAGTTTCTGTGAGAGACGCTCAACTCCTTCTCGCCCTCCAACTCCTGGATGGCTTTTTCGGCATCAACCTCAAACCAAGACTCCTCGAGATTTATTGAGAGTTCACTTGGGCTCTCTGGAACGTTTGGATCTCTGTCGAGTAAAAGGGCCTTGTAAGAGTCCAAGACATCTAGCTTTGGAGACTTGGTTTGATCAAAGACGGATTCGACCATTCCATTTTGGATAAGAGATTGAGATAAATCATTTTTGTCGTTTTGGGCGTCAACTCTGTATGAACCCTTGCTGTTCGTTAAAAATATAAGAGACGTAGGTGGCGGAGCGAATGAAAATAAATATGATTTGGCCAAAAGAATGGCGTTTTGTCTCTCTTGAGCCTTTGGGAATTTCGTGATTTCAAAGCCAAGAGGTGTTTCGGGTTTCTCAACACAATAGTCGCCCACGGCGTAGTGCTCGTCCACCTTCCTGAATTTTTTGGCGTCCAAATGGAATAGCTTGTTGCATGTTTCTTTCTTCCCATCAGGAAGGAGAATGTATTTGTTCAATAACGTGAAGTCAATCCAGTCAGACCAATGGAATGGAACAGGCTTGTTTGGATTCTGTTTCACCCATTGCAAGTACATGGCGAGTGTGAAGCGAGGGTCAAACGGCTGGACAACCGGTTTGGTGAGAGACCTGGCTTCCGCTCCCTCCGAGTCTGATTGTTCTTGTTTGATAAAGTACTCGGGTATAGAGATTTCAGTGGGAGGAACATACTCTGGTTTCAAGAAGTAGAATTGTGAGGCATCGTCGTCGTCAAACTTCTCCACGGTGACTTCATGTAGACTTGTTTGGAACGAAACATTGCTATCGAGATTCAAGGGCGTCTCTGTGTATGTTTTATAAAGCGCCTGGAGATATAGGAGCACTGACTTGTGGTCTATGGAGTTTCGGTTCGAAACAAGAAAGTACACTATGTAAGTGAACACCACCAGGATCGCCAAGACGAATTTAGTAGACTTCTTCAACCGATAAAACATGGCGCTCCGAAGTATTGGCCATCAGACTCCTTTGCTGGACTTAAGATTCTCGGGATCGGTACCTATAAACAGGCTTATTATTATTATGATGATGAAAATCTGCCACTCTTTCGATATGCCGAGTAATGGGTGTTCTATTAAAGAAAAAAGAAAAGGGAATGCTTGCAGTCTGGCGTTAGAATTCGAGTAGTGCATAATTAAGGCACCGGGGACAATCGATAAAAAAAAAAAAAAAAAATATAGCCCGAGTAATTGCAAAGCAAGTAAGCCTTGCTAAAAAAATAAGTCCTCGAAATTAGGCTTTTCTGATAGCCGAGCATCTACACTTCTCGGCTATTTGGTTTTATATCAAGACCACATTATTTCCAGACTAAACTTTCAAGCTTTGGCCCCGACTTTTTTTTCCGAAAGAGAGGGTTTTCAGCAAGTCGAGGTTACATTAGATGCAGCGAAGTGGCCTCGCGTTGCGACTTGGGGAACGCGCACAAATCTTGGCAAACCGGCACATGCCTATTCTTGCCGTATGCTCTGATCTAGACATACACTCATGAAGCATAAGCGAGAGAACGAGTAAGAACATACAGTGGTGCGAATGGAGAGTTTCAGCCCGTGCTTGCCGAATACGGAATGGCTCTACGCCGCCAGCGCCAGAAAAATCGGTTTTTTGATATTGCCTCCTGCACAGATTCGGCAATTGACTTACAGCTCGAGGCATCCAGGAAATGACATAAATTAGTAAAATACACGAAGGCGCATCTACTCCTTGATGAGAATAGAGGCGGCACCCATACCAGTACCAATGCACATGGAAGTCAAACCAATTTGACCTGGCTTCAACAATGGCAAGATGGTGGCGTACTGTCTAGCACCAGTACAACCCAATGGGTGACCCAATGCAATGGCACCACCGTTGAGGTTCAACTTCTCCTTTGGAATGTTACAAGTCTCGGCAGAGTACAAGCATTGGGCAGCAAAAGCCTCGTTGACCTCAAAGACGTCAACATCGCTGACGGACAAGCCGGTCTTCTTCAACACACTTGGGATGGCAACAGCTGGTCCAATACCCATGATCTCTGGTGGAACACCAACAGAGTTGCACATGACAAACTTACCTTCGATCTTGTAGCCCTTCTTCTCGGCCAAGTCTCTTCTCATCAAGAGAACGGCAGCGGCACCGTCGGAGACTTGGGATGCGTTACCGGCGTGGGTGGAACCGGTTGGCTTGAAAGCTGGCTTCAACTTGCCCAACTTCTCAGCAGTGACGCCTTGTCTTGGTCCCTCGTCGGTGTCGACAACAATTCTCTTGATTTCACCAGAACCTTCGTCCTCGTCATCGTCGTCATCCTCCTTGGTGTATGACTCGATTGGCAAGATCTCAGACTTGAAGGCACCAGAGGACACGGCCTTGGCGGCCTTGGCGTATGAGTCGGCGGCGAAAGCGTCTTGCTTTGCTCTTGGGATGTTGTACTTCTCAGCAACATTCTCGTTGGTGATACCCATAGGAATCAAACACTTGGCCATCTCGGAATCCTCTTGCAACTCTGGGTCAACCTTTGGAATAGACTGAGGACCGTAGTTGGCGGACATGGACTCCACACCGGCACCAATACCACAGTCGATCTCACCACACTTGATCTTGTTGGCGATGTCAGAGACGGCCATCAAACCAGAGGAACACTGTCTGTTGATGGCCACGAAAGCGGCGGTGTTTGGAATACCGGCGGCGAGACAGGCACCTCTGTGTTCAGATGCACCAGCAGCACGGTTCAAGACATTACCGACGGCAACGTCCTCGATCAAGCTGGGGTCGACGCCAGTCTTCTTCAAGAAAGCTTGCAAGAACTTGGTCAAGATCCAGTCGGATCCAACGTCCTTGAAACTTCCCTTGCCACCCTTGGCCATGGCAGTTCTGTAGGCGCCCACGATGACAACATCGTCGGGTCTCTTTTCGAGGAGCGATTGCTTAGAGGATGGAGATAATTGGCCGGCCAATTGATTTAATCTGTCCATTTTGATTTGTTGTTGTGTTTTTGTAGTAAGTGTTTAAAAAGTAAGAAACGTAAAAAGGATCTGGAGAGCCATGCCAAACGTGGGGAATCCCTGCATTTATATAGTGTCTCGGCACATTCAACTCTAGCGCTCCGCACTGCGAACTGCAAACTTACCGAGGAAGTGACTTTTACCCCATACCCAAATTTGAGAAAGCGCACTTTGGCATCTGACCCGTCCTTTTCTGCATACGCATGGAGTCGGCTCGTGGAAAATCTCAAAGGCGTTTGCATGATGGCAAAGACTGATCCGTAGCTTCCGTGGCCCACAGAGGGCAACACTCCGGACTGTCAATTTGCTTAGCCTTGCTGGCTTACCCCATCCCCTCACTCAAGGGCCGCGGCAGGCCGCCTGAATTGGCACGTTCAACGCATGGCCCCAGGCAGACCCGGACCCCAGCGCACCAGGGGACACTAGTGGCGGCGGCGGCGTCGGCCATGCCGGAAACCCAAGCTTTCTTTTTTTTTTTCACTCTCGTGACTGGGCCTTTAGTTGCCGCGGGATGCGAGCCGCATTTCTCACATGAGACGGCAAATCAAGGTGATGCGCAGGGTGCCGAAAAACATGGGGAAACTGACCCTCGCTTTGACTTCATAAGTGTGCGGCCTCCGGCAGGTGCATGTGATACAACCAGTGCTCGGGCCCTCCGCAACGGTCCGGCACCCAGCACCCAGCTGGCCATACAGATCCAAGTCTTCTGAAATGTATTAAAACACACTATTCTCTACTTATTGCCACAGCGGAACCAAGCGCTGTGAATCTTCACATCCGCAAGCCGCGGACTAGAATCTAATTTTTGTTCCTAAAATTCCCTGGCCTTCATGCTTCCGCGTGGCCCCAGGGCGCTCTGTCAGCCCATCGGTGCCAAGCCTTCTTCAGCTTTGTCTAGGTCGGCTCTCCTTTTGTATTCTTGTAACCTTGCAGTGTATGGATGACATTGTTGCACCCGGCTCATTAATCCTCCTCCATCTCGAACGAGCAAATCCCAATAAAGGGCTCGATCACGTCGGGCCTGCCCTCGGGGCACACCCCCGTATAAATAAGCGACGGGCTTTCGTCCTTTTCCGAAAACTTGCCCACCTGGATCTCGCCCTGGATCTCACTCGTGGTGCTTATCGATGCGATTTTGGTGAAGTCGATTCGAAGTGTATTGTCCTTTTCATTCACCACAACGAATAGCTTGTACTTCTGTTTGTAGAGATCGGCACTGTCGTTATAGTGGAGCAATCCTCTGGAGCTCCCGGTCATCAAGCCCATCGTCGATCCAATGCCCATGATATCGGTACCCCTGATCTTGATGTAAACACCACTCAACCCAAATGGCGAGCAGTGGATTTCAAGGTCACACTCATTAGCGAAGCTGTACTCTAAGTCACGGCCATCCATTTTGTCGTACGCGCAAGGGAGTGCAACGGCTTCTCTATTTCTCCAGTTGACCTCACGTCGATTAGGCCTGGTGTCTGTGAGGTCTCCCACGCGCAAGCTGCACTTGATAATCGCGCGTGCCGAACGTTCGGCCTCAGATCCTATAGTACCGGACTGAATCTCTCATACAGGCGGCAACGGCCTATTCACCATGCTTCAACAGTATGTAGCTAAGACCGCAATACATCAGGCATCCACGCGAGTATATGTAGTTTGAGAGAAGATGGGGGATAACTTTTGGTAGATAGTGCTATACAATACTTCGCCGGTTACGCACCGTTCATCTATAAGGTTCGCGTTCTTCTGAGCGGCCATCATATAATCAGACTTCCACGCTCATGCCGTGATTTGGGTTTTCATGGCTTTCATGGCCTCCGTCCATTCAGAGAATCCGCATTTGTCGCGGACTAGAGATCCCAAATTATTGCTTATGTAATTCAATAGCTGGACCGGTGTATCTTCATGACTCAAGCGGCCAGCTATATTGGTAGTAAAATTCTTTTCGGCTTGCTTTGCTTCCTGGGCAACATCTATTAAACTCTCTTTTCTCTGCTCCATGATTCGCTTCTTTGCTACCATCAAATTAGTAGAAAAGTTAGAAGCAATAAAGACGCGAAGAGGCATCACGGGATATGTAGCAGGAATGACGAGAAACAAATCAACCACTTCATTCTCGCATGTCCATAGCTTTGGGATATGCTTATGGGATAAAATTGGAATCTGAACCTTGTACCTCATCTCTGATTTACTGCGGTTGAACAATTTAATGTGGTTTTGGAGTTTTTGACACATCTCATCGATGTCCTGAAGCGCTTTGGTTTTGTTTTCTTTTGAAACCACAACTGACTTCTGATGCTGGCTGTTCGCCAGCTGCTCATGAGCTTTGCTGCTATTTTGCTTTGGTTGAGCTTGAGGCTCTTGCAAAGACCTCAGTGGGTGAGCATTATCCGTCGTCTTTTTGGACTTTTTAAACGACACAAACTTCATGGTCTCCCGTTTTTCCTGAGATAAAAAGTACTCTAAGTACTGGTTGAGGGTTTGTATTTGTGCCCAGAGGCCCCGCCCAACTAGCTGGATATTCTCGTCGCTCAGGTTAGAATTTCTGGCCAAGTTTGCTATATGTGCAAATCCCTTCTCGATGTTAATGGAGTATCCCCTCGGAATATCGTTATTGAGAACAATGATGGATGGTATTTCTTTTGCACTTTTCGAGTACGATGGCGGTATCGATAAATTGAAATTGAGGGTGTCTAGCATGAAAGGAAAATCTGGATCTGCTGGAGTCATCATGAAACTGAGGTATATAGCTTGATCTGGGTCTCTGTCGAGCACTTTTTTTATGTGGCCACTGATCAAGGCCTCTTTCTCTTTCTTGTTAAGCTTGGACTTCTTTTTCTGCTTCGGCTTATCTTCTGTGCTCTCTGTTTCCTCGCTTGAGGGTGAACTTGCCCGGGATTCCAACTCCTTCTCAAAGATCTTGGCTACAGCATAGCCATTTATTGTGATGGGGAATATATTTTTGACCACTTTCACCAACTCGAGATATCTATAGTCCTTTGGGGTTTCACCCTTTCGTTTGTTCTTTGGTTTCTTTTTAAGTGTCTTGGGTTCAGTCTTTTTGTCATTTGATCCCTTCTTTGTTGACTTCACTTTAGGGTTTTTATCCTTTCTTGTCGGCTCTGTGTGGCCTACTGAGACGTTTGGTTCGGACATTAGAGTATTACGATGAGGTTGAGTGGCAGCCGTTCATCTGAAGGCGTATGTTGCGTGATACCGTGATGCAGGAACATCATGCCTTGCTCAGAGGTATGTTGTCGCCATTTTTGTAGTGGAAAACCAACATCTCAATGGCTTTTGAGCCAATCAATGATCTTAGACATTATTTAATCAAGGATTTCAATTTTACTCACACACTCAATCTAATTGGGACTCGTGGCATCGAGTGAAAGTCTGATTTATACTTTTTCGTTGATTGGGTATACTTGTTTTTATTACGTTAAACTCAAAGAGGTAAGATGCTAATGACTCTTGCTATATAATAGCAACATTGGTACTAAATTTTGACATGCCATTGACTTAAATGATGACTGAGTATTAATTTCGTACATTTGAAGTCGGACATGTTGCGCTCACACCTTTTCAATCAGACCTTTTTTGTGGTCTGGTACTTACGATTGCGAAAAGTGTTTGCACCCAAATCCTATAAATGAGACACGGACCCACTCAATACTGATAGCTTACCCAGAACATAAACGGTTCACTAGCATTTCCCGTTTTCATTCTGTACAAAATGCCTAAGGTCAAACCAATTACTTTGAAAATGATCTATAAATCATTTTCGGAAGCAGCTGAGGTACGATTTGCAATTTCCCTCTTGTCCTATGTGTCCAATGTGTTTTTTTCCGAAATCCGAAGCTTGTTTTCCTTGGTTTTCACAACCTTTGCCTACACTAGGAGGATGAATCTCATGAAATTTTTTTGGGTCTTGTCCCATCTTTCTTGTGCCTGTGGCTTCTTTTTGTTACTCGTTGACCGCAGTCCGCTTTGGTATCATTTTTCTGTCCTGGGAGCTATTGCAACGTATTCAGTTTCAGTCATTCGGCACTTGAGCATGTTACTACAAAAGGATCAGAGAAGACGAAACGAAATCCCATTGGCTTCTCTTTTAAATTCAGAAAATACTCTATTGCTCGTCGCCTCTTGTATTCATGCATCGACTACTTCTAATTGTTTAAAGCTTTTTTCTTTTGCCGTCTTTTCCTACGTGAATCTTATCTCATATACCTTGAGAGAAATCTTGCCTTCTAACAAGTTCACCACTTCCTTGTACCCTCTCATGTCTTGTGTCGAGCCTGTGCTTTTTAATTTGGCAAGCCTGGCTGACTACTTAGTTCAGTTCGTATACTACAGGGAATACTTTGCCGACAAAACTTTGTTGGCTTATGGTTTGGTCTATTCCTACATCTGCTTCAAGCGCTTGGAGACGTCTGAGCTTTCTCGCATAAGTTTATACAGCATTATGGATACAATGAGCTCCTTTTTGATTCGCATCAAAGCACCCATGTCTCTAAGAATGACATGGGGGATTATTCAGTCCAAGGTATGTATCTTGGTTCCGCTCGATTCTCAGGAAGACTTAGCAAACCAGTCCGAAAGAGCCTCTGAAAGAACACGCGCTACATCCTTGTTCTTCGAGGCAGCTCTGGTGATTGATGATATCAATTAGCTATCAAGTATAATTCAGATTCTGCTTCTCTATATAAAATTTTTGCCAAACTCTTCGAGCTATGAATTCGCCACATCCTCTTTCATCTGTAACAATCTCTCCCAACCTTCAGAGTCCTCCCACATTGCTTTTCCTTTAGACATAAGTGACCTAATACAAGTACGAGCTTTGTATTTCCAGTCTTTGCACACCACATCACCCGCGCCATGTTTACCTGGCAAATCGCCCAATGATTCGTAAGCAGAAACGAGATCGGAACAAGCTTCAACGGCCTCGTTCCAAATGTCCTCATCGGAGTCTAATTCTGGTCTTAGCGAGGTGGCTCTGTAGGCTTTCTCGAAGCAGTCTAATGCAGCCCAAGGCCTTCCCCTCCAAATTTCAACTCTGCTAACAATTCTCCATAATCTGGCTGCGTGATTAATGATGGTGGGTATAATGTTGCAAATTAAATCCATGCACGACAGTTGAAAATGCGTGAGTCTGGTATCTTCGGTGAAAGGTTCTTCGACAAGAATTTGAACCAACTTTTCGAGAACAGGGATATCAACCACCACAGCATCGCCGCTGTCTTTCCGTATTTGAATCAATTGTCTTGTGGCATGCAAGACATCGTTCCATTCATTAAGCTTAATAGCAACAGTTAAATAATTTTCGAAGATTCTCCATGATCTCTTTGCTCCCTCTCCCTGTTGCAATGCTCTCTTTAAAGCAACAAAAGCTTGCTTAGTCTTATCTAGTCTGAGCAACGCAGTAGACAAATTGGACCACGCGTGAGAATTAGTATCATCAAGCGCAACAGCTCTAGTGAACGCCTCAGCGGCCAATTCGTAGTTCTCGCATTCCAAACCACAGCATCCATAGAAGAACCAATTTTCATAAGATAATGGACTTGCTGACAAACAGTCATGCATGTGATGAATAGATGCGGCGAGGTCCTTCTTCAAACCAGAATCCATCGGTGGTCTGTAATAATACTTAGACAATGATGCTTTGGCTTTGGCATATTTTCCGACCTCCCAGGCTTTTTCCCATAACTTTGGGTCTTGGCGAACATCTCCGAGAATAGAGATGGCTCTCGCATCATCTGGATTAGATGCTATTCTTTCTTCGAGCAATTTCTCGGCATGCTTCTCATCGTCAACAGCAGCGTAACATAAAGCAGCATCTGTCATCAACTGTAATCTTTCATAGATGTCGATAGCAGACTTGAGAACTCCAAGCGACATGTACTTTTCAGCCAATTTGACATCCATGGACCATTGCGGCATGAGTGGGAGCTGATGAATAAATCTCAATCTCGCCGAGAGCATAGAACTCTCGTTATCTTGAGCCTGTGGGATCACCTTAGACTTGACATTAATGCCTACTTCTTCCACCAAAGATGTCATCTGAAGAATGCCTCTTTCGACGGTTCTAGCCTTATTTGTTTCCAAAATGGATCTTTCCCACAAAGTTCTACCAAAAACGGCCCAATTGGTGGAGGCACCGGCTGCGTAAATGATTCTGCTTACAATGGCAGAAAGTTCCTCCTCTACCATGGCATTTCCTGCGGGTGTAGTTTGCTTTAAGATGATAAGTCTTAAGAGCAATTGGATGTTGTCAAGATCAGTCAATGCAGGTTGGTTATTTGGGTCTAACTTCTGAAGATCTTGAGGAATATCATCTTGGGTTAAAGAAATTGGTAACAAAGTTTGTGTCTCACCTCCCTCGAAGTTGGAGAAGTCGTCCAACTTAATTTTCTTTGAATCGGGCTGGTCATCGGAGAAAACAATATTGTCCAAAGATTCGTAATGAGGTCTCTCGAGCAAAAGATCAGAGTTGAGCTCAAGAGCCTCGCGGGCTGTTGCAGATGCTTCATCATTGTAAAGCTTTGATTCTTTACTTTGTGCCAAAAGGATCAAAGAGGCGGCATAAAATGTTTGAAATTTGGTCTTTTTGGCCTTGGCACCGGTCAAAATAAATTGAAGCTGTGACACTTTAGCAGCGTTGTGCAAAAAAGGACCCGCCAAATGCTCAGTTTGTGCATGCACACTGTTTCTAGCATTTTCCAAAAGGAACACCAATTGAACGTGCTTCAACAACTCAATATCAGTCGACTCCTTTGGTGCCAATGCGTTGACGACTCGTTGTTGAAGAAGACAAGATGTCACTGAAGCCAAGAAATCTGAAGGCTCATCAATCACAGAGAGGTGAACTTGTAAGGCTCTAGCTCTCCACCATAGAAGTGATGCTGCGACAGGGGACTCGATGACATTGAGCTTCTCCACGCTCTCCAAGTTGTCGGCTGTGATCTCTTCCAAAGAAGCTTCGAGCTTTCCCGTCACCAAGGAATAATTGACCTTTTGCAATGTTTCAAATAAACCTAGCGCTAGTAACAACAAGATGGGTTGATTCATAATTCCATACGCAGATTTGCCCTCGATTGTCAAAAGCCTAATATACTCCTTCTGGAGTAAGGCTGAATCGACCAGGGCAAACCAAGATGAGGAGAAACGGTCTTCAGTCTGAGGTCCAGTGAAATTGTTCTGAATAAAAAGCTGGAGTAAAGCGATGGCTAATAATTGACATGAGAGTTCTGGGAGCTTTTGAGTCCAAAGCGTGACGATGTCTTTTAATGTGCTTCTCATATCACGCTCGGGAAATTGGCTGCATATGTCAGCAATCTCTGGCAAACACAATGATGGCCCGAAAAACTCTTCACCCAACAACTTTTCGTAGTCTCCTTGTAATATCGTGTAAACCACATTGGTTAGATCAACAAGTTCTTGAGAGGCGGAAGTTGGAGCAGGTGCAAGCTTTTCAGCAGGGAGAAGAAGCACCAACTGAGACAAGGCAGTTCTGAGTTCTAGCATGTTCTCTGAGGGTAAGGTACCTGTCACAAGTTTCGAGTCTCGATGATGGAGAAGTGCTTAGGATATCTGGTATTTTTCAAGTGTGCGGTGCGGTGGTTTTAGGGCGATGCGCATCCTTCATACTCCTTCGTGGAGACAATTCTACGATGTTCTAATGCCCCAAAAGCACTATGGAAGTACCTCTCTGGACCGATATTGATGATATTGATGACATTTTTTGTTGTATATTGTAGCTAATCCGTTCCGCCAAAGAAGGACAATCTTTTTCTCCCCTCGCTCTGGTTGCTGTCGCTTCTTCTGCTTTGATCGCTCGATTTACGGGATTTTTTCAATGAGTTGCGAATGGACACTCTACTCATTTCAGAATTGTTGTTTTCATCGTCAGAAGCGAAGTCAATCACTTGTTCTTGAAAATCGATTGGCTGGCCTTGTATGCTTGGAATCCGCTTCTTGAATTTATGCTTGCCCTCGGTACTTTTCTTCAATGTAGCATCGTTTATATCAAGGAGTGACATCTCCTCCTGAATTTCATTATATGCGTTGTTATGCGGTTGATCCGATTGAATTCCTCGAGCAAAATCTGTTGGTTCTGTATCTTCAAAGTCAATTAAGTTGGCACTCTCGAGTCCCGATGTCTTAGAAGTTTGAGGATCTGCTGAGTTCAAGCTTCCAATAATGTCCTCTCCACTCACGGGTATTTGCTTCCGTGAATCAAGAGCATTGCCCCAAGGGTTCGAATTTTCTCTGCGCATGTCTGGTGGGACAGTTTGCAAATAATTACTCTCTAAAGGTTGATCTCTGGGAGTATCTTGCTGCCGCGGAGGGAAGTTTTTGGACTCGTGTGAAACTGTCTGTGTTACCTTAGGGAGACTCGTGGTTATTGGAATTCCTGTTGGTTTTGTTCCTTTTGACGTTTCTTGACGAAGATTAAAATAATCCTTGTTGGAAGAGGAGAATGATTCCTGAGGTTCCCGAGAGGCGCCGTTATTTCTCCAAAACTCGGGCGCATCCTCGGTCTTGCTTTGAGTTTGGGAGAGGTACTTAGCGCCCGGGCTCTTCTCTTGCAGATTAACGTCGTCCGAAGTTTCAATGTCCACGTTATCTGACAGGCTTTTATTTTCTTTCTCCCCGGGAGCTTTAGAAAAAATATCGTTGACTAGTTTCTCGGCATTCTCGTCGATTGCAGTGCTTGCCAGCCTTCTCCAAGCATCTATGTTTTCAAATTCGGAAGACTTGAGTTTTCGTAAAGTTTCGGTCGTCTCAGGTTGCCCAATCTGTCCAGTTGTATCTGGTATGCTAGAGCGCTTTCTTCCATCAATGCTTTGCTCTACCAAACCAGACTCCTTATCCGAGTCCTTTTGTGGTCTGTTCTTTCCTTGAATTGCAGCTTGATCAATTGCATCAAGAGAAGGATAACGCTCTGCCACGTGGTCAAAGTCAGGGAAGTCCTCAACCAAAACATCCTCTTCCTCATAAGAAACATCATTGTCGATCCCGGGTGCGTCAAAGTGTGAATCTGTCTTTTTCGATGCCAGGACTTCGTGGGTTTGCGGTAAATTCGGCACGGGACTCTTGACCCTTGGTTTGCTATTAGAGTGGTTAGAATACTCTTTCGGATCAACTCTAGCGTCGACCTCAGGGTCGGAGCTTTTTTGACTAGGAGCAGTGTTTTGCCCTTGTACTCCAGAATGAAGCAGATGCGCCGGGCTACTATTTGTGCCTTGCTTTTGTTGACTGAATTCGAATTTTTGCTGCTGCAATTGTTGCTCGTAATAATATTGTTGTCTCTTGAACTGCTCGTTTTGCTTTTCTCTTTGAACTTCATGAAGAGCTTGGAAATCATACGGGCCAGCTTGGTAGAAGTCTTCGATATTCAATGACTCAAAGTTTTTCTGCAACATTTTTGCCAAAAGAGTGATAATTTGAACAATATTCGGCCTGTAGACAGGATTTTCTTGTAACATTATGATGATCAAGTTCTTCAAGTCCCCCGAATACTCAGGGGCAGGAGGAAACTGAAAAGATGCATGCAATATGGCAATGTCCCCACTTGTTTCAAAAGGAGTTATAAAATAACACAATTTGTAAAGGAAACAGCCGAATGCCCAGATATCAGATCTCTCATCAATGGGCAAGCCGCGATACAAATCAATCATTTCTGGGGCTCGGTATTGTGGCGTTGTCTGGTATAATATGTCGTGGCTGAGTAATTGAAATTCATGCTGATCCTTTGGAGGTCTTATGGGAGTAGACACCGACCCAAAATCACAGAGTTTGAAGTTGTTTGTTTCGTCAATCAATACGTTCTCGATCTTTATATCTCTGTGTACTAGGTTGAGCTTATGCATTTCATAGATCCCGATGGAAATGTCTAGCATTATGTGCAAAATTTCTTTTTCGGTTAGCTTCAGGCGGATTCTTTCGTTCATAAAGTGAAGCAACGAGTTGTTCGGACACAATTCCATCAACACCAAGACCTGGATGGTGCCATCGGATAATGTCTCGGCATTGGAGTCGTAATACCGCACTATTGATCTTGCCTTTCGTAGATTCTTCATAACATCAACCTCTTTCCTCAAGGTGGCCAATCCGGCCTTGTCTCTGACGAGGACCTGTTTCAAGCAAGCGATCTTGCCATTCTCGTTTCCGGGTTCCATTTGAACCTCGAAGATTTTGGAGAAGCCACCTTCAGAAAGGTAGCGGACAATTGTCACTTGGTGACTACCCACGGTCAATGAAGTGCCTTTCTCAAGCATGGTGCTAAGAATTGACAGGATTGCTGGGAGCGTGGCAAGTGCAACAACCGAATACTGCCTTGGTGCAAGTTGCCAAGCCTGGTTTTGTAGTGCGAAAGTTAAACACCACGGGCCGCTAGGGGGCTTTGATTATGCGCGAATCAATAATAGACGACTGAGCTAATTACGTCAGGGTTACCGGATACGTGGATAGAGAACAGCGGGTCCACGCTTGTAGAAAACTCGTGTATCAAATAACGTGATTGATATCAGGTCAAACATAGCGCAAGCGGGGTATTGTATTGTATGTACGAGTAAGGCAAGCGGTCTCACATATGGTCCTAAAATGAGTTGACTGTATATAATCCATTAAATCGGTGCTGCAGCATTACGTTACTTGAATTCATCCACAAGCAATTTCTCCATCTCGTCAAAAGTAAACGGTACGAAAACAATCTCTAAGCCTGCGGGATTCTTTGACAACACGCACATTTTATGCTCCACGAATTCTCCTAGCATTGTCTTGAAATTGATTTCATTGCTGACAACAAACTTATCCACACACTTCTCGTAGAGAGCGCGTAGCTCTAAACCAAGTTTCGTGTTGGCACGTAAGCCTGTCCTTCCTGCATTCGATGTTGTGGATTGTGCTAGTATCTCGATTTGCATCTCCAAAAGTGTCTTGTACAAGTTTCTTGCGTTTGGTGTCAAAGATGTCAAGACGTACTTGGCACCCTTGCTTCCAACAAAGTTTTTAGATTTGCCCATGCTCAAAACATCTTTAAAGGACATTTCCACCCCATATAGAGCATATGTAGTAACATTATGCCAGAGAAAGTTGAAATTCTTGAAGCGATACAAGTCCCATAGTAAACTCAGGTTGATATTGTCGGATGAAGTGATGAGCCACACATTTGGTAGTGAAGCTAGTTGCGAGAGATAATTCTGAGACCTTTCATCTCTGAATGCATCACCGTCAATGTTGTGAATGATTAAAATGAGGTTTGCCTTGACAATTCCGTTTTTGGAGCTTTTTTTGACATTACGTTTGAGGTATGTCATCAAAAATGGCAAAGCTTCTGAGACATGCTTTGGCATTCGCAAGCTTTGCTGCTTTCTTTCCTCAGGGGTGACAAGAAGTGAGACTATATCATGAATGATCGTTTTTAATTTAGTGGCTGGATTATATCCATTGACCACCATGACACCTGGTAGAGTATCGTCGTCCTGTATAGTTGTTTGATACCATTCCATTAGATAATTTTTCAAGAAATCCATGATGAAATCAGCTTTGGAACCTATGCCATAGAAGTTAAGGTTGTAGCCTTGACTTAGCTCAAAGCACCATTGATGGAAAAGACTCTTATTGATTTGCACAAGCGCGTCTTTTTCCCTCTTGTGTATTAGCTCGCTGAGCTTGATGAATGGAATAAACTCTTCATATTCTATTTGTGGAGCATTGGCAGCAAAAGAGCTGGCAGAAGGCCGGAATCTTAAATTGTGTTGCTCGAAGTATCCTTCGCTTCCCTCGAGGAAAAACGCCCTTTCATCGGTGAGTCTGGCGTTAGGATCAAAATTAATGCTCACGTCCGATAAATGACTTCGAAGATACTCAGTATCCAAAATGTTGCCGTCAGCATCTAGTTTCGGCACTGGCATCGGGCTAAACTTTGTAGCAATTTCTGCCTGTATCGTATCCTGCTCAACTATACGTTCTTTAAGCCCACTGATCATGGGAATTCTGGAGAACTTGCTTCGGCCTGTGTTTTCAAAATTAAGAGAAATTTTGTTATTCGTTTGTGTATCTGACCTTGGGTTCGATGTCTTGTTTTCATCCTTTTCAGGTGAAGACTGGCTTCTGTCAGAGAAAATGTTGATGTCGTCCATGTGAAAAATACTAAAGACTTTTTTTGTAACATTTTCTTGTTTGCTAGGCCTTCCCTTCTTTGTTCGTTTTTCTGGCGAAGGCGATAAAGACATGTTCTTGGCTTTTCTTTTTGTTGGCGTCTGGGGTTTTGTGGGGCTCGTGTTTCTGGA
Source organism: Metschnikowia hawaiiana (assembly GCA_002893645.1). NCBI lineage: Eukaryota > Fungi > Ascomycota > Pichiomycetes > Serinales > Metschnikowiaceae > Metschnikowia > Metschnikowia hawaiiana. The sequence goes on from NXGY01000002.1 coordinate 130,746, forward strand.
TTTTTTGGGGGACGTCTGGTTATTCTTTTGGTCGATTTCAGAGTCTTCTGCTGAGAGCACGTTCAAGGCAACGTCATTCTCGATATTCTCTGGCTTTTTAGAATCGGCCTCCTGCTGGGCTATTGCCTCTAGCTTTTGTTTCAACAGTAGCTTTTCAGCCTCTTCCTTTAACCTCTGGCTTTCTTCGCTCTTTCTCTTCTCTTCCATAGCGAGTAGCTCTTCTTGTCGCCTTTTGTCGGCTTCCGCCCTCCGTGCGCTTCTGCGTGGGGTAAGTTCGGCCTCTATTTTAACAGGCGAACACTCACTTTTTCTTGGTCTTCCCCTTTTGCGCTTAGTGGGTGAGGCCTCTTTATCAGTGGTGACCACACCCTCTTTAGTTGGGGACTGTCCATCAGGCGGGCTCGAATGTGTAGGGGCAATTGTTGTGTGATCTTCGGCTATGAGGTGAGCTGCAATATCAATAGCCCTTGTATTTGCTGTGTCCTCGACGAGCTCTTCGTCTTCCTCCATTAATTTCTTATATGAATCCGAGCCCATTTTTCTCGACTTATCGACCGTGCCACTTTGATCTGTGTCACGATCTTCGCTATTTCGGGCTAATGACATTGGCGTTTCATGCTCTATTGGCAGCATTGTATCCCCGGTCAATGTGTTGATTATGATAGTTGATCCCAGATATCAATTGCAGAACGTATGAAGCGACCCACGAATACTGTGCGTACTGATCTGGTACGCAGTCATGAGACGCATGCATCATATCAATGTATCACGTGATACATCCATATTACAAGCCAAGCCAAAGGGCAGGGAACATCCACCCGCTTTGATATCTGTGATAGTGAAATCCTCTTGATCGCCAAGGCCTCGACTTGCTCATGAATCAATATGTGTTTTCGGTATGAACCATCTGATAAAGTTGCCGCAAGCCGCTTTAGCCTTATGATGCATCACGTGACACACACCTCATCTTGTCACTTTTCCACATCCAACTCATACGCTGATCAATCTTAGACGTTACCCGTTTCACTCGCTGAGCTGGCAGATTTGAGTCAACATTCCACATTACTTAAAAAGAGCTCGCTTTTGCTGTTGAATACGCATTTTCCTTTCAACAATGCTTTCCTTCTGTCCCTACTGTTCAAACATGCTCTTGATCTCACCTGGTGACGACAACTGCAACAGGCTTTACTGTCCAACTTGCCCTTACGAATTCCTGGTGGCGGGATTACAAATGTTCGACCGTAAGGTCTTACCCAGAAAAGATGTTGATGACGTTTTAGGTGGTGAAGGCGCATGGGATAATGTGGATCAAACAACTGCTCAATGTCCTATCGACTCTTGTGGAAATGATAAGGCATACTTCTTCCAATTGCAAATCAGATCTGCCGATGAGCCTATGACTACATTTTACAAATGTACCAAATGTAGCAACCAATGGAGAGAGAACTAATCTTGATGCTACTTTTCAACATTTGCATTTACCTGCGTTGCATTTCCAGGTTCTAGTCTGCTTGTTCATCAAGCGGTTGTCTGTTCGCACTCATCAGTGTTTATATCGGTAAGAGCAACAACTTAAATGACACATTCAGAGAAAATCATTTTATGGACTCTAAGTGAAAGCTGAGCCATTTCAGTGGCTGCTTTGAAATAATTTCAACCATGGCCTCGATATTCTTTTGATTGAGAGGCTTCCCATTCCTATTAATACTCCAATCTCCTTCTTCTTGGTCAACAACTGATGGGGGGATGCTTTCCTCGAATGATTGAAAAGAAGAATTAATGGGGAAACTTCTCTGCATCCTTTGGCAAGCTGGAACATGGGTCTTATTTTTGAGACTCGGCGATTTCTGAGAGTCTTCAATCAATACATCATTTTCGGTACTGGGTTCTGAGGCAGCTTTCTTGCACATACTGAGAAGGTCCATTGAACTTTCATCGCTGTGACTAACATCACTGCCGTCAACGCTAAGAGTGCGTCTGGAAGATTGATTGCGACTATCAAAATGTCCCTCCCTCTCGGGGATACTATATTTTTTGAAATAAAGTTCTTGTTGCTCCTCAATAAACCCACGATAACCTATATCTCGTCTCCCCTCGACGAGTTTCTGCAACACAAAATCTTTTTTCCTCTTTTTAAGATAGATGTCGGTGTCTGTAGTCCTCTCATTCTTATTGTATGGCACATGTAGAACTTTTCTCAAATTGATCATATTTTCTCTTCTTGCCGGGGCTTTGTATTTCACTTCATCGAGATGTAATTCCTGGGGCATATTTTTATGGTGTAAAAGAATTTCCTTCACGAACCTCCTTTCTTTCTTGCACTCATCAACATTCCATCTATTCACGCAAGTTACTCCACTCTCGAAAATGGATTTTGGGACTGGCCCATATCTTTGCGACATCATGCTGTCGAAAAGAAATACTTCCTCTGAACAAAACTCTCGGAATAAGCGGCTCATGCTGAACCCATTCAACCAGACTTTTGGAGAGAAAGATATCGGAAACACCTGACGAGGCCGAAATCTTTTGAGGAATTGGCGGGTTTCAGAATAAGATGAATGACGTGAGAAAGTAAGCTTAATATCCATTGGCAACAACTCCTTTCCCTGAGCTGGCAAAAGCCACTTTCTTTCCCGAAAGGAATATATTTTTGTACCTTGCTGAGAAGTGAATAAAAGCAGCAATGATTCCATCTGAGGTATCGAATTAATGGGAATTGGGAAGCAGATACCGGCATAATCCATGATGTTGAAATTGATGCATTGCCTCACTCTAACGACGTGATCCGATTTTTTCTTCAAAGCGGCTCCGGCGTGAAATATAGGATGTTGAAGCCCGTTTTTCCCCTGGGCGAAGTCGACTCCAAAAGTTGAATACTCCGACTGCTTATTTAGCGAACGCTTGAGGATAGATTTGTATGACTTGTCGAATTTACATAGCAACAAGGTTCTTTTGTAAAGGCTTTCTTCATCAAAAACAACCTTGCCTTTGAAATACTCTGCGATTATGGACCATACTTGCTCGAATCCCAATGTGGTATCTGAAAATTCAAAAGAAATTTCAGGGTCGAGCAAAGGATATTCTTTCAACAATAATATGACGGTGTGTATCCCCTGGTTATTTGGGGGAATTTCAATATATGGCTCGCCTCTGTAAGAGAAAGTCGAGTCGAAGTAGATATTATCCAAAGTTTTGAGGCCAGTCAAATATGGGAATAGTCGTGGGCTGTTAATAAGCAGTTGACACCACCACTCTTCAGCACGAAGATCACCGGTGCAAAGGACCGATTTGTCTTCATGATTCTTTTTTGAAACCAAGGCTTTTCCGGAGCTACTATATTGGCTAGTACTCCCCTGACTTCTGCTAGTCCCTTCCACCAAAAACATAGACGCGCCTGAACAATGGTTGGCTTGTATAGCCGTTACGTAAACTGCGTCGTTGTCTGTGGATAGGTCGTCGATAAAAATGGTTTCTTCATAAGAAATTTCTCGTATGAGTTTTATCACCAGGTTGTATTTATTTTCTCGTTTCAAAAACTCTTTAGTTTCTGGAGAGCAGTAAATGGGCCCCGTAAACGACTTGTTGAGGATGCCGGTCAAATGGTCGGAATGGCAATGCGTGAGAAGGTATACGGAGGCCGAAACGTTGAATCGATCAACGCTTATGAAAGGAAACTCACGCAAAATCCCATCGAAGACATTCAGCATTAGAAAAGTGGGATAAGAAGAGACAGCTTGGGATACTTGCACTCGAGACGCGGGTGCAAAAGTGGGTGCGAAATTGCGCTGCTCATCCTATGCGAAGCCTACCGCGTTTGTTTAGTTACGATGAGGTCAGGCAGAATTAGGTAATAGTATGATTCAGCGACAAAATCGATTTACACAAGGGATGTCAAACAAGAAGTCATTCTATTCACTGTTCTTGAGGAGTCTCCCCATCCTTTGCTGTTGCAAGAAGACTGTATGCTACTAGTCTATAGCGAAATCAGTTGGTGCAGTGTGTATAAATCTAGACAGGCGCTGGCCAGACTATACCAAAATCCCATGGTACTCTGCTCTCCTGTAGCGCACTTCGAGCTGTTTCCACTGCACAATGAATCTATTTGCGATTGGAAGTATGAGCTTTCCACTGAGACTTAAAGTGTTGACCCTGGCTAGCGACTCGATGTAGATTATTCTGGTGTTGCAGAGACCGAGAAACTTCATTGCAAAGATCACGTATGCAATTGGCACGCTTGTGCCTGGTCCATTGAGTAAGAGTATATCTGGCTTGGGAAGGCCCCGCAACTGGCAGACACAAGAGGCCAAAGAAGTGAGCGTGCTCTTGATGGACAGTAGAAGGGGCTCCTTCACTTTTCTTGCTCTTGGAAGGGTGGCGAAGTTCACTTGCACATTTTCTGTGGCTTGTGTAGTCAACAAGTTCTCTAGCACCTTGACCTTGTCAAGCGAGCTTTGGTCATTGGACGATACTAGCCACGTCCTGGAGCAGTTTGGTACATCCATGTGCTCCACCATCCGGACCATCTCTCCCGTATGACCTCCTGAGCCCAATAAAATCATCAAGTTTCCTTTCTTGGCCGCCACAGCTTCTTTTGAGTGTGAGTTCGCGTGTGGTCTTCTGACCGCTGGAAGTATTGTGTGAATACGTATCAAGACTGCCAAGACCAAGCCTAGAAGCGCCGAAAAGATGGCAATCAAATTTGCTTTCAAGAAATCGATTTGGTTAGTGCTCATTGCAAGGAACTATTGAGTGTGGAATTAGTCACGCTCGATGGCATGAGATTTATGGGAAAGTGGTGTCTGGATAGCTCTGTTGTGAGGTTCGCATGAGGCTTCACCGCTGGCGTGTCAGGGTGCCGCGCTCCAGCCGCACTATATAGTTAACGTGTAAGCCTCCTACTGGGACCCATTTTTTCATTCCCTTTATTGATATTCTATAACTCTACATCATTTGACAAGGCCTTGTATGCTATGGTGGGCTCATTTGTACTGGCCGAAATCCGTTCCTTACCCGAAGGTGCACTTTTCGGTTTGCCTGGCCTAGACTGTGGACGCGAAACATGCTGGTCTTTTTCACTCAACTGTTTCATGACTTTGGTCACCACAACAGATATCTTATTGTTCTCATCCCGTGAAACACCAAGAGGCTTGGGTGTGCCCCAACTGACACGAACGACTTCTTGTCTGCCTATGGTGATCAACCCGGCCGTCGCTGGGTTTTTGCTGAGACCGTTCTCGCTCATATCCTTTGCACAGGCCTCCGCACTGCTTCTCTTGGCGAACGTAACATAACCGCACCGGGCCTGGTGGATGATTTTGACTTGAGACAAAGGACCGAACTTCTCGAAACATTCGGAGATTTCGTACTGCGGAGTATCGGGGCTAAAACCAAACACGAAGAATGATTTCACTGTCGGGTCTTCGGGATCCTTAAGCGTGCCACCAAAGGGTAGCTTGGATATCGTCTTAGCGAGCTCTTTACCAGAGACATCCATGGATCTCTGTTTGGGGCGTGCCGATTTTGAACCCTCGGCCGCTAGCTTTGTCCTTAAAGTTTCGAGTATGGCCTTAGCTTTCATCTTCTTATCTTCTCTTCCCGCACTTACACTTCCGATCTTCTCCTCTAATTTGTCTGCCATGATGGCCCTCACCTCGCTGTTTTTGGACATTGTGCCCATTGCATATGGATTGTCCAATTGTGCCATTTTCAAAGCGGCATCTCTGATATCTAGTGGGATTCCGTAGTCCACATCCACCATGCATGATTGGCAACAGTTTCTTGCTTGTGAGCAGGTTTTGCAGAGGATAGTCTTACTCAGCTTGTTTCTGGCTTCATTGGAGTTCCATCTGAACACGGTAAAGGGTCGCGTGCAAAGCTTGCACTCCTCTCCGTGTGGTTGTCTTATCATTTTGATATGATTCTGGCCGCCCAAACATTGTCCACAAAGAGATGGGTTCTCAGACATAGTGCCGGGGTTCTAACTGTGATGTAATGTGATGGCGTTAGAGACTAAGCATACGCGCTGCTCATTGCGATGGGCTGGGATGTCCTGGCCTAAGGGGATATCCTTAAACACACGAGGGCTACCGGGCCAAGGCTGACTCTCTCGATTACAAGCTTTATGTCTACTGGAAATTGTACGCGCTCGTACTAGAGGATGTCCGCTAACACTCTAGCTCGAACTTGTATATTCTCTGCGCTCTGCGATTTTGTTTATGACCTCTTAAATGTTAGTAGATGTTTTACTCAATGGTGAAAGGTTTTGTCAGTGTTAAAAAGCTCTGTATTTTTTTCTCTACATGAGTTTTCAGGTGAAGAAATTCGTTGTTGTTTAATATGATCTCATCCTTGTAAACCTTCTGTGATTTTTCACATACCATTTACGTTATGAACGTGTAATGAAGTTATGCCAAAGGGTAAACTTTTTTCAGGTTTATATACTGTTGAGAAAAACGTTACCCGGAGATTGGAAAATGCGGGTGCAAGTCCTCTGAACTCTCTTCGCTCGCGCATCCTTCCTCTAGTGTGTGGACTGTACCATCTTCATGCATTTCTTTATATAGGGTAATCGTTTTCTTGTAGCATCGTCATGAGCTCGTTTCCGCAAAGTCGTATATCATTATCGTTCTTGCCGAGCCTCGTAATTACCTCGACTTTTCTTATAGCTGTGTCTAAATGAGCATCAAACGAGTAACTTGATATTGACGCAACGTTCTTTTTGACCGCTTCCAACACCATTTTAACGAGGCTTGCAAGCTTCAGCTCAATCTCAGTATTGCAAGTAGATTCAGAATTGTAAATCGTCTGTAAGAATTGTTTCACCACCTGAACCTCGCTGATATGCAAATTGTCCCTTTCCAACTCGAATTCTGTTGACCACCGCTCGTTCTCTAGGTTGACTAAATTATTTGTGACGCTGCGACAAACATCTTTCACTAGTAAATCGATTGTGTCATTTCTCAGAAGCCTGGTCATCTCTTTCAATAATTTTTCCTTTGAATTCTCCACTCCTATCTCAGGTAAACAAGCCAAAGATCTCACTTCCAGTGAGTCGTCATGTAGATTATAATATCTACTCAACAACAATCGTAATGTCTCAATATAATTCTCCTGTTCACTTAGAAGCATCTCATTGATAGCTTCTGTGCGAAGAATTCTCAAGTCTTCTTGGAATATATCCTTCGGACGAGCAATGATGGCATCGAGTATTGCAGTAGATACATGTTTCATCAGCCGCACACTTAGTAGATTGCACCGCATGTTTCTGATCTCATTCAAATCCCCGTTCGTGTCTAGTGGTGTGCAAGGTTTTATATCAGCTTTCACTGCAAGCTCGAGAAGCATTCCTTTGACATAGTTCCATGCTTCCTTTCTGATGCAGTCTATTAAAATTGGATGTAATTGTAAAAGACGTGAAAAAAGGGTACTTCTCTCGACGAAATATTGGCTGACCGCAATTCTAACTTCAGGCTCATCTGCCGTCAAAAATATGCCCGCTTTGCTGACTAGATCATCTTCTTCAACGGTGTTTTTGAGGATTGCAGTAGTTGCCGATTGTAAGAATAATTTTATGGCTCCATTCAAATCGTGGGTTATTCTCTCGGCTGCCACGTCCATGACATTCTGCAAGTCTATCAAGCTTTTATCTGAAAGACTTCCTTCATTCATCACAAGAAGGCAAGCCCTCATGTTCATGAAATCCCAAGAAGGCTCCAAAGTGTATCTTTTGAATACATCTGCTGCCAAATTGAGATACTCTGCAACATCCATCTTGATGGATTGCGCCTTGTAAATCAAATTCAAAATGTAGAGCCAAGTTCCGTGACGTTTGTTTTTCGAAATACTTGTTGAAGCTTCTTCGAGTCCTTGTTTGATCTCGGTATCGTATTCGTCTCGATGCATCATATTTGCCACCAGTCTAGCTGACATTTCTCGGATTTTCCAAACCTCATGGGAAACATATCTTTCTTTCAATAGATTTATAAATGGTTTCAAAATTAGGTCGTCCCCCGCATTCACTGTCAAGCGTGACAAAATGGCCAAGACGGGCAATATGTCGTTTGCTTTGATGGTATTCAATGCCGATAACTTTTGAAGCAAGATCTTATCGATTCCAGCGTATCTGGTAAAGAATAGAGATGCATTTAAACTTGGCAACGTATTTCCGTGTTTCTGCGATCCAAAAAGTTTCTCCTGCAAAGCAGAGAAAAGCATCAAAGAACTGTTTTTAACAGACCATGTCTCATGGTTCAAGTACCTCAATGAGAGGTCTAAAGCTCTGTTCATGTGTTCCCTGAATGCTATATCCAAATCTGAGTCCTTGAATAATTGTCTCATACAATTTAATGCATGCACTTGGGGAATGTCATTCTTTTCATCTTCAAGAGGAGAAAATTCAGAACTAGCCAAGTCATATAAAGCTTCAAAAACTAAGTCCAGATATTCCCGGAGTTTCTTTTTATCATGGTTGCCGGCCGCGTTCAACAAGCCACAAAATATCAATGGTATTCCTGCTGAGCGTCTTGTTATAAGTTGTTCTTTCGACTTCAAAAGCTCAAGATTTTGCATCAAAAGAACCCTTGGATATTCCTCTATCTCTTGGTTTTTGAAACATTGTTCCCCAGCAGAGACTAACGCCGCTAAAATTGAGTTAAAAGCTCCTCTGTGCGTCAAGTTTGCCAATTGATCAATTAATAATTGGCAGAGCTCTGGAATATCCTTCGGCCTGAGAAATCCATTCCCCATTCTCTGATCGAAGTCGAGAATACTTTTGAGGAGGTTGGACATTTCTTTCACGACCCTCCAGTGTTTCGATCCTGCGGTGGAGTCAATCAGTTTCAATTCTATCTCCATCATGATCGGCTTAATAGTGTTCCACGTATCACGAATCGAAGCCAACAAAAATGAAATAATTTCAACAAAAGAGTGGTTTTGTGACGAGGTAATTTTATCTACTTGGAGTATGTTAGCCCAGGCTGTGAAGTAGCCATGAATGCACAAACAATTAGTCTCGATCACTTTCTGCATTTTGCTTTTAATAAGAGTTAGAAGCTTGACCTGGCTCTCGAAGTCATCGTGCTTTTGATAAAAGCTGAATACAGTCAGTACAAACTGGGCAATGCTGTCACTTTTTCTCCCTTTGTGGGACTCAAGAATATCAATCGTATGAATGAGATTGGACTCATTAATAGCTTCCTCGAAAAGATCTTTTGGACAGCTCAAGACGACCGATGAAGCCTGCAATCTGATATCCTCGTAGTTATTTGTTGTGAATCTTAGCATCATATTGACAAACGTTGAGGTGAAAATCTTTGTTAGTTCTGGATACTCTGTTTTCTTTGACTTTTCACTTCGCAGAACACCGTCGAATTCATTGTCGATAAAATGCCTCAATAAATTAAAGCTAGTGACTAGCTGCGTGTAGGACGAATCTGGAATCAATTGAGATTTAACAAAATCAAAAACTTTTTGAATGGTCGATTTGCAGGTTGAAATAGCCTTTTCTTTTTCCTCGTCGGGGTTTTTCCTGAGACGCCCTTCGTTCGTAACCACAAAATCCCTCAAATTCAAGGTTGCCTTTCTGAAAACTGAGGTAAAAACACTTCTTGAATCGGGTGAATTACATTCTTTAAACATCACCGTCAATATTTTCGCATCCAGTATCATTTCTAGAGCATAGGCGGGGCTAGGTCTTGTCGCACTGATAGCATTTGCAACCAAAGCAAACAGGTCCTGTCTCTCTTTCTCGTTTGTGCTTTGGATAAAAAGACGAAGCTGGTCAATTGTGATGAGCTCTGATGTTATTGCGTCGTTCGCTGCGTAAATTTCTTGTCCTTTTCGAAGAACAGCCAATAGCGACTCTTGCCGAGAAGCTGACAAACTCTGGTAGTCCAACCGTTTTGCCCAGCCATAAAATTCCTTAGGGATGAGCTTGAAAAGATGAGGCAACAAATTCTCGATGATGTTCACTCTCAAGTTTTCACAGCACATTTTGTTCTCAATAAGCACAGACCAAGACTGGATGAAGGTATTGGCATCTTTTCTTGGATCATGGAGCTTGGAGAAATATGCATAAAAGGTCTTACTCGCCGCATTGGTTAAGGCATCAGACCACATCACTTCGAGACATTGGATAGGTAGAGTTGATTGGTTCAAATAGAGCACTTCTGCGAACCCATTAAGATCCTTCAACAAAGACTCTGCGATCACGTAATAGCTCTTTTGCGTTTGATGCATAGAGCCAAGAATGTCAACGAAAGATCTAAGCAATGCGTCATTCTTGATTTCCCGGCCATAGGCACCGTTGGTAAATTGGAGAAGCCTGCTGAGGAGCCCACGGACCGCATTTGTGAACGGTCCATTCCCGCTATCGTAGAACTCACAAATATAATAGAAGAGTGCCACGCTCGTTTTCTCGTTTCCAGACTTGAAGTGCAAAAGGGCAAACTCTGCATTCTTCTTCACCAAAGCAGTTGCCCGGTTAAACCAGATGGATAATGTGTCTAGTATCAAGACGGTTTCCTTGTCAATGGCGCGATGGGCTTCGAGAGTGTCCCAGATTTCGAAGAACTGCCTCAGAAATTGGTCAACATCTTTGATGTCCTCCGCCTTTGTCGATATAAGTCCCCTCTTTATATCCGCGACACTCATCGGTCTATCCTTGCTCATGTTGCTGTGACGCTCCAAGTTGATTTCAAGAGGGCATCGACACCGCACAGCCAAATAGTCGCGCTCGCACCCACCATTCTCACGACATGAGCTCGTTGTTCCCGCGCGTTCAATCCCACTCACTCCCCTATCCTGATTACAACCCACACTTAGCCCTTTATTAACCCCGTCATGCTGTTAAAGAGTAAAAGTCAGAGCATTTGGAATGGTTACTACCACCATTTTCCCTTCTACATGTTGACAGGACCTGAGAAATTTCTCTTGCACCTTTTCATCATCTCGTTCTTGACGTTTGTTGCTTACGGGCTCTTCAGCGTTATTCCGCTTTATATTCCTTTCTTGATCTCGAGAGCCTCCTACTACTTGACTGGTGGTGATTCTTAGTACGGATATATGCGTGGCTTATTTCACACACCCCAAGTGTATAATCGGCCTGGTGTCTCGTGGCGTATTGGATATAAGTCTACTTGAACAACCGCTTAATGAAAATGGGTATCAGGGTTTTACGAAAATATAAATTAATATAAACTAATCATAAGAAACAAAAAAAAAAAAAAGATACAATCAAGCGTAGTCGATAAACTCACTCTTTTCACTATAGTAGCTGGGCAATCCCTGCTTGGACCAGATGCAACATATGACCGCGTATCAAAACGCAATACCATTCTTCTAAACCCATGTACAATAGAAGACCCAACGCGCCGTTCAAAGCTCCCAGGCCCCTAACACCGGCAACGCCGATTGAAGCTAGCCTTTTTGTACCAGCCACAGAAAATACGCCACCGACGGACTCCTCTGTCAACACTGAAAGTGTGAACGACGCGTCAAGAAAGCAAGTGAAAAGATCACGTTTGAATCCAAGGCAACCATTCAAAAGACCTGCTATTGTTAATAATGCCCCTACTGGGTCTGCTTGCGAAACCACCAGGTCAACACCAAGTCAAAACTCCAGTCAGCTGCCACCTGGATCATCCTCAACAAGATACTACACAGTTCAATGGAGGAAACGATCCAAAAAGAAAAACAAAACGTGGGAAGGAGATGGCTTCATTATTGTCAAAGAGACGGGTATTGTTCTCAAAGCACAACAGGATCACAAATATATGGGCCGGTCCAGTCTGAACGATACAGACGGAATTTTCTCGGTTGGGATGTATGAGGTTGAAGTGGACTGTGAAACAACAAAGGCTCAATTGGATCACTCAGATAGTGACAAACCCGATTTCACACTCAATGACAGTAGCTCTCAGACTAAAGCTTTCTCTCCAGAGGCCCAATCCTTCACCCATGTCTCTCTCGCTGACAGTATACCCATCGAAACTATGTCAAGCGAAAATCGGGATATTGTGACAGACTACCCAAACGAAGACTCGCAAAATCCCTTAGTCTTCAATTCCATAGATGTGCCTAACGCAAAGAAGGTAACCCTTGACCCCCGTTTAGCTTCACTTCTACGACCTCACCAACGAGAGGGTGTTTCGTTCATCTACGATTGCGTTCTCGGAATCCGCAACAAGAATATGTTTGGTGCATTATTAGCTGATGAGATGGGATTGGGTAAGACGCTCATGACAATCAGCGTTATTTGGACCCTTTTAAAGCAAAGCCCATATCCTTGTGAAAAAACAAACATCAAAAAAGTTCTCATCTGTTGCCCTGTAACTCTAATCGATAATTGGAGGAGAGAATTTGCAAAATGGCTAGATATAAATCGAATTGGAATACTAACGTTCAATAAGAAGAAGCAGTCTGCTGCAAAAGATAAGCAAGATGTCATAAACTTTGGGAAAACAAACGTATACCAGGTCTTAATCATGAATTACGAAAAGGTTCTTGCTTACAAGACAGAGTTGGCGACTGTTGATATCGACTTTTTGGTCTGTGATGAAGGACACAGATTAAAGAATGCTTCCAACAAAGTGTTGAATTTTTTGAAAGAATTACCCGTGCAAAAACGTCTAGTCGTGACAGGAACGCCTATTCAAAATGACTTGAGTGAATTCTACAGCATCATCAATTTCATCAATCCGGGAATACTAGGCACTTTGCAAGACTTTCAAAAAAACTTCATCAAACCAATAACAAGAGCGAGAGAAGTAGGATGTAACAATGAGGAAGTCATAGAGGAAGGAAAACAAAAATCATCCAATCTAATAAAACTCACAAAGCTTTTCACCCTTCGAAGAACGAAGTCCGTTATCGATCAATTTTTGACCTCAAAAACAGACTTAATCATATTCTGTCCCCCTACAAAGCTTCAAAAAGACTTGATTCAGTATGTGAACGGCAGCTCTCATTTTACACGTGCCCTTAATTCAGGACAATGTGATGTCTTGGCGCTTATAAACCTTTTCCGGAAAATTTGCAACAGTCCTTCTCTCATTTCAGAGGACAAATATTATAAAACTATCACAGAAAACTCTGGTCTGCCATTGGCTGATCTAGATCCCAAAAATTTGAAGAGCAGACAGGTAGGTGGAAAGATAAATGTCCTTATTCCTCTCTTGTTGGAGTTCATAGAGGTGGGAGAAAAATGTGTCTTGGTTTCAAATTTTACTCAGACTCTAGACCTAATGGAAGCAATTCTTTCGAAATTGAACATTCAATATGCTCGCCTTGATGGATCCACCCCGCCTATGATCAGGGATAGTTTGGTTTCCAAATTTAATAATTCGGATCAGTTCAAAGTATTTCTTCTTTCCTCAAAAGCGGGTGGGGTTGGTTTGAACTTAGTCGGCGCATCGCGTCTTATCTTATTTGATAACGATTGGAACCCACTGGTGGATTTACAAGCCATGGCTAGAATCCACAGAGACGGGCAAAAAAAGAACGTTTTTATATATCGTCTTTTTACGACAGGTTGTATAGACGAGAAGATTTTTCAGCGACAATTGCTAAAAAATAATTTGAGTGATATGTTTTTGGATGATGAAGCCGATTCTGCGCTGGATATATTTGACTACAACGACCTCAAAAATCTTTTTACACTCATGCCAACACAGTGCAATACTCATGACTTACTTGATTGCCTTTGCGATGGTAATGGATATTCTTTGGAAGAAGATACATCTCTCGATGACATTCAATCAGTCCATAATACTCAAGAAGACTCTCCTTTGGAAGAATGCACCCTGAGTCAGAATTTTACATCGTCTGGGTACATGAGTGCTCTCGATTTTAAAAATGCGGATAAATCTGACATTGCTACTAAGAAGAGCATCAGATCAGCCCTCACTGGCTACAAGCATTACAGTCCTGCCCAGTTTATCAAAAACGAAATGGACACTGGGGACTTTATCTTGAACAAGGTAGTTCAAAAAGTGACCAAAGACGTAAGTTATATATTCTCGAAGCAACCCTAATTGACTGATACAATTGGATTTCCTCTCTCTGGGGGTTTTTTCATCATAATTACAATTTGGCTGATCTCTTTTACCTTGAATCTTCTGGCTCCTTTGTGCCTAGGGGTGATTAAAATCTAAAGTCAGTATATTAATATATTATAATTATTCTCTTGTGCAGTGGCTTTCTGCATATATTTGAAGCTAGGATTTCGAGGATGCCAGCTTCCTTTCGAGCTGATCATTGACCAGTGAGTGCTCCTCCTCGGAAGAATGATCTTCTTTCTCTTCATTACTATCGTCTCTCTTCTGTACAGTTCCTTGCGGTAATTTCTGGTTCGTGACGAAAAGGCTGGACAAAAGGGCGATAGCTGCAAACCCTACATTCATGATAAAAGTATTCCTGATACCCTTCATCAACTCCTCTTTTATAAACAATTCCGTTTCCGAGGACATAGCAGTAATGAGACCCGTATTCCTTATGATGGTTTTCAAGTCATAATTCAGAAGCTCTTGTATAATTTTCTGCGTTTGCTTAGCTGTGTCTTTTTGAATATTGTTGACAAATGTGGTCGTATAAACCGCATCTGCCAATGTGCCTGAAAGAGCTCCTCCAAATGTACGCATAAAGTTAATAAATGTAGTAGCCATAATAATACCTCCAGGGGTTTTTGGCGCAGTTATTTGACCGGCTATTATCGCAGATTGCATGGTAATGCCGATCCCGACACCTCCTAAGATAAGTAAACCAATTTTTTGGTGAGTATTAGAGTTAACTCTGAGTATGAGAAGCAAAGCCAGACCAATGGTGCAGCAAACTGTTCCCAAAATCGCAAAGGGTTTCACGAATGTGGTCTTCTTAATGACTATACCGGTAGTAATGGAAGACACAACAACAGCGATAATACATGGTAAAAGGTCAACGCCAGATCTCCATGCGGAAGCTCCGTGTATAACTTGGAAGTATACGGAAAGATACAACACACTTCCGATAAAATAGCTGAACATTCCAAATAAAGTGAAAGCCGCTGCCACCGTGGGATATGCCTTAACGACATCTATTGGAATAAGTGGGCTTTTTGAAAATCTGAAGTTCCAGACGCAAAAACCGATTAAAAGAAGACCTCCTAAAACAAAGCAAAGTATGACTGCTGCTGAATTCCATGAATGTTCACCACTAGACCCAAATGTTAAGGCAAGAAGAACCAAGACTAATCCTGAGGCCATTAAAAACGTTCCCACATAATCGATCATTTTCAACTTCTCTTTAATTGGCGACTTGACGCGGGGTGGATTGAAGGCAAAAATGAATACAGCCAAAGCGGCTGCACCAATTGGTAGATTTATAAAAAAACACCAGCGCCAAGACACATTACTTGTGAATGCGCCACCCACTAAGGGGCCAAGAACGGATGACACGGCAAAGACACACCCCACGAGAGCCATTCCCAAAGGTCTTTTGTGAATTGGAAGCACTTCAGTAATCAAAATGAACACGAGAGTCTGAATGCCTCCTCCCCCAACACCTGCCAACACTCTTCCCCCAATGAGAACGTTCATCGAGTTCGCTAAAGCACACATCAATGAACCAGCTTCGAATAAAACAACTGCAGCAATCATCGAGGTCTTTCTGCCGAAAATGATAGCAATCTTTCCCCAAGTACTGACCAATACCGACATACTTATGAGAAACCCAGTGGTTAGCCATCCAATTTGATTGGTGGCATGAAATTTGCTCCCCACTGTGCTCAAGATGGTGGCCACAATAAGTTGGTCTAGCGCAAACAAGAACATGCAAAGGTAGGCTGAGGCCATGCATAGAATCAACGTTACCCCAGTGAAATACATGTCTTCTCTTTTAGTACCATCTCCAGCGTCAGACTCGAAATAATCTTGCCTCTGAATTTCTTCCGGCGGTTGCAAAGCTATTGGTGCTTCGACTGAGGTTTTAGACGCAGTCTCGTTCATTGTGTTATGATTTCAGATTTTTGTGAAAATCTGTTTACTCTATTACAGATCAAACACATGGCTCTAGAGAATTGTAAGTCATACTTATAGTTTCTTAACTTTTGCTTTAGTTCCATAACACGGAAATTATAAAGTCAGCCGCAAACTCCGGATGACGCGTAATAGCCGTGAGACAGAAAATTTTCCTTTTTAGGTTAAATCCGCGCCCGCGGACCCGTGTATGTTCGAACGGCTACGATGTTGTGCCTCGTGAGAAGTGAGGGTCCTGGTGGCGATATGCATAAGTCGATTTATATACAGTTTGCGTCAAAATTATACAGCGATTATTTCCGTCTCGATGTTCATTTTTCTTCGTGACTGCAAACTTTTAGTGAATTTTCGTATCATGCGTATGACCACTGATCTACTGACCCCTGCCATTCTTCAATCTAGCCTCTGCTGCACGAGCTCGTTGCTCTCTCATCAATCTCATTTTTTGCTGATCAGTTAAACCAACCGTGTCAAGAACTCCTGTCATGACTTTGTGGTCATAGCTCGATTTCACTTGGGATCTATGTTCACTTTCAGGTTCCTCTTCAGTTTTTTTTGCCAATTCTTCTTGAATCAATTTCCTGTTGTGGTCCCGTAAAGCAAGCTCCCTCTCTTTTTGTAGATCTTCGATTTCTTTACTGGTCTTCGCAGGACCCACTTTGGCTTGCTTCCAGTCACAGTACTTTTCTCCTAATTCGTTTCTGCACACCTGGAACACGCTCATAATTTGCTCCGAGTGACAGACCTGCGCGGCTGTTTTACCCATGCTATTAACTATTGTCGGATCAGCTTTCAAATTCACCAAAAGAACTTTTACCATGTGATGTAATCCATGCAATGATGCAAAATGCAATAGGGTGGGTGTAGCAACGTATTGTTCCTTTGGGGTGAGCTCGAAATTAACACTCAATTGTTTTGATTTGAGGTAATTAACAACGAGAGGCGCTTTGGATTTCTTGAGAAAGCCTATAAGCTCCTGGGATTGCTTGTCAGTCTCGGGAATTATCGACACTGGAGTTTGCGAACGTTCTTTTTCAACCTTGATTGGCTGCGGTGCCGCCTTCTTTGGTTTTGGCAACTCCACGTCAACCATGTATGTTAACTTGGCCCAGGCGCTCTTTACTTCACTTAGTGTAGCTCTCTTCGTTGTAAATGGGAATGATCTGATTCTCTGATCTGTGGATTTGAGGACCGCACCGTCGTACCCAATCAAAATCTTACGGTTAGAAATTCCGTTGGCCCTTATAAATATATGTTTTGCACCCTCAAGGTATGACTTCCAAGACTGTAAAAGCTCCCTGACTTCCTTAATTAACGCCTGTTCATTGTAGCGACGGATACTTGAACCAGCAGAATTGGCCTTTCCATTAGCGTTATCTGAAGCACTTTGTGATCCACCTTGCTTCCTTCTGGTTGTATAACGGTGAAATGTTTTGGATTGAATCACATTTGTTTTTTGCATTTGCAAGCTCTCCTTTTGGTTCTTTGCATTGCCTTTGATGTTGGCTCTGGAATGGGAAATGACGGCACCCGCAAAGTGGCCTCCTCCGATCATGAAGAGAACGGAGTATCCCTCGGCAGAATCTTTCTTATTATAGTCTTTGAGATCCTCCACAACGCGACCTGAATTGAGATCGTCTTCAGTGAACATAGCCTTGTAAACACCAAAAGCTCTCCCCTCTGCTAGCAAAGGTGACTTTAGGAGAACAAACGGGGACTGGGTATTCATATGACTCGCAGGAAGCTCCTCGTCCATAGTTTCGTCACCCTTGTTCACTGACAACTTTTCTATCAATGTCGGAAGTTTCAGGTCCTCGGAATCCAGTTCATCATCGGAAGAGTCAGAGCCAGAGATACTTTCCATCGATTGGGTCTCGATTAACTCCTCGAACTGAGCCTCAGACAACGGAGCCAAAGAATTGAGAGAGCGCTTGATATTCAAACGATGCAAGTCTGTCTTGTAATGTTTTATTCTTTCATTCTGACTCAAGTCTAAAGCAAAGTTGTGTTGGCATGTAGTGCAGCCTCTGGTGTTCTTTGGTTTGGACTCGATTACCTCAGCGGCAGAACTCTGGAAAGCATTGTGTGGAGTGTTCACATCAACAACGGAATTGGCAGCGTCAAAGTGGAGAAGTTTTAGGCTCTCCAACGTCTCTGGGTTGAGATCGAAAATGTAATCATCTCTTCTGCTCATTTTGATGGCGTAGGTAGCTAGTGAGTGTGTTACTTGAAGAATATAGAGTGCGCATCTTCTGGAAGATGCGAGCAACCCTCAGTCTCGCCATCATAGTTTCAGCTACTATGGTGCTAACGTACTTTGGAATCACTGGTATTTATTATCAGACCTACAACTTTGGCTGAGTTTTACTGAAAACAGCATGACTTTTTTTTAAAAAATTTTCTTTTTTCTTTTTTTTTTATGGAAGAAAACATTGTAGATAATTTTGCAGCTTATCGTCGCGCCATTTAATATTCACAAACTTTGTTGAGAAATTCACCAGCAAAGTCCAAACAATTTTAACGGATTACCTTCTAACTCTACCTACAGAAGAATAAACAAACTCACGATCCTAGTCAGCTTTGCGTCCTATCTAGAAGACTGAAAAAAATTATGTAATATACACCGTTTAAAAGGGGGATCTATAAATTCAGGACGATATAAACGTTTCATTTTATTATGAGTTGTAGTTCAATGTCACAGTTCGCTGTCCCATTTCTTTATTGGGATCCAAACCGGTGACATTCTTTCAAGAAATGTTCAACCTTTTCTGGCTTCATGAATGGGTGAGTTCCGTGCCCAAAGTTCACGATGTAGTTTTTCTTACCACCTCCGAAACCTTTGATCATTTGCTCCACCTTCTGAGTAATCACCTCGTCAGAACCATACATGATTCCGGGGTCCAAGTTACCTTGCAAGGTGATTCTACGGCCGTTCACAATCTTGACAGCGTCCTCAGGCTTGAAAAGCCAATCAAGCGAGACGGTATCGTATCCGGAGTCGCACAAATCATCCAAAGCATACCATGCTCCCTTCGCAAAGACAGTCAATGGAATGGTCTCGGTGACATTCAATTCTTTCAATCTCTTTGGTAACTTTTCGGCAATCTGTCTCAAGTAAGGCAAACAGAATTCATTGAATTCATTTGGACCCAACTCGCCAGCCCATGATTCGAAAACTTGCAACATTTGTGCACCTGCAACAACTTGTTGTGCCAAGAACTCAACGCATGCATCAGTGATGGCCTGCAACAACTCATGAGACTCCTTAGTGAACTCATAAATCCATTGCTTGGCGAATCTGAACATCTTGGATCCCTGACCCTCAGTCATGTAGACTAACAAGGTCCATGGGGCACCACAGAACCCGAGCAAAGGAACACGGCCATTCAATTTGTGTCTGGTAAGGTTGATGGCCTTGAAAGCCCAATCCAACTCCTTGAGAATGTCTGGTTTCATCACAACTCTCTTCATGTCATCTTTTGATCTCAAGGGGTCGACAAAAACAGGGCCTTTACCTTCAACCATCTCGATCTCGAAGCCCATGGCTTGTGGGATGACCAAAATATCACTGAAGATAATGGCGGCATCAATAAGTCCGTCGAAGTGGTCGATCGGCTGGATAGTAATCTCCGCAGCGATTTCTGCATCTCTGCAAGTCTCGAAGAAATCTCTCTTGCCTTTGACAACATGATATTCTGGCAAGTATCTTCCTGCTTGTCTCTTAAAGGGTTAGTCTCCGGATGGTGGGCACCAATGAATTTAGAAAAAATAACATACCATGATCCAAATAGGTGGTCTTTCGACCGTTTCACCTTTAGCGGCCCTCAAGATGAGGTCGTTCTTCAATGGGGGGAAAGTCATTATGTGGAATTAAAGCTTAAAATTCATAAGTTCGGTTCATGTCTAGTCGCATGTGCATCGTGGAGGTACAGGTTTCCAAGAGCAACAAATGGGTTCCCCAAATATTCCGGTCGCGGAAATAGTCTCTACATTTGCCATCGAGTGTCAAATTGGATTGCATTCATTTCTGCCTGTTGGCTCTTAGTCCAGACAAGAGCTTCGAAAGGTCTTGCCGTCAGAACCCGGTTTATCAGCCAGCGCACACCCTCCAGCATGTACTGCTACCTCAAAAGACTCGCGAGTAGTTCATTTGAGCTGAGTTGGAAGTTGTAGCTGTGTTTTTTTTTTTTTTTTTATCTTATGAGTTATTGTTAATTGACACTTCTACACGTTCGAGCACTCTTGCATTTCATGATCATCTCATATCTCATTCTCACTTCATTTTAATACAGGAGTGTGAACTTCTCTTAGCTTCCATTTATTTTCAACTCCATTCCTATGCTTTCAAGGGGAATTGAGCCTCGAATTATAGTAATCCTATCACTAGCGAACCTCCGGTTTAGGTGGCAGTGGCAGAAATGTGACAAAATGGCAGGTCATTCTGAGCACTGAGAAAGGGTCTCGTATCTTGTGCACCCCAAAACATACCTGCGCGCCAGCCATGCTCTCGCCCCGATAGTAAATTTTGGCAGTCGCAGTTACTTACTCCGTAATAACACCAATGTCTTCGGCAAGCGTTTCTTCGGACCCACACCGTGGGAACAACACGGAAGCTGAAGGTCATTTATCGTCACGCAAAAGCTTAAGCAATGAACCTGAACCAAAAGCGAATTATATAGTTCGTGCTTTCCGTTCTGTTTTTGGCTACAGAAAAACAACCCTCACGTTCTTGGTGTTGCTAACGCTTTTGGCAACCATCACCATCTCTTTCATTGATAACTCGCTTGAGTACTCTGTGTCCATGCCCGTGGGCGAGACCGAAATGCTAACCTTGGATTATGCATGGTCTTGTCTTCAAGAAATAGGTGCTTATCCCCACACTTACACCTCCAGAAACAATGATAAGGTTCATGACTTTTTGGAAGAAGAAATTCTTCAAATTATTAAAGGCAATGATTTCATGGAATATGACAATGATCTCAATTACACAAACAATATCATTTTTGCTGTCAAGTACCTTAGTTACGATTCCGTATCTTATTACGAGAGTAACAACTTGTTGGTCCGAATTAACGGAACAAATGAGAAGTTGCCGGCATTATTGTTGAGTTCCCACTTTGACTCAGTCCCACTGGCTTACGGAATTACAGACGACGGAATGGGTGTGGCATCCATGATGGGTGTCTTGAGATTCTATGCTGCTAACCCCGAGCTTCGTCCTGCCCGTACTATAATATTCAATTTCAACAATAACGAGGAGTTTGGCTTGTATGGAGCCAACTCTTTCTTATCACATCCATGGTTCAAACAAATTGGTTATTTCTTAAATTTGGAAGGCACTGGTGCCGGAGGTAAGGCAATTTTGTTTAGAGGCACCGATTATGGAATTGTGAAGCATTTCTCCAAAGTCCGTTTTCCTTACGCAACATCTTTGTTTCAACAGGGGTTTAACAATAAGCTCATCCACAGTGAAACTGACTACTCGATTTATAAGAACAAGGGACTGATCAGGGGCCTTGACTTGGCATTTTATAAGCCTAGGGACCTCTACCATACTGCTGGAGATTCTATCAAAAACACCAACATTCAATCATTGTGGCATATGCTTTCTTGCGCACTAGACTTTTCTGTCAACTTTGCGGGGGCTGAACAGGACTTGGATGACGAAGTCAACAGTAACGCAAATGATCTGAGTTTGGATTTCGCCGCATACACCTCGGTATTGAATCACTTCTTCGCATTGCGTATTTCGAGCCTTGTTGTCTTCAACACAATCATACTCTGTGTTGTTCCTGTGGTTTTTATGTTCTTTTTCATCATCATTTTCAAGCACAAGAAATCTTGGAAGATCAATTTTCTCAATTTCATCAAATTTCCGCTTTCTATTGCGTTTTCTTTTGCAACTATGAGCTTTTTCACAGATGTTTTCGTGATTCCATACAACCCGTTTTTGATCAATAATTCGATAAGCTCTCTTTTGGCTACTACATTTTCTTTGTTTATGCTACTCAATTACGCATTTTTGAACAGTTTCAATTGGATATTCAAGCATTTCAAGGGGCACCAACACGATGAAAAACTCGTCGTCATGATTGAGCAGGTTTTCATGTTATGGGCGGTTTTGTTATGGTCAACTATTAACTTATCGAGAAATGAGATTGGAAATGACCACACAGGAGAAATCGCGTTCCCAATTATGTACCTTCTCATGTCCATTTCTACATTAGTTGGATTGTTGGGATGGAGCTTCAAGAGATCTCCAAAGACAGCCAGTATTCATGACAGAGAGGACCGGGAACCTTTGTTACGCGAAAGCTCACATTCCCAATATGGTGCAAATGAGGCGGTGTCAACTGATGCATCGTCTTCGTTCTCTTATAAATCTAAAGCTTCTGAAAAATGTGAGAACCATGAAGCAAAATCATTCTCCTATGATTGGCTCGTTCAATTCTTATTATTGGTTCCTATTTCTTCATACGTTATCTACAACTCTGGCTTCTTGATTTTGGATGGTATAAATAAATCTGTCCAAGAATCTTTGGAAGCACAGGTAATGATCTATCGTTTTTTGAAGTCATTTGCTCTCATTTTATCACTTCCATTTTTACCATTTATCTTCAAAGTGAATAGAATTATGGTTCTTCTTCTCATTGTTGTGCTTATCCAAGGACTTATAAGCCTCTCCACAAAAACAGCCTTTGACAGCTCTAATCCATTGAAATTGAGATTTATCGAGACTTTGGATCTTGACTCAAAGCCTATTTCCAATTCCGCCATAGTCAGGGGTTGTCAGACGGACTTGGTTCACAATGTCTTACAAGATCTTCCTTCATTGAAAAAAGAGAAGAGCGTGTTGGAAATTGATTCCTTAGGTGATGGCGTGCTTCAATACACTTGGGAAACCTCATCGCTTCCTAGATTGCCAAGTGGCTTGAAGGTCTCTGATGATTTGATGAAAATTGAGATCATTAAGGATTCGTCCTCTACGTCAGACGCACCATTTGGAATGTTGACGGGAGAGATTAAGATAATTGTCCCTGAAAACAGAAATTGTAAGTTGAGTTTCAGCGTCGCTGACTCGGTTGTCAAGATTTTTGGTTCTCAGGCTCCACAGTCATTTTCCCCTGTGAAAAGTGTGACAGTTTACAGTGACGAAGAAGTAGGTAACAACACTTACATTGGAAGCAAAGACTCGAAACCTCACAGGAAGAATTACGTATACAAAGATTACGAGGGAATCAATCAATTACAACTCAACAAGCTCGACTGGGATAAGCCATACCATGTTGCTTTCCAATGGGTTCCCGAAATCGCTGACTCTGAAGCAACCGGAAACCTAAAGATTGCTGTCAAAAAACTTGGCGTTCAGGTCGAGTGCTACTGGAGTGAATTCGAGCACGCGATTTACGATGAGAAAGACGGGTCTAAATCAGAAGCCACGATACCTGTTTACGAAGAGCTTCTTCATTACAGTCCAAATTATGTGTCATGGGCAAACATTGATCGCGGACTATTCTCCGCAAGAAGATATGTTGAGTTATAAGATCTGGAACTTAGAGTATGTTGTTGATAATAATTTATAGAAATAATAACAAAGAAGCGATAAACTCTAGTAATCGAAGATTTGAACAAAAAAAAAGATGAAGAATACATATAATGTTTTAAAAAACAAAAAAGAAATGCGATTTCTGTGGATCGAACACAGGACCTTCAGATCTTCAGTCTGACGCTCTCCCAACTGAGCTAAAACCGCAAACAAACCCATGCCGGGACTCGAACCCGGAATCTTTTGATTAGAAGTCAAATGCGCTAACCATTACGCCACACAGGCTTTGTTGAAAACAATTCCACACCAGATTGATCTTTCGACTAGAAGAATGTGAACAAACAACATCCAAGACTTGAGTATTTACAATTTGTCAATCTTGACAGTAGTGTTTTAGCAGCTTGGTAGCTGAGGAAAGCCCGATGCTGTTTATTGTTTTTAATTGATGTCAACGATAGTTGCGCGTCCCTTCGCATAATAAATACATACCACGGCCACCCAATAACTTGAGGACCTGAGTAAAGAGCCTCTCTTATTCGCTTTTTCTCACTATGGCACTGTTGATGAGATTTGAATACAAAAGCATGGAAGCCAACTTTTCAATCGTATATAGCTGTTTGAATCTCAAGATCCTTCTCCAGATAACTCAATTTCTCTTAGCTACAAAAGGTAAATTCTGAATCTGATTGTATAATTTTCAGATACGAATGTTTCTCAAAATATTCTCTTTGAGGAAGATTCCTGTCAGGTGATTTCATGCCCAATGGTTTTCGAAATGTGGTGTTGATGTGTCCTGTTTGTCCAAGGAACGGCTAGTGGGCCAAGGGCTATATGTATTTCGGGTACCTAAATTATACCTAAGCGAATGATTTGCTTGGTGTTAAGTTTCTCAATGAAAGTATTCTAGTTGGCGAACTATTAATCTATTCCGGAGCTGAAAGAAGAAGACTCCAATATTCTTTATGTATACACGTTCACTGTGGCCGGTAACACATAAAAGTGGCTAACTTGACCTCAATGAGCTCAGATCAGAAATTAGAAACAAGCCACAGATATTTGAACTTGTTTGTTCCTCAATGATGTAGTATGATATGGCCGTTCAACAAAATAATTTAGTGTAAATTTGTACGTTGTATCCCTAAACATTTTCATAAACCCTATAGATTGGAGGGTTGGCCGAGTGGTCTAAGGCGGGAGACTTAAGATCTTCTGGACGATTGTCCGCGCGAGTTCGAACCTCGCATCCTTCACTATTCTTTTTATTTTTTTTCGAAATGTCTATGAGCTTTGCTTTTCTTATAAATCTTTAAGTGGCGAATGTAAGAATTTTTTAGAATCATATTCAAGCATTAAACGCAACATTAAGCAATTCTAGGTAAAGTCGCAATGGTCGTCAATTCTCGAAGTCAAAGGGCGACCCCGCATATCCCGAAGCAACTACATGGTAATGCGAGGCCATTTCCCGTTCCGGCATCATGCATCTTCTTGGCTAGATCTATACCCCAGGTACCGCAGAGGATCACACATCACACAAGAGCACGCTTTGCTCTTGCAATTGTGACCGACAGTCTCATTTTAAAAGCTAAGCATGTATCACGTAGCCTAGAACCTGGCCAATTGAATTGATATGAATATCTTGATTTACGGTAAAGTGATTTTTTGAAGTGCATCTGCAAGCAAGTGTTGAATCACCATGAAGCAAATTTCGTGCGTTAAGGTTCGGCGACGTTCGACAGTGTTCGGTGTGGCGCATTCGGGGTAGAGTGCTCTCGTGACTTTCAGTCGTCGCGCAGCACACCTGAGTGCGGTCATGTCAAAGTGCCTCAGTGTATGTTGTAAGGTCGCATGGCGACCTGTATTCAGAAGCTGTGCCTGATATTGCTATTGTGCTAGATTGCTTTTAATCTGGACATGGCTGATCACAGTAAACGTATATAAACGGCCAGCGTCCCCTGCCGTAACATCATATTCATTAGATATCAATTCCAATTGCGATACTTTTTACTACCTTTCTAAACCACATATCTATCAATCCCCAATAACACAATAAAATGTCTGCTCCACACAAGATTTTTTTCAAGGGTCAAGATTCCGACTTCGTCATTTTCATTGAGGACCCAGAGCTAGTCAAGAAGTACCAAGCCGGAGACAGCACCCTTCCATTGATCGACATTGTTTCTATTTACAAGGTTTTCGTCAACAGACAAGGTGGTGTTGAGGGTGTTTTGGACGAGGCCTCCAAGGAGGAGTTGCAAAACGAGTTCGGCAAGGGCACTACCGTTGACACTGCCATCAAGAAGATCTTGGATGAAGGTGACGACAAGCAAACCGCCGGAAGAATCTAAGCAATTATGGCACGAGCCTAAGCAACCAATCTTGCATAACGCGAAGTATCACTTGTGATCTGCCGCTGGACCATTTTCTGTGAATATCGTTTAGCGACTCTGCGTATAAAAATAAATTAAGATCATTCTACGATATGATTTGTAGGAGCAAAGCCACAGCGCTCTAGAGCTTGAGACTATCAGAAACATCTATGTAGATACTACCGTTGAGCACAGCGATGAACTTAATGCTGACCACACACTCTTTGCTGAAAGATCAAAGTTGTGCTTTAAGACACGCTGTAAATACTGAACAAGGCCGAACCAATTGCACACCACCGTCACTGCTAGATTGGGATTTGACTCTTCCCACCATGACGTTCTTAACAGTCAGGTGGTTTGGTTGTCGCAACCATTTTTTAGTGCGCGCAAAATATAGGATTCCCATGATCACTTGCCACCTCTAATATTTCTTGCAACATTTAACCTCATGAGTTCTAGGGCTTTGAGACGTCTTGAGAGGAGTCGGCTTGAAACGGCAAGAGATGAGACCGCTTCTTCTGATGAAGAACCTGCCTTCATGCCGAAATCCAAGGCTAATGCATTTGCTCTCTTAAATGGGAGTGAAGACAGTGATGAAGACAACTCTGACGCTGAGGAAATTACCCACGTCGAGATCAACGAGGTAAAACCAGCGGCAGAACCTAAAAACTCCAAGAAAGCCTCTAAAAAAGCCAAGCAGAAAAAGAAAGCACAGAAAGGGACGCCGAAAAATACCGGGGAAAACGATGAAGATGACGAAGATCTCGACAAGTTTTTGGAGGAAGTAAGAAAAAGAGACCAAGAGAGGCTTTCCAAGTCGCCCACGTATGAGGTTGAAGAACAAGAGTACAATCTCGAGAGTGAGCTAGATGAGGAAGAACCACCATTCTCTTTCGCAGACTCGAACTTCATTTATTTTACTACTTCTAAACTTTCGAAGTGTATGGGCTTGTTATCCATTGAAAATGTCAAAAACTTGGATCCAGATACTGAGCTCAAAAATTTATTCGGAAATTTGTCATTGGAAACTATCGAAGACGCCAATAGTGCCACATCTGTGGCGATTTCCCCAGAAGTTTTGGCTCAATTCAAAAAGTTGGCCAGACTAACCCGAGGATGGGGTGGTTCCGATCATAGAAGCGTGCCAGGCACCTCCAGAAAATTGCTTCTTACCCGAATCAAAGATGACTGGTTGCCCACGACCCAAAAGACCGTAAGCATGGATGATATGACTGAAGATGATATTTTCCGCTCAAAAGACTACAAGGAAGATCTTGTTGATTTTGAAATCATCAAACTGAAGGTGAAAAATGAGGCTAGAATGGGTATTAGGTACTTCAAGTTTACGAAGGTACACTCAATGCAAGACCGCATGGCAAATTCCAAGTTTTATGCATCTGTTGTCATGACTCCAGATCCAGAGTCTTTGATGCGTCTCATCCAAGAATATCCGTACCATGCAGAAACTTTGTTGCAAGTGGCAATGGTCATATTAAGACAAGGTAATGACAAATCTACAAGTTCCGCTCTTCTTGAAAAAGCTTTATTCGTGTTTGACCGAGCCTTCAGCAAAAAATTTCACGAGATTCTTCAAAGTGGCAGATCGGAGCTTATCAGACTCCCATACGAGTCATTTGCGAATCGTCAATTTTATTTGAACATTTTCCGCTTAATTACTGGCTTAGGTGAAAGATCTACATTCCTTACGGCATTGAATTACTGTAAGCTCTTGCTTTCATTCTCTCCAGCTGAGGATCCCTTAGGTGTTCGTTATTTTATTGACCACTACGCCATCGCAGCCGAGGAATATGCCTACCTCGTCAAGTTCGTGCAATCACCCCTCACAGAAACATACAGTTCATGGTTCACCGTGGGACTTGCTTTTTCCAATGTGTTGGCATTGTTATATCTAGGTAAGGTTGACGAAGCAAAGAAGGCCATCAAAAAGGCATTTAAAGCACATCCTCATTGTGCAGCACGTCTTCTACAAGAAGTTTGCCTAGCTCCAAGAATGCCTATTAAACCCAACGATTTGCAACCAACAGCTTCCACAGAAATAGAGAGCGAGACATATATGGTACGCGCAGCCGCAATTTGGAAGGAGGAATCACACAGAAACATCTTGCATGATGAACTTATGGCTCTCTTTGAGGAGAAAGCTGCTAAGGAGAAAACTTGGTGGTTGAGTACATCGTTTTTGAAAAGCAAGGCTACGAAAGAAACTGAAATACATTTCAACTTGATAAGATTTGCGGTGTTGTCAGGAGAGAACAAAGTCTTGGCTAAAATCCCAGAAGCTGTTTTCTCCAGAGATGACGTTTTTGAGTACGACGTGATGCCTCCTAAGGATGAATCTGATGATTATGACGTATTCACGGGTACGAAGTCAGATCTGAAAGTCACGGATTCTTTATTTGATTATCTCGATCATAATATAATAAGTGCTATCGTCCAAAATAGAACAGGAGCGGAGTTTTTTGACTTCATGGGGCCAGGTGAAAACGATGAAGATGCTGCAAGAGATTAAAAGCGCATGCGCTTCCACATATCAGCATTGTTTGTGTATATTTTTTCTTTTTTTTACTTCCATTTTTTTTTCTTTTTGATTCCGTATTTCTGAACAATAAGCAGCGATTCATATTGAGCCTAAAAAGTCTCATCGTAAATTACATCCTAAACTCAGTTTTATTCAAGCCGAGCCCAGAACCTCGACTCAAATTTCTGACAGTGTGTTGCTCGCTTTTTTTAGAAAAAATATTTGGTACTGAATTTTGGTTTTTTCCAACGAAACTGAACACATTCCCAAACGCAAATCTAGAATTGGATCTGGAATTCATGGCGGTTAGCTCTTATATGTCCCCAGATGATTGCAATTAACCTAGACTTTGCCGATCTCCAATGGCAATACCAAATTTCCACGACGTTTTTTGTGTGTGTCATTGCCCCGCTAATCTACTATGTTTATGAGAAATACATCACGCGGAGACCAAATAAATATAACAAGCTTGAATCCCCTCGCAATCTAGAATACCTGATTCCAGATGAAGCTAAAAGGCACTGGAAAGGTAAGAGATTGTATCCTCCCAGCATAGGTTTCAAAGAACCAGCAGATCATGACAAGATTCAAAGTTATTGTCCGGCTACTGGCCAGTACTTGGGAACTTTTCCTTGCATAACTAGAAAAGGCATGGATGAACAAATATCACTTGCAGCCCAAGCGCAAAAGAAGTGGGCCACATCGTCATTCGCCACCAGAAAACAATTATTGAAGACTCTCAATCAATATATTTTGGATAACCAGGAAAATATTGCCAGGGTGGCATGCAGAGACAGTGGTAAGACTAAGTTGGACGCGTCAATGGGAGAGATCATGGTGACTCTCGAAAAGATCAATTGGATTGTGGCACATGGCGAGAAAGCCCTTCGTCCTTCGGCTAGAGCTGGTCCCTCCTCCTTACTCTTGGGGCTTATGAAAAATGCGGAGGTTCGCTATGAGCCCCTTGGTGTTGTGTCTGCGATCATTTCTTGGAATTATCCATTACACAACTTGATCGGACCTGTACTTGCGGCCTTGTTCAGCGGAAATGCTATAGTTGTCAAGTGCTCTGAACAAGTCGTCTGGTCCTCTACATGGTTTGTTGGTATGATTCGTGCTGCGTTGCGCCTGCTCAATTTAAGCGAGGATCTTATTCAGTTGTGCTATTGCTTTCCAAATGATGCAGACTATTTTACTTCACACCCAGGATTGAAACACATCACATTCATTGGGTCCAAGCCAGTTGCGCACAAGGTTTTGCAAAGCGCAGCGAAGGAGTTGACACCATGTGTCATTGAGTTAGGTGGAAAGGACTCGGTTTTGGTCCTCGATGATAAAATCGATCTCAATGCACTTTCCTCAGTCATCTTAAGAGGTACCTTCCAAAGCGCAGGTCAAAATTGTATCGGAATAGAGAGAGTTATCTGTCTTCCGAAAGCATATGATCAACTTGTTGAAATTTTGAGCAAGAGAGTCGGAGCGTTGAGGTTGGGCTCTGACATTGATCAATTAGACGAGATTGATATGGGTGCCATGATTTCTGACAACAGGTTCGAAAGAATCGAAGAATTGATACAGGATGCAGTGAGTAAAGGTGCTCGTTTGATACACGGGGGTAAGAGGTATCTGCATCCAAATTACCCTCAGGGCCACTACTTCGAGCCTACGCTCTTGGTGGATGTTGATCCTTCGATGGAAATTGCCAATGAAGAAGTCTTTGGTCCAGTGTTGACCATGATGAAAGCAGGTGACATTGAATCGGCGATCAGTATCTCCAACAGCACAGAGTATGGGTTGGGCAATTCGGTATTCGGACTGCAATTCTCCGAGTGTGACGCTGTGGCAAGAAGACTAGAAAGTGGCAATGTTGCCATAAACGATTTTGCTACGTATTATGTGTGTCAATTACCGTTTGGAGGAACTAAAAAATCAGGATTTGGTAAGTTTGGTGGTGAAGAGGGCTTAACAGGATTGTGTAATGCCAAGTCTGTCGTGATGGACAAGCCTATCTTGAGAGCTCTTGGCGTAAAAACAGCAATTCCTCCTCCAATAGATTACCCAATCGCCGACGACAAGAAGGCCTGGGACTTTGTCAGCAGTCTCAACGCGGCAAGCTACGATAAGAGATTCTGGAAGGTAGTCAAATCCTTTAGAAAATTGGCCAAAGGGGGTGCCTAGGCTGCTTTTGAGTGAGAGGGAAGAATGGCGCATACTTCGTATATAGACTATAGGAATACAAGACAACTAGTCATTTATTTTCATGGTAATTTAAGCTAACTAAAAGACGGATCTCCTTAAGCGTTAATGTGCAATTCGGGAGTTGGCTTAGTTGCGGCATCAACTAATAATTGAACAACGGAAGACTTCTTCTCAGCGAACAACTTCTTGATGTCTTGCAATTCCTTCTCCACAGAAGCGTCGGCTTCCTTTTCGATGTTGTCGTTCAAACCAGCGTGGTCGCTTTCGAACTTCTTCAATTCGGCGTCTTTTTGAGCCTTGTATTCGTCTATTTCCTTTTGGGCGTCAGCCTTGGCAGACTTCAAACGCTCAGTTCTGTACTTTCTTGCATCATTGACGATAGCAGCGGCTTCTTTTTCGGTCTTCAAAAGGGACTGGATACTTGTTGACATCTTGTTAGTATTGCACGTCGGGGTCGCCCTATCTGGAAATACCCGATAATTACTTGATAAAAACGAGGCTTGCACACAGTTGCGTCACGTGACGAGTGCGCTATCTTAGCACTGCAATGCACTTTCTTAACCTATCTATCGGACACTGCCGTTCGCGCTTAATGTGATGGTTGTATTAATTATTTATCATTACTCGACGTAATACCCTTCCCCGATGGCACGGAGCATGTACTCATCAATGTGCCCCACACCGTCGTCGTAGTCAGCATCTCCTGTATTCTCCGCCGACTCATTGTCTTCTGAGGGCTTCGCTGTGTTCTTTCCTTCCTCCTCAAAATCGTCATCATCAACCGCGACTTCTTTCATTGCCTCTTTCGCAGCATTACGATCTGCCTCATCTTCGGCTTGTGCCAAGAGGTCCATATTAGCATTTTCACCGATCGGTTTATCGGGCAATTCACCCGCAATACTGGTATCATTAACAAGATCCTTCACCGAAAATTTGCCGAGATAGTCAGTTGTGAAATCACCTTCTTGAATGACCACATTGTCTAATTGTCTCTTTTGGTTTGCTTTTTTCAAAATGTTCGACTCAATTGTATACTCCGAGACGAATCTGTAGATGTGAACATCTCTCAGTTGCCCAATTCTATGACAACGATCTTGACATTGTTTGTCCATTGCTGGATTCCAGTCCGAGTCATAAAAAATGACCGTGTCGGCACCTGTTAAATTAATACCCAAACCACCGGACCTAGTGGACAAAATAAAGACTGGAATTTTGGGATCCCTGTTGAATTTTTCTGTGAGAAGTTGCCTATCTTCAATCTTTGTTGCACCGTCCAAACGCAGGTATCTATATCCATGAAGATTGAGAAATTGCTCCAAAATGTCCAAAACCTTGGTCATTTGGGTAAAAATGAGGGCCCTATGGCCTTTTGGAATAAGGTCTTGCAAAAGAGATGCAAGCTTTTGTAATTTTCCACAATCATACTGCAATAATTGTTTATCAGGGAATGCAATAGACAACTTGACTTGGGCTTGGTGATAAGGGTTAGATATAACCTGATTCTGAACGCCTTCACGGACTTTGTGTTGGGTTTTGAGCGGTATGAGTTCGTCTTTCATATCCAAAGCAACAGCGGCTGGGGTGACAACGGCGTACTTGTTCACAACATCGGACATTTCGGCTTGACGTTGCGGTATACTTAAAATCATTTCATCCAATAAATCGCAATTCGTCTTAATTCCAGCTTTTTTCACAAATTCAAAAAATGAGGATCCGTGAATTGGTCTTTTCAGACACCTGAGACTATTCAAATATGAAATATGTTTCAATTTTTCTCTGAGTTGAATCTGCTCTTCAAGTTTGATAGCGCGACTTACTTGCAAAATATCTGACATGACTGTAGAGTCAGACTTTTGGTTTTTGGCGGCCATGCCCTTGGAAATTACACCATCCAAGTACTCGATCTCTTTTTGGAAGTCAGATTGGGACATCAATCTTTGCTTGGCTTCAGAGGCGAAGTAGTTTGCATCCTCTGACTCCGTCAAATTTAAATTCAACACTGATAAAGATACCGAGGGTGCCTCTGAATTTTTCAAGAGCTTCTGAACAACCGCGTCTGTAGAATTATAAGAATGAAATGCATTTCTTTGCATAGCAAATGACGTAACGATTGGACGAACTTCGAATAAATCTGGGTGATTGCACACTTTTCTCAACTGCATTAAACAATTGATAATGGACAAGAAGTTTCCAGATGCAAGCGTTTCCTTGGTTTTTGCACGAGACATAAAATCATCGTATAGATAACGCTGTCTTTTAGACAAACGGCAGTAAATGATATGCTCATATTTTCCGGGCATTTGCTTTTCGACGTCTTTCTTGAGACGACGAAGCAAATATGGCCGCAAAACTTGATGCAATCTTGACACAGTATCTTTCGTCTCCTTGTCTAACTTGCTCGTCACATTTTCGTCGATTACATCGCCTGTAGAAGTTTTCTCTAAGATTTTATCCACCGGCTTTCCGAACCATTGCTGGAAATCTTCAAAATTTGCAAAACCTTCAGGCATCATCTGCTCCACCTTGGACGAAGGCATAAGGAAATAGAGCAAAGACCACAATTCCATCAAATTATTTTGCAAAGGAGTACCGGTAAGTAAAAGACGATTTTCTGTGTTAAAGTTGAGAAGGGCTTTCCATCTGGTGGACCTAAAGTTCTTGATGTTATGAGCCTCATCCAAAATCATGTACCGCCACCGCTTTCTTTTAAATGATGAATGGTCATGGATGACCAATTGGTAGGAAGTGATGCAAACATGGAACGCGTCTTCTTTGTTCCAACCCTTTCTTTTTCTCGCACGCTCCTGAGGCGAGCCATAATAGGTCAAAACCTTGAAGCCAGGGGCGAATTTCTTGAATTCCATCTCCCAATTAAGCATAACACTCGTGGGAACGATGATAAGATGTGGACCCCATATGTGATGCTCACATGCTAAATATGATAGCAAAGAAATGGTCTGAATAGTCTTTCCGAGACCCATCTCATCTGCTAAAATACCGTTGGTGTTATTATTGTACAAACTGGCGAGCCAATTGAGACCTTGTTTCTGGTAAGGTCTTAAAGTTCCTCGGAGCAAACTTGGGACAGGAACGTCTTTCACTTTATACCCGTTAATTTCCTCCACCTTTTCTTCTTCTTCTTCTTCTTCTTCAGTGTTTATAGATTCATTTTTTGGGGACTCATCATCCTTGCTCTCTGCCTCGAACTCTTCATCCATGTCATCTTCTCCAGCCGCATTTGACGAATTTTGAGATCCAACTGAGGCTTCCTGGCCATATAAAGAGGCTAGACCAGCATTCTCAGTAAATGAAGTGTCGTCATCGTCGCTACTAGCATCACTAGACGAATCTGTTTCAGAAGACTCATCGCTCATTGAATCTGAATCGGACTCCGAGTCAAAATGATCGGCAGTTACTTCAGTTTCGGCGTCCTTTATGATTTTCATTTGCTCTTTCGTGTAGTCTGAAGCGTCAGTCGGGACATTTTTCTCCGGCGCATATAGCGAAGCTAGAGAACTCTTTTTAGGGCCTTTCAAATCAAGAGAATCCTTATTCTCCGTCTCAGAGTTAGTGGTTGACAGAAATTTCGAATATTTTTCTTTAAGCTCATTGACCGATAGCTCGCTGTCCTTTAAATCGTTATTAGCAGAGTCGCTCTCGTTGGATTCACTTTCAGAATCTGAAGAGGTTGAGAATGTATCAGAATCTTTGTCATCATCACTATCAGCAGAATCCATTTGTGACTCAGGTTCAATGGTAGTTTCTCTAGATGATCGATTGAGCTGAGCTTCTAGTAACTGTGTAGAATGCTTTAGCATTTTGCTCAAATGCTCACGTCCTTCAATTTGTTTGAGTTCTTCTTCTTTTTCGTGCTGCAAGAACTTGTATACCTTGTTTGCCTGTGCCCATCTCTTCCTAACAGATTGAATGGCAAGACGGCTGATTCTCCGAAGATTTTGTTCCCGTTCTCTGGCAACACGCTCTTTCTCTCCAGCCTTTTTTCTGAAATGCTGCTCAACGATTTGTGCTATTCTTCTGATTCTTGCTTGATGCTGTCGCCTCATGCTTTGATGTACTTTAGAAAAAGCTATTCCTTGAGCCACTAAATGATCTTGAAATGTGAGATCATTCGAAGCGCCTTGTAGTTTTGGTACTATGCAACCATTTTCTCGAAAGAAATCCGGCAGAGTTTTGGAGTTTTGTGGGAGAGTGACCTTTCTTCTCTCTATTTTTTCTCCATTGAGCTCAAAGCTCCCTTCATCCATCACTTTCTCACGGAGCTTTTTGAGGAAGTCCATTTGCAGACGTAACGTGGTTTCGTACTCTTCGGGTGTATTTGATACTTCCACACCACCATCATCTAGAATACTGGATTTGAACTTGTTCTTCAAAAAGTTCTCTAGCTTCGTCTCAATCGCGGGCGCACGAATTCCGTGACGTTTGTCGGATGTGATTTTTGTTGGCTCAAAATTGAAATTAAGGGAGTGCTGATCGACTCCATCATTATTTTGAAACTCCGAGTCTGGACGAGAAGGCCTCCAAGATGGAATATGAGATGGATGTGTAATGACGGAAGGTAGTATGGAGTAATTCACTGATTTGAGTTTGTAGTGGGTGTCTGGCGTCGGGCTTAGATCATCGATGCTTTCGACTTGTGCAACTTCCAGCGATTCGCTCTTGATAAAATCCTTCTCAGCAGGCGGAGATGGCTTTGGCTTAGGAGCGGTGGTCTTCGGTAATGAAGCCTTTTGGTCATGCTCGGATATTAAGCTCGCCTCTCGCTCAAGACTTCGCTGTTGCACACTGTCAATAAATGGATACTTCTTTCGGAGGTTTGATTCTTGCTGAGCTATGAGCTTCTTCTGTAGACGTAGAGGCATACTATCTAGATCTTCTGCTTGCGTGTCATTCCAGATAAGCTTATATTTATTCTGATCTTTGAAATATTGGAAAATCTCAGGAACTTCGCCTTTATATGCCTCAGAAAAATCACAAGGATTCCACTCGGCTAAAGATCCATATTCCTTGAGTTGGAAAAGTTCATTCACTAGAAGGTTGTAGTCGGAGATGATGTCGACCAAGGCGTTTTCCTCTGGATTCTCGAGCGTGTTCGATACTGAGGGTTCGACCTTGACTCTCTTGTTGTTCTGACTCGCTGGAACACTTGTGTCTGCTTGTGGGGAGAAAGAATCATGGTTTCGTTTCGAATGCCTTTGCTTTGCTCCCAACTTGGAGGATCTCCGCGTTGAACTTTCAGGCGGCATAACCATGAAAGTCTTAAGTGGTGGTGAGGGCGTGTACGAAGTTTGCCTGATGTGAGAAACGCCAAAAGCGCATCTGCAGACAAGCACCAAAAAACTAGTTTCTGGTACCAACCTTAATTTACGAGATACGTGAAATACTGTGGGTTCATGTTTCCGAGACTCAAAACTGTTTGATTTGTTACAAATTCTAGAGCGGTCCAAATGGATTTGGCACGTCGGCCGTGAGTCTTGATTACCGTGTGATTTCTTATTCAAAAGAATATTTATGCGTGAATTAGAGGAGCCTAAGCCTTGAAAAAGTCGGAGTTGGCTTTTAAGTAGGAGTCCTTTTGAGCGGATAGTTCATCCTCAGCAGCCAAAACACCAGCAGCGTCAGCGGTGGTGTCCGATCTGACCTTGTAGAAGAAGTCAGACTTTTCGTCGGCAGAACCCAAACTCTTGGCCAAACCGTTCTCTGGGAAAGATCTAGGCATAGCAGGCTTCTCAGGGTTGAGCTGGAAATAAGCAACAGCAGCACCAATACCCAAAATCACAGAGAAGAAAATGGCGTTGTGCTTCAAGGCGGTCTTGTCGGAGACGAATTGGTAGTAGTCTGGAGACCACATATCATATAAATCGTCATCGATGTTCAATGGCTCGTTCTTGTTTCTTCTTAATTGCTGGAAGTCGTACTTCTTATATGGGTCTCTGGCCAGGGCCAACGAAGGCTCGACATTTGGGTAGTCGGCTATTTGTGGGCGGTTTGGGTCGGTCAACTGGATGGTCTTTCCGGTGGCATGGTCGACGATGGTTGTCTTGGTGGTCAACAATCTCACAGCGGAGCGCTTAGACAGGGAAATGGCACCAAATCCGATCCTTGATATCATTTCTGGTGAATTGGTAGAATGCTAAAACGAGTATCTGTTTTCACCCAATGGAATTTTCTCAATTGTAATTGGTTCGCGCACACCAACTTAGCGTGTTGCCCTGCGAGTGTCTGATGGCTCCAGGAGCAGGTTGTCGAGAAGGCAGGTACACTCAGGTTCTGCCTGTTATGTACCTTGTAATCTTCATCAACATACGGATTTTATGGCCTTGTTAATAGCTTCTTGTAATTTAGGCACGTAAGACTATCCTTAATCAGACCTTTGAGGGTGCGCAAAGCTTTGCAAATGTCGAGATTGGCAAGGCGGAGAGATTTGGACAGAACTGTTGAGGCTCAGGCTGGCCCAGACCAATACATCCAGACTACAGGAGATTCCAAAATATAAGTAGTTGTTGACTATAAAGATGATCTAATGCATTATTTTTTCGATTGGGGTTCACCAAACTTCAAGTCCTTGAGTGGGGACTTCTCAGATTCAGCAAAAGAGTACAAACCTTCGTAACCTTCGATGCTCTCTCCAGTGTACTTTCCTAAGTAGCAAGCACCCAAGATGATTGGCGTGATGGCCACCAAAACCGAGAAATTTCTGGCATTCCAGTAGGCATGCACAGGAGGAGGGTTTATGTTGAAGTTGTATTTGTTGTTGAAAGGCTGTGGCGTTGGCTCTGCGTGGACAGCATGGGACTCGAAGCGTCTAGCCAAACGGGCAACTGTGCGGCCGTTAATCCTGGACATCATGGTGCTAGGCGATAATTGTCTGGGTAGGTGATTTGAAAGAGTAATTTCTCATCTTTTAATTGGAGGTGTCTATATACAAGACGAGTTCCTGGTCAGTTGTGAGCATGAGTTTCAGCCTGCGCGCGGTCGGACTCGGGCCTCTACACTGAAACATATTCTGGAAGCTTGTTTCTCAAAGCAGTAAATAGCTTTAATGTGTGTTTCTTGTAGTATAGAATCACATCCATCTATTGATTGCTGCCCTCTATATATATAAAAAAAAATCACACAGAATCTACTCTAGTAATTATCTGGCGCACGCCTATGTGCCTTCCGCATCCATCTACTACGCATGAATCGTTTAAGTCGCTACACCTCTACTCTACCTTCGTACAGTATGTCTTATTACCAAAAGAGCTCTTACAGACCTGGCAGTGATCTGTATCGACCCAGTAACCAATCTGGAGATGCACATTCAGAATCAAGGCCTGATCAATCCAGTCTGCAGGGCAAGTCATATCAGCTGGGCACTTACAACAATGCCAAGAACCACAATGGTCCACCTTCGAATTTCCACCAAGGTCCAAGAACACGCAATTATGGTAACAGACATGGCCAAGATAATCAGCAAACAGGAGGTTACAGAAGAAGCAATTACAGAACTCAGGACGCACAGTCTGGTCTGAGTTACCCAAACCATCAGAAGAGCTCGACTTACGGCGGTTTAAAGAGCAAAGCTCATCTTGGCAGTTCATCTTATTCCGGCCAATCCCACTATTCAACGCATCTGGAAACCTCTCACAGTAGAGGCCAGCAGAGAAATCAAACTAATGGCAGTCACCTGATATACTCACAGGGCCAAACGGAAAACCAAGTCTGGATGGGAGATTTGGATCCTTCGTGGAACGAAACCGATATCTCTAAAATATGGGCGCAGATAGGAGAGAGACCTCTAAATGTTCGGCTTTTGAAGGACAAGGCCGGGAAGACACAGTGCTGTTTCCTCAAATTTTCGAATCCGGCGTCTGCAGCAAACGCCCTTAAACTAAACAAAACGCCCATTCCTGGTTATCCAAAAACCTTCAGATTGAACACACCATTAGCAAGCTCTCAGAACTCTCACGACAACAAAGCATACTCTTCTTCAACTCATTCAAAGCATTCACCCGAGTATTCTATTTTTGTGGGTGACTTGCCCATTGATATATCGGAAGCGGCTCTATACGAGACGTTCAACAGTGCATACCCAGGATCTGTGAAACAAGTGAAGTTGATGATTGATCCTAATACAGGTGCATCAAAAGGCTTCGGATTTGTTCGGTTTATTAGTGCGGAGGTTCAACACCGGGCATTGAAAGAAATGAATGGCACGAAGATCAATCTGCGTCCCATAAGAGTAGCACCGTCAAATGGAGGCTCAAACCAAGACCCGAACAGTGGTTCCAAAACATCGAATGGTCCTGCTAAAACCATCTTGAAATCACTACAACATCAACCGGCATTGACTCCTTTTACTGACTCGAATAACACAGTGATTAGCATCAAGAATATCACAACTGAAATAACCCGTGATGATTTGATTGCCTACTTCATACAGTTCGGAAATATCGTTTATTGCAAAATGAGTTATGATGACAACATAGCACACATCAAATACCTTTTACGGGGTGCAGCCGAAAGGGCGCTATTATTTATGCATGGATTCACGTTAAATGGGAGCAGAATTGCACTTCGATGGGCAAGAGATGAAGTCACCACAAGCACAAAAATACGTTTTCACCCGGTGGGTAAAAGTACCAAATACACAGCATCAGAGAACCCGCCAACATTCCTGGGGCTCCTACCATCTAATGTTGTTTTCGAAGACCTCTCTCCAGAGGAGGTGAAGAGATTGGACTTCATAGATTCGAACGATGACATCTCAGTCTCGAAACTAAATGAAATTCAAGAGCAGAGGATAGCAAAAAGAAAAAAATTTCTAGAGGAGTCCATTTGAGGTGGAGTTCAATTATGAAGCTCCCACGTGGGCCCGGGACAATTGCTATCAATGTCCGACATGTTGCTATATTGTATGTTACAGAATGGACAGTAGGAATGCTTCTCCCGAGCATAAGAGATTAGCTGCTCCAACTGGCTTGCAACCTCTTCTGTACTTGGCGGCTTTTGACTCTCGATACTGGTTTTGTCAAGGTCGTCTGCCTCAATTTTCAGCAGCAATACCATCGATTCAGGAATTTGAATTACGCCAGTATCGACAAGGTTAGCAGCGTGTACTCGCCACATTGAGTTTACATCACTAAGCTTGATGTTCCCACTCTCTAGTCTAGACTCTTCTCCGGAAGCACGTAATAGAAAGTCTTGTAATTTGAGGATGACTCTTCTGTTTCTCTCGTTTCGATGTTTTTGCAGTACATTGCTTCTGAACTCCGAGATTGAATCGGCAGACATGGCGATATTTATATCATTGTAGGTTACATGTGCTTTCTGCGGGGTTGCACCAACTCCGCTACGGGTGCTGAGCTTCTGAATGCTGAGGGGCTCGTAAATGGCAGAAGCATTATCCTTAGAGCCCAAATGATCACCCATTTTATAGCCCATCTGCTGCATCATTCGAAAGGCCACAGAGTTTGGGTCCATTATGGACTTTGTGACGGAAGCCTTAGAAGTGTCCGCATCATGCAGGCCCTGGGCCACCTCTCGGCCCAGTTCGGTACTTGCCTGCTTCAAGAGGTGGTCAATGTTGGCTTCTAAGTCTAGATCACTCTCCCTCGTTTCCAGAGACAGACCGTGTCCGCTGTCTTTTCTCTTTTTGCTTGAATCTGCATGACCATGTAATTCGTGATGCTCAGGTGTATCCACGGCACCACTCAAATTTATTTTCCTCATTTTCACGGGTGGACTACATTCTGAGTCGGAGCTCGAATAGTCTCCTAGTACATTTTTCATCACTCGAACATCCGCTAATAGTGACACTAGCAGTCTGGATGGTGTTAAGGTGATGCGGAATATCAAGGTGCACCGTAAGCCCCTCCGGCACACAACATTCGCTTTTGCATGTGAGGTCAACTGTAAGAACCTCATAGCTTATTACGACAACACCGTATGTTGCCCCCTTCGGTCGATCAATCCTTCAATTCAGTTCCTGCCTCACGGGTTGGTCTGAGCACGCGACTCAACCAACTCACAGGCTCTGGAATTCCAAGACCAATCTCTCGGCCTGCCACGCCAGGTGCTTATGTTGCGAGCTCTTTGAATCCATCGAAAAATGCACCAGTGACAAATGATAGAATACAGCTGAAAGCGGCAATTGTCGAGGATTTGGACAAATTTGAAACTATACCGCTTGTGCGGGATACCCGTCGATTTGAGGCTGCTTTGGACGCCTTATCGCATTCTGTTTCATCATTTAAGGGGGATCAATTGGTATCCCAAGTCCAAGATCTAATAGATATCAACGAAAGCATCAATCAAGGACTTCAGCAATTGGAACAACACAAGGAGCTAGGCAATAGGTCAGAAGTTTTGAGCAAGCGCAACCTCGACCTCGACACCCAATCCAAACACATTCTACGGGAGCTTATATCCTACAGATCACAACTAAAAAAATTGGCGGCGCTTCCCGCTTCCGATGATCGAGTACTACAGACACTCAAGGCAGTGGACGTGCAGACTCTAATAGAATACTCAATGAAGTTAGCAAAATTCTCAAAAACTCCTGCCACTGTCCTGTCGCCATTCATTCACCCAAATAATTTTGTTTGGCCAGCTGAGGACGCTTTGCGCAGGGGAATGTTGGCTTTAGCTTCGCTCAAACCGGATGAATTAATCAAGGCAGAATTGAACCCTGATTCTTCCGCTCTACCGGAACAAAGCGGATCATCGGTGGAAAACGATGCTATGGACGTGGACTCAGTAGAGGCAAGTTCTAATCAGAGCAATGGCACTGCGTTGCCCGTACCCAATGAACTTCCAAACAAAGCAGAAGCACAGATTCCAGCACAGGCACCAGCACAGGCACGGGCACCAGCACCAGCACCAGCATCCGCCAGTCTAGACTTGGATTTGTTTAATTCAGACGAAGATGACTCGGATTGAGGCCCAGATATAGACAAAGAACAATACAAGTGATAGCATAGCTTATGATATTTTTAGATATTTACATGATTTTTCTCAATTCTTTGAATGCTTTCCAAACAATTCCTTGGGGTGGTTGAAGGTGTTGGACGTAAATTCTTTGCTCAACTCCCAGTCCAACTCCAACTGCTTAGAGTACAACTCGCCAGATTCGAGATGGGTCTTGACCAAATCAGCCAAACCAGAGATGAATTCCTCGTTGTCATTCAATGAATCAGCCCTCTTGACAGTCTCTGGGTGCTTCACTTCCTCTTTCAACTCAATATCCAACTCATGCAAAGTCTCAATGTGGTCAGAGGTGAATGCAACAGGCACAAGAACGACACCCTTGACATTTGGGTTCACATTCAATTTCTCCACAATCTTGGAGGTCATACCACCGAGCCATGGCTTAGGGCCAACCTTGGATTGCCAAACCAATCTATAAGGGTTACAAAAGTTCAATTTTTCCATGATGGCGTAACAAGAGGCGGCAACTTCTGCAGGGTATGAATCACCACGATTAACAATTTGCATTGGCAATGAATGAGCCGAGAAAAGAATGACAACCTTGTCTCTGTCTTCGACAGGGAACTCATTGATCTTTTCTTGAATTAATTTGGCAAATGGGTTGACCAAGCACTTGTCTTTAGGCCATCTGTCAACCATGGTCCACTCAATAGATCTTTCAGGATCATGGATTTGGGTTTGACGGAAAAGCTCATGAACAGATGAAGAGGAGGTAGATGCTGACCATTGTGGGTACTGAGAAAATGCAACTGCACGGCGAACACCGTCTGCTTTCATTTGCTCCAACATGTCTTCAGTGAGAGGTTTTGCGTATCTGAAGGCAACGTATGGTTTGTGTGGAGCTGTCTCTGGACTGATCTCGTCAAGTCTCTTGCAGACACGCTCAGATTGGTACTCTGACCAATATCTGATTGGGGAACCGCCTCCGATCTCATCGTACTTCTCGGCAACCGATGGTGTTCTTTGCTTAGCAATGAACCAAGAAAGAAACTTTTGAAATGGTCCCAATGGGATCAAGTCTTTGTCGGAGAAAAGTCTGTGGAGAAAGTCAAACGTCTCAGAACTCTTGTTAGGCCCTCCCATATTCATGAAAACAACACCGGTAGGTGTTTTTGCAGGGCCTGTAGAGTAGAAGCGAGATAACGCGCCCGATTTCAAGGCGACGCCTCTTCTCAGTAGCTGATGTAAAGATCTCATTTTGATGGAGTTTCGCCGTTAAGCGTTGAGATCTAAGATCAGGACCTGCCTAATATATATATGCCTGTGACATTGCTCAGCCACGACTAATGCGCGGCCATAGTCTGCATGCAACAATTTTTGATTGGTGCGCAAGCGACGGAGGCAAATTATTACGACAGGCTGATGGCGCCAGATAGCAATGAATATTAACTTGCGCATATGCTCGCAGATGCAGAGATGCATGCTTGAACGCATCACTTGATATAAATATATAGAAGAAATCTTTATACTAACCATTGTCCAAGAGCTTGCGACAATATGTAGATACCGGAAACAAATCAGCCTATAAGAATACCGGCTAACTTAGCGACAAACTCTAATCCTTTTTCTCATTTGTTGCATTCTTTTGAGTCTGGAATATCTCGTTGACTTCGGTGGTGAAGTTATTGTATGCATCTTTCAATCCCTCAAAATCGTCATTGAAGGAACCTCTTCTGTTCCGGAACGTATTCCAAGCATCGGCCATTTCTTTGATTTCCTCTTCCAAATCTTTCTTGTCCGCGTCTTCCAAAACGTCAATAGGCGGAATGCCCAATGCTGGAGAGTCGTCATTCTCGATTAAAGCTTTTTGTACTAGCTTCTCGACCTTCTTAGACTCTTCTGCGGTTAAAGTAGACGATCTAGAAAGACTTGGCTTTTCCTGCACCTGAGGAAAGTAAGACCGACATGTTTGTATGACTGTTTTCTTCCAGGGACC
Source organism: Metschnikowia hawaiiana (assembly GCA_002893645.1). Taxonomy (NCBI): domain Eukaryota; kingdom Fungi; phylum Ascomycota; class Pichiomycetes; order Serinales; family Metschnikowiaceae; genus Metschnikowia; species Metschnikowia hawaiiana. The sequence continues at coordinate 174,325 of NXGY01000002.1, forward strand.
CTTAAATGCAAATAAAGTTATGAAAATTGCAAATGGCACATAGTAATTCACAGTGGACCAACAGTAGAGGGACTTCTTGAAATCGAGGATAACAAAAGGCTGGCACACAAATCCAAAAGCCAATTGTGTGACGATGTAGCACACAAAGTCATAGAATTTCTTCGCAGGCTTTGGTGTTTTGCCATCGCTCTCTAAGAAAATCGGACGGAAGTTCTTCCTGTAGATCTTACCCACAGTTTGTAGGAATGCTCCTAAAACAAAAGTCAAGTAATAACCAGGTCTAGTTCCATGCCAGAATGCACTCGTGGCGAAAGTGAACAAGGTTGACTTGAATCCCGGTTTCTTTCCTTTTCTGGCGATTCTTGTGTAGACATAATGTTTCAACCACTTATTTGTATTCATGTTCCATGCTTCGAGGCATACATGAACATTTTGGCCGGTTTCGAAAGCCCACGGATCAATGTTCTGCACCCTGTTCCATAAGAACAGACCAGTTTTCTCATCATAACCATTGTATCCGATACCACATAAGATGCATGCACCTTCAGCAATCTGCCAGATTGTGTAATACTTCAACCGATGATAAATTCCGAGTACCCACAAATAGAAAATTCTATACAAGAGGCCATGGTCATCCACAAAGCTTTTGCTGAAGACGTGTTCCAACGAGACATACTTTGGTCCCACTAAATACAAAATGGCCCAGAAAAAACCTTGCAAAACTTTACTCAATGCTTGCAAGCCACTTCTTGGAATTCTTCTTTTTGATTTTCCAGGGCGCTTTTGCTCAGGCACATCATCAAACAAGGAGCTATGGATAAATTTGTCATAGTCCACATAGTCAAATGCTGGCCCAGTGAGTAGCGATGGATAAAAGAATACAAAGCCAAAAAATGGCAACAAATGGGGGTGTTGCTGAATTTTTCTTGCCTCGGTATATTGTGTAGTAGCTGCACCAGCCCGTCCGTCGTAGACATTCCAACCGAAGGCAGACAACTTCATGACCATGACCATTTGTGCACCGGTGATGTCTATCTTGTGGCTGTCATAAGTCCGGAAGAATTGTGTAGAGAAATGGCTGTAAGCGAGATGTGTCATTAAAAACAAAAAATTGATCCATGGCATCAGGGCAGTTCTGACATATCTGGTGATGAGGTAGCACCCAACAGAAGAAATGAGAAGAGTAACCAATCCAGAACCGAGATCCAATATTCCGAAGACGTAAAATGCTGCAACAGTGATCACATAAAAGTTTTTGAGAGTATATCTTTGATCTGGTAGTCTCTTGAAAATCCAACTAAAAGGGAACGACAACAAGGTACAGAAAAGAATCTTGAAGCTGGCCTCATCCATCCCTGCTAGCGACAGCAAGTGTGCCACGCCTGATTGAATCATCAGAAACATTCTCGTCAAGTTGAGTCAAGAGGAAACTCGATTGTCAATTGCGACCCCAGGTTTCCCTACCGCACAGGGATGTCTGGCTGACTCTGCGCGCCCCGCAACCCTTGCCTCGGCTTCTATTTCTAGCCTTTTAGATGCTATACACCTACGAAAGTCATTTAAGTTGAAAAACGTAAATTTTCATTAAAAGTATAATAATAATACAAAGGAGATGAAAAGATAGACATAAAAATAGCTCTGCCAAAAAGCGGCGACATATACTTAGTCTCTAGCCTGCACCATTTTATACCCACCTTCGAGAGCTTGGGTGATTCCCTCATTCTTGTACTGAATAGCTCCCAAGACATAGGCAACGTCATTCCATTGCATTTCGCTTTGGGTCTTGTTCAATCTCACCAAGAGTTTTTCTGATAATTGCTTTTGGTGCTTCTCTTTTTCGATGAAACCCACCAAGAACTTGATGATTCGTTTCATGGATTCTTTGCTTAATGAAGAATCATTAGACAAACCACTGAATATATCAATGAAACCATTATATATCGCATTATCCTTCGTTGCCAACTCACTGAAAAATAAGCGACACATATCACTGATACCGCGATCAGGGTTTTCAAGACACTTAGCCATAGAAGCCAATTGACCTTTGACTTTGACTTGTCCTGCCAAGATCAAGAATGTCACGGTCATGAGGCACGTCTTTTGAACCATGATATTATCATCCGTTAATCTTCGGTACAAAAAATCAGTGTTTTCATCAACCAAGTTGTTGAAGCATACTGCCATATCTCCTAAACTCAAGACGCAGTTGCTTCTTATTATTGGGTCGGGTGACTTTTCCATTATAGTGATAAGAAGTGGGAGATTGTCCTCACAGAACTTAGAGGATATGCACATTAGTTTACCAAGGCAGAGCGCAGCAGATCTTTGCAACGCATCGCTTTTGTAATTTTGGTTATTGGAGCAGATTTCCTTCACCATTGGTCCAAACTTCGAAAGTAGAGAATTCTCCCCATAGAGTAATTCTCTCTCTTTGATATAAACCACGGCATCTGTGAAGTCATCCTCCGACGTTCCACCGATCATTTCTAACTCATTCTCACCATCCTCACAATTAGACGCCAGCTTCTTCACCTCAATTTCATGTTTTTGTTTCTTGAATTGAGTTTCAAGTTTCTCTAAATGCTCAATCGTTTTAAGTGCAACATGCCCAACAATAAAGAGGAGCTGAGATAATGAGATTACCTGCAACTTATCAGGGTCTCTTGTATCGAAGACTTCCTTTGTTTTAAATTTTAAAATTTCTGAACAAATATCTTCAGGTTGTGCTGTTATTTTGAAAATGGCGTTCAAAGCTTGCTCTGCAACTCCGTACCACTCTTGATCAGCAGTATATAAGAGCAAAATGTCCCTTAAGCCTGAGATGGCATCTTCCTCTTGAGGAAACTTGTTCGCCTCTGTTATTTTGGAATTTGCAGGAATGATTTTCGACAAAGTAGCACACGTATGTTTGCACATTATCATATCATTCTGGCCAATAGGGCCCAAACCAATGCTAAGCAAACTCTCAACGCCCATTTTCACAACCTGAGTATCGGCAAGCGAAAGCATGCCTAAAATTTGAATCGCTCCATGCACAGATTCAACGGGATATTCACTATTCTGAGCGCCAGCCTTGTTGTAGATTGCCCAAAGAACTCTGATCATTTCAGGGTGGATGAGCTTTGCTTCGTACATGAGGCACAAAAGTTTTTCCAATGACGCTAAATCAGCAAGAGACGCAGAGAAGGTAAGCCCAATCAAATTTTTGGCAAACATCAATGCTGTTTGAGATGCTGTAGCATTTTGTGGGGCCGTGAGAAACAAATCTTTGTAGCAATCGATGAGATGAGATGAGATGGATTTTCCTTCGTCTGAAGATCCCTTCATCCACACAAGGTGCAACATGCGGCGAATACCGTCTGAGGCATTCTCAATGTCATAAGCGTCTGCTAAGACCAAGAAGTCCATCGACTCAAGTACTTCATTACGATTCTTGGAAAAAAGTAGATTACATGTAATCTTTGTTCCTTCTTCAACGGCGTCAATGAAGCTCAATGCGTCTTTGTAATATTCAACAGTTAATTTTGCTTTTATCAAGACAGCTTGTTCGGGAAGAAGGCGTTCTTGCTCCATCATTGATCGATTCAATTCGTCATGATCTATATCAGATTCGTCATCTGAGCCATCGGTGGAATTTGCTTCTCCATTAAGTTCGCGATCAATGTCCATTCCATCTTCATCATCTTTGTCATCATTCATCATTTTCAGTTTGTTTTCCCTCGATTGAATATCCTTCGGCAAAAATTTCTCAAGTTCCAATTCTGCCTCGTCGAGACGTGCCTTCCAGACTTTACGTTGAAGTTGAGTACCGTGAGCAGCAGTAAAGGGATGTGAGAGCAAAAGTTTATACATGAGCTTGATGGCATTTCTTCTCACCAAAGTGCTCCTGTCACCCAATGAACGCACGGCTATCAACATGACTGAATGCCTTCTTTTGGGCATCTTGATTGGGAGCGAGCAAATCTTTACCATGGCTTGGATAGCTTTCGTCCGCACAAATGGATTTTGATCTAAAAATCTCTCTTCGAGGAGATTAAGTAGAGCATCCACTTTCAGAGAAGAGTTCGAGGACTTCTCGTTTTCTGAGGCAGAGGCCTCATTATCCGACTTTAAAATGTCAACCACAATATTACCGCATGTTTCAACAACGGAACATCTTAAAGATTGATTGCTGTTATCTAGAAGTTGTGCAGTGGAGGACATCTGCTTTAAAATGAGACGAGGACTCAACTCAGATAGCTTGATAAGAAACTCGGATATGAATTTAGGCCCATTCGAGTCATTTGAGTTGAACTCCAACAGACTAATTTCTCGCAAGAGATCCTCTGTGAGCCCAATGTGATCATACTGGGTATTAAGAAAGTTTAATAATTCTGCCATGTGAGGAGGTAAATGAGCGTAATAGGTCAAAGACTGGATAACGGAGTTTTGTACTAGTGAGCTGCATGAATGCATCGTCACTGCTGAGGATATGCATCTAAACATGAGAATTTTTAAGGTGGAAACCTTCATTCTGTCTGGCAACTCCATTAAGTGAAATATCGGGCGTAGAAGCATCTCTAAGAATTGGACTCTTTCAGGTGTAGTAACGAAGATTCTCGAGAGCGAAATTTTGAAACAAGCTATTATTGCGTCTAACGCACCCTCAACCAAGGTACAGTTATTAGTCCATTTCACAGATGTTTGTCTCTGTCTAGAGCCACTCGTCGGGAAATCCTCTTTGGCCAAAAAGTTCAAGAGGACAAAATTCAAGTACCCAAACCTTTCTAGAACTGATTTGTATGTATCAATATTTTCGACGAAGTCTTCCAGGTCCATGTTTATTAAACAATGTTGGCTGGCGTTATGGAATGAGGATGTAAGTAGATATGCCACTTGTTTCTGGTATGTTTCTCCAAGCAGCGGAAACCCGTGAGCCAACTCTATCAAATCTTCCAATAGGTCATTATTATTGCATACCGATTCCACAGAATGGGCCAAAGATGTAGTCACAGCCTCTAGCCTGGTATCTCTTCCATTTTCGTCGACTTGGTATGTATTGTCAATATCGAAGGCGTTATAGTAGGTTGTCAAATTGAAATCCATGGCGTATGTTTGCCTTCTCTCACAATTATTATGTCGCTCTCGCTCGCTAGTGAATAGTCGATCAGATTTATTTGGTGAATCGATTAGAGACTCCTATTTCTGAGTCTTTAAATTTGAGAGTTGCTTCGCTATATTGGCAGATATTGAAGTCTGCTCGCTTAATGGGTTATTTATCTTCTCGATCTCAATGATTACCTATAAACAAAACAAAGGTGCGCCCCGCGGCATCTTTGCACGAAACCGCGTGGGATTTGTATCGCTCACTCTGCCCGCAGATTGCCATAATGGTGTGTTTATACATTAAGCAGGAGCCCTACTTTCTACCAATTATCAAAAGTAGCTAAAATTATTCTCTTTAGTCGGTTCGTATTATATATGTAACTTTTTATCCTCAATCCTTCAACCTTGCGTATCCTTTAACCACTGCTTTGGATGTGCCCATGCGTTCATCTTCGAGCACGCCCAATAAATCTTTAGATGTTATCGTGTTTCCTGTTCGGATTTCTCTATACCTCAATCCATTATCACCACGTGCAGAAATGAGTGGACTTTGTTTGGAGTTACTCTCTTTGCTCTCTGCCGCCTTTACGTTGTCATTTCCGCTTCCCGCTCCGGATGTCATCCATGAATACTTCTTTCTTGATGGGTTCAGTGTCATCATAGCTGCTGTAGCATTTGCGGCACGATGTAATGTTTCCTCTGCACCGGCCTTATTTGCGGAATCTGGCGCAAGCTCGTCGCTTTTTTCAAGCCCAAGGATCGATCTTTTAGCCACACGCCTTTCCTCTTGCTCTTTTTGTCTAAGCGCCATATTTCGGAGTTCTTTCGAGACTTCCGATCGTTGTGAGGGCGGGATTACTTTTTGCTTTGCTGAGCCGTTTTTGTTTTTTGAGTTAAAAGCAGGAATGCCTCTTCTTCTGTGCTTGGCCATAGCCGATGTCTTTGTGACAATATTTGAAAGCCACTCCTTGCAAGCGCTAGACATGAACTCAAGCATCTCAGGATCAACCATGAAATTTTGCGATACACCGTTTTCTCTTGCCACACGGTTCATAAATAGAGCCACGTGATATGGATGCAAGAATGCATTTAACTGGCCATAAGTTTGTCTTTGTCTGTTAGCTAACTGCTGCTGATGAAGGTTGAGAGCTGATCTATTGTAATTGGTAGATAACAATTCTTCTTCTCTCTGTAAGTCAACTCCCGATACAGCAAGAGCATCATTAAGCTTTGAAGGATCTGCTACCTTGTCTTTATCCGGTGCACTAGATGAGACTCCGTAATTTACGCCCATATTAGAAGCGCCCATTGGAGGAACAGAGCCCGAGAGGGAAGTTGGTGGAGGATATGATTTTTTAGGATCAAACCGTATACTTGGTTTGTATGTGGATGACGTGGGCATACCAGTAGTGCCCACGGGACCTCGGTACTGCGGTGGATAAGCAGCGACTGTCTTTTGGTATGGAAACGTTGATCCCAAACTCAGCTGTGATTGTGAATGGTATAGCATGTTATTGGCCCCAGGTGTTCCCACAGGTGTTGTGTAAGAATCTGGAAGCTTGCTTGTGGAATTGACACGAGGTATCCCATTGTGAATGTTGGGCAGGTAGTAGCTTGAACTTTGTGGGTTTTTTCCCACGGCGCCTATGGGTGTGCCCGCTCCACTTAGGTCATAGGCCGCTGATGAATTTGGCCCTCTTGCACTCAGATATCCACTAGCACCAGAAATAGGCATTGGTGAATTGACGGCAAGGGAGCCCTTATCATCGGAGGCGTTCATGGTGCCTTCAGGAAGATCGCCCCGAGCTCCCGGCTTGTCAGCGAGAAAGTCTGGCAAGTCGAATGAGTCTTTGGAATCAATGGCTTTGTCGTTTGGATTCTTCTCGATCTCAAAAGGAAGCGGCTCGAATAGATTGTCAAGTGCTGCGTCCGTTGAGTCTGGCTCTATCTTTAATCTTTTTTGGTCGCCGGTATTGTTATCGGTTTCCTCCCCTGGGCGCTTGGCGTTATCAGGTGACCCTGATCCATCTCTTGATGACATGTGTTTGTGACTATAGCTGGCCTGCTCTTGTTAATTCAAGCTGCTAGGTTGATGGTTCTACAGCCACCGCTGGTGGTGAGGCCCACAAATGTTTGTAGCGCGGTCTCTCAAGAGGTCGTGCATAGGCAAGACACTGCCGACCACCAATCTTGCTGCTTAGAAAACAACGCAAAAGACTATGCGAAAACAAAATGGAGAACTGTAAAATGAAAGCTGTGGGAACACATTTGCGTGACTGTTGTGATCTTCGTTGTGTAGCCTTTGGACAGCCAAAAGTGGATGGAACCTTAGGCTGTAGTGCGAGCGCGGTTCCAAGACCAGGCATACCTTTCCAGCTTAGCGCGGCCTGCCTGAAGTACTTCCGTGCGCACCCTACAAGTGCAGATGCTCATCTCAGTGAAAATTACTTGAACAAGTAACATCATGTCCGCCAACAAACATGTCCAGTTCGAGGGCCAGAGAAACTTCAGAATGAGGCTTGTCCTTGCCACTTTGGCTGGCCAGCCCATCAAAATCTCCAAAATCCGTTCAAACGATATGAATCCTGGTCTCAGAGACCACGAGGTCTCTTTCTTGCGTCTTTTAGAGGCCGTCACCAACGGGTCCCACATCGAAATATCTTACACCGGTACCACTGTCATATACAGACCTGGAATTATTATCGGAGGTAACCTAACGCATGTTTGCTCGGATAAGAGACCCATTGGCTATTATTTGGAGCCTTTGCTTTACTTGGCGCCATTCTCCAAGAAGAAATTTTCGATCGTGCTCAAGGGCTTAACTTCCTCTGACAAGTCTCTGGATGCTGGGATTGAAGGTATCAAGTGGGGTTTGTTGCCAATCTTGGAAAAGTTTGGTGTCAGAGAAGCCGAATTGCATATTTTGAAGAGAGGATGCCCACCTTTGGGTGGTGGAGAGGTCCATTTCATTTGCAACTCTCTTATCGCCCAACCTTTGACTCTTCATGCATTGGACACTCCAAAAATGTCTGCGATTAGAGGTGTCGCTTTCTGTGCTAGAGTTTCTCCCTCTGTTGTGAACAGAATCATAGACAGCGCGAGAAATGTTTTGAGACCCACGGGAGTTGAAGTAAATATAACCGCTGATGTGTGGAGAGGTGAAAACTCGGGAAAATCGCCTGGATTTGGTGTCACTTTGGTAGCAGAGCTGAAAAAGGGCTGGAGAATATTTACCGAGGGTAATGGTGTTGCTGGATCTCTACCTGAGGACCTAGGTGAATTAGTAGCATACCAACTTCTTGATGAGTTAACAAAATCGAGCTGCTTTGGAAGAAACCAACTCAAACTTGCGTTGGCATTCATGGCTATCGGAAAAGAGGATTTGGGAAGATTGAGGGTGCATAAAGAACAAATTGACGAAGAATTTGTTTGGTGTCTTAGAGACATTAAGGCTTTGTTTGGCACAGAGGCCTTCATTCAGGAAGATTCTGATGACTTCGAAGATAAATTCATGACCGTTTCTATTAAGGGCTCTGGATTTACGAGTGCCTCTAAGAAGACTGTCTGAGCGTGCAAATCAACCTTAATATATACAGATAATATGCGAAAAGTAGTAATATATATATTTTATTTGGCGAATCACTAAAATGCGTTACCAGAATGAACACCATCCTATATAATGTTGACACAAATTTTCAACGCTTGTTGCTTGCTGAATTAATTTGTCCACTTGAGTAGGGATGTCTAATCCCCTTAGTCTCTTGATGTCATTACCCGTGAGTTTGTCTGTGATTCTCTTCAAAACGAATGCAGCACGAGCGTTTCTTATTTCTATAGCATTTTGCTTATTGAGCTTCTGTGCCTCTTCCTCATTAATTTCACCTTTCTTCAACAACTCACTGACATTATAGTGTTGTACCTTAATTCCTGTGGCTTCAGCAAGAACATTAGTTGGGAAATCAAAACCCCAGTTGATCAATGGGTCGTAGGCAAACGCCTCTAAAATCGCCATCAAAGATTCTTTATTGTCTCTCAAGACTCTCATCACATGCTCACATGTAATTCTGAATGATCCCTCGATTCCACTAACCTCCATAGCATAATTCAACATTCTAGTAAGTCTAAATGGGACTTTTTCTGGATACTTCTCACGAAGAATGGCTGCCTCGAAACAGTCACCGAAATCGATATGCACAACTTTACCTGTGAATCTGTCAAGCATCAAGTTCGAAGGATGTCTATCTCCAAGCCCCAAAATATAACCAACCATGGACATAACGGCCAAAGATCTTGTGTAAGTAGTACGCCTGTCAAGCCATGCTTCTGACGATTTGGATTTGAGCCATAATACCTTGTATAAATCCTGGCCTCGTGTGTTATCTAATGCGCCGGTGAAGACCTCAACTTTTTGCAAGATTGTGAGGCTATCATAATCTGGGGCCATTTGAAGCATTATCCGATGCTCAATATTCAACAAAATCTTACGAGACTCACGGTATTCTCGAATTAAAACATGGAATGTGTCACTATTCGGCACCCAGCCGAGAAGACCAACCTTAGGCGAGAGAGGGATTGCTGGAAATTGTTGGATATCCAAATGCCTCTTGAAGCACTCAGTATCGTTCAAAAGTAAGGTGTTGACCAAGCCAAAGAGTTGCATAACAAGATTATCTTGTCTAATATCTTCGTGTCCCTTCAAACAGTACTGATAATTCTTGCCGTCGCTTCCCTTGCAACTGAGTTTTCTGGGTCTTTGTTTCGACGAGATAACGGTAAATGTCGGGTCGAATTTAATGATGCGCACGATAGGTTTGCCTGCTTCATATGTTCCCGGAACAGCTAGTTCTAAGTTATTAGCCTCCTCTAACTTAGGAGAAACGAACAGCAATTCCAAACTGTGAAGCTGGGGCAATTGCCTGCTTATACGGCGGAACACGTTGTAGTAGACATCCCAAGCTTGATTTAAGTTAGTAATGTCTTTTGTGCGACGGTAGTTCAAGACCCACTCGTACGCATCCGCTAATTCCCTGCCAAATGCATTATTGAAAGAAGCCTCCCGCATTGTTTCGGGTCCTTTTTCTAACATCTTGTGTAAGGGATCGAGAACCTCGAACATTTTCTCAGTATTGTGCTCTCCAAAGAATAGCCTCGAAGCATCTTCCAACCCCTCGTACCATTGCTCAAGCCATAAAACAGCAACTCTGATAAGCTCATGACTCACTAAGTCTGCTTGCTCCACTAAGTTTGCTGAATGCATTCTCATTTTATCAATAATAGACAAAGCTGCTTTCTTTCTGTTCACGGACTCGGATGTCACTGCGACAGCAAGAGGGTAAACCAATGCTTGAGGATGAGCTTTTCCTAAGTCGGTCAAAAGGCCAAGTAACGAGCGACTCACAATTTGGTTGGGTTGATGAATCCGTGAAATAAGTTGCGGCACAATTTGCAACCAATTGTCTATTTTAACCATGTTAAACCCATCAACCATTACCTGAGCGGCTTCTGGTATTCCACCAAATTTGAACCATAATGTCAACAAGCGTAAAGTATCTTGAAGAGAGTTAGAACTTGATAAAGCAATGGAATGAAAAAAGCCTTGGATCGAAGGAATAACGTGTCTTTGTACAATTTCCATTGAAATCATTTGCAGCAGCTGAGTTTGCTTATCCTCCTCGTTCTGGTCTACTGTTGTTGTACCATTTGGAGTACTGTTTTGGGAATGCAAAGAAATAACCTCAAAATTAGCCAAGGCCCAATTGTGCCATGCTTTATACCACTTGCTGTCAAAATGTGTGGCCAAAAGGAATGCTCCTAAAATTATTTCTGATGTTTCTGTTCTCCAGTTGTTATTCAAAACAATTTGCCATTCACCCTGTTTAAGAAAGCATCTCGCAAGTAATCTTGTATACTCTTCAACATGCTTAGGAATTCCAGGCCCATCCACTGGCACTGGCTGTGTGATAAGGTCGTTAGGATTCAAGCCAAGATCTTGAGACATGCGAGTGGTAAAATCGACCAAATGCCTCAAAGCCTCTTTGCCTTGACCCTTAGCCCACATATACTTGAGTTGAGCGTAAACAACTTGAGGTGGGGCTTTGGATGGGTTTTCTGGTGAGCCGCCCTCAAGTAAATTATTAAGTGAATTCTCTGCTAAGTTTAATCTTCCAGATTTTCTGCAAAGGTTTGCAAATTTAATCCACATATCCATATCTTGCTTAGGCTTTATGACCAAAGCCCTAACTTTGAGCATTCTTTGCCATATATCAACATTTCTCTGACATCCAAGAAGTCTTGTGTCCCAAGTCTTACGCATCAAGGCACGCTTCTCGGATCCCTGTGGAAGGCATTTGTACTTGATGATTTCCTCAAGCTCTGCAAGCATTTGCACCCTCACAACCACGCCATAGGCTCTGTTATAACTTTCGCTGACCAACGCTGTGATCTCGGTGACCAACAAATCACGGGCATTGAGTATATGACTGGATGCCTCCTCGAAATTGTTACGATGCAAACTTAAGATTGCACTGAAAAACGCCTTATCCGGAGACTCCAATTTCATAACTTTGATGTATGCTTCCATTCTGTCCCACTGGCCTAATCCCCATGCTGCTGCTGCGGCCAAAGGCGCGACATTTCTCTTAATGTCACCACTTGAGGACGTCCATTTCAGTTGAGCTAATTCGGAGAGCTGCTCCCATTCACCAAGAGCGTGAAGGGATCTCATCTTACCCATAACTACCTCCATGTTGTCGGGTTCTTTTAAAGCTCTTTCGCTATAGGCTTTCAAGGCATCTTCCCATCTTTGTAGTTTCTCATGCCAGGTTTCCTTCAATTGTAAATCATGATACAATTGAGCATGTTTCAATATACCAACCGCTGCATCGGATTGTTGTAATTGATTATTAATGCTGATCAAAGCTTCAATAGTTGGTGTGCTGGGTTCTTCGTAAAATTCCAATTCTTTATAATGCAAAGCTTTAGCATATGCGTGACATCTTTGAGCATATTGTCCCAATGTAGTGATTGGAATTGGCAACGACTTGTCATCGTGCTCCATAAATTCAGCAAGGTTTAGAAGAATCTGATGAATTTCTGGTGGATTGTTTGGAGCGGACAATGCAATGCATAAAGAATCGATGAATTCCTCTTGGTGCTGTGAATATAGCTCACTCCAACAAGAAGCAAAACTGGAGTTAAACAAGTCTTTTGCCAACGGATAGTAGTCGGAGGCAAGGCCAGCACAAGCCCTGATAGCGTGGGAAGGGCTCTGTTTCAAGAGTTCTTTACTCAACCGAGCAATCCACTCCTGCCAATCTTCTTTCGTATTGTTTCTTTGGGATGAATCCCATGCAGCCTTCAAAGCACCTTGATTCACTGGTAGTTTCTTGGATGGCATATCGATATTAGGAACATCAAAATGAGTCATGTGCATATCGTAGTCGGTATAAATATTGATATTGCTTGGTAATGGATCCCCATTGAGCAACTTGGAAATAAGTTGTTCGAATAACGAAGAATGTAACTTTTGTTCAATCAAAACCTTCTTGATAACTGGGATAAAAACAAGGAACTCTGAGCCCATGCTGAGTGCCAAACAACAAAATGTGTTAATAGCGGCGACGGACAATTCTTCTTCACCTTGTCTTAATATTCTCAACAATGGGTGAACGATTCTGGAAGACATATCATTGAGATATATGTTTTTCGCTAACTTTCCAACTGTCTCTATAGCACTTTTTCTAAGGACTATTGGCCCAACGTCGAACATCTTGACAATTGTGGGGATAATAACGTGGTCATACTCCTCAATATTGCACCCAAATACAACAAAACTTCTGAGGACTTGTATAGATGGTTCTCTTTCTATCGATTTATCATCCTCAATCAAGTTTAACAAAAGTGGAAGTATTTCAGAAAGATACATTTTGAACTCACCCTCTAGAGCTCTAGAAATAGACTCAATTAGATGGGTAATAATAACGCGTGTGTTGAGGTGCGTAGACGCATGGAAAAATTCTTTAATAATTCCAAAAACATCCGGTAAGAATGGCCGAATGTGTTGTTTCACAATGAGGATCAACGCACCCAATTGCTGCAAATAGAATTTGAGCATATTTGGAGGGCAATGATGCATAACTTTTATCATCCCTGGAATGATCTGAGGCAAGAATGAGACACACCTCAAGCCTAAAGTTTGGAAGATATACATGACAGCCTGAATGACTTTGTTGTGATGAGAACTCAATGACGGGTCTTTGAGTATTCTCATGAGGTTGTTTATTGCCACAGTTGGGTAGTACTCATCGACTGATGGAGACATACCCTGCATGAGCAATGAAATATCCACGGGTGGTGCATTTTGTTCATCCGGTATCTTCTGCGAGGTCTGTTCAACTTCACGATGTTTATATGGATCCAAAGCTCCGAGAATACCGAGCAATCTAACAGTCTCTCTTCTTATATGTGGCGAGGTTTCCAGTTTTAAAATACCCACCAACATTCCGAGGAGCTGTGGATAATCAAGCAATGGTTGAATAACATAACCAGAAGAGCTTGCAATTTGACCCAACGCTTTGAGAGCTGCATCTCTTTTGAAAGATGAGCTCTGATCTTGAAATGTATCAAGGATTAAAGGCATCAAGTCTGGTAGAAAAGGTTTCATGTCTTCTCCGGCAACTATTGCTGCTTCTCCTAAGCATCTTATAGCACTTGCTGCAACAGAGGAAGTTGGGTCTTTAGCCTTAGGTATCAATGTTTCGACTATAGGCTTAATATATGGACGCGTGAGTTCCGTCGAGTTTCCAATCAACAAAGAGAGAATCGTGGCCGCTTCTTCTTTTTTCCGGCTAGTATTGGCATACTCAAGCCTGGATAATAGCTGAATGAGAGTTTTTCTTAAGGAGGGCACAATATAGGCAGGATTTATGGAAGAAAGTCGACCTAATATTTTAATTGCAACTTTCCTGATTTCAAAAACTTCGTCATTGAGGGCGACAAAAAGATGCTTCACGTTCTCCGCTTGTGGAAGCTGAGGATCGAAATTGTTTGATTTTCCAAGGCATCTTAAACCCTCGAGTCGAATTTCAGGGATAGGGTCAGTAATTGAAATCGAAAGAATTTTGTGAACAACTTCGTTCACTGCACTCAATGCATTAACACTTGTTTGGTGACAGATAGGATCTTTTGTGAATATCCTGCAAGATGTGGATACTGCTGTTTGGCGAATTTTCGGACTGCTGCTGTCTAAATAAGTAATTATGCAGTAGCGGACAAATTCATTGAGTTGGTAATTTTCAAATTGGAAAAAAGCAACCATTTCCAAAGCTTGAACAACAATTTCATCATCGCAAGTCTGATACAATTCCTGATTGTTCAAAATATTGCCCATGCTGAGCCCAGTGTCTCTAGAAATCATTATCAATCTATAATCACGGGCGGAAGATTCATTGATTTTCACCGACCCGTAAGGTGATCCTGGAGGTTGGAAAGGCTTTCCAGATAACACCAAACTAAGAAGATTAAGCAATTTCATGTTGATGATAGGAGTGAGAGGGGGAATATTAATAATCAAGGTTTGAAGCACATCTTGCATCGGTTTAGATAATGTACAACTTGTGAACATCATATCCAAAATATCTCTTTGTAAATGTTTTGTTAATGCGGGACCAACTGCAATTGACAACTTAGCTATGCAATCAAAAATCGCTGGTTCAATATCTTTTCTAATCGCTCTGTGTTTTGGAGAGAGCGATGTTGATGCTGAGAGAGAATTCAAGTTTGTCGCACTGGTGTCTCCGCTCGAAACAGCACTTGCGAAAATCAGTTGAACCCCCGAGGGATAAGAAAGGCCCTCTCTAATATTGTCTAAAATTGCATCCAAGTAGGTGGCCATTTGATTTTTAACTTCCAAGGCAATGAGTCCGATACTTTTAAGGATTGCGCTTTTTTCAGCTTTGACTGCCTCTGTATTCTGATTTTTGTATTTTTTCAATTGTGACAAATAGTAGTATAGGGTTCTATGCAAATACTTTTCGACAAAAACTTCAGGGTCCACTTTGCATAATAACGGATAAATGTTTGTCAACTCTTGTCTGATAATGGACAATTTGTGCCCTTTGTAAAGGGTGATGTTTTCATACATGACGTCGAACATAGATTTGATGTATGACTCGTCATGATATCTTATCAATTCACGATAGACCAAAAGTGATCCATGGATTGCTTCATTCGACTGAGTGTTCAGTCCTGAAACTAAACCATAGCTTGTAAGCAATGTGGGACCATTCAGTTCTGTACTCTCTGAAGATGGATTGAGAGTTTGTGAGGCCAGATCGATTAACATTCTAATCCATTTTCGTCTTGAGTCCACATCTCTAGAGTAAATGATGGACATGCAATTTTGGAGAGCCGTAGCTGAATCGATCCTAATAATTAACTTTGGGTCTTTCAATGGTGTCCAAATATGCTCTAGAATCTGCGTCACGTAGCCTTGAAGTAACAAAGGTGCGTTCTTAGCTAATGCTGTAATAATGAGAATTGCTGCATGTCTTCTATTCTCGTGTTGGCGATTATCACTTTGAAGCCATTCTATTGCTTTTTTTGCTTCAAAGTCAACAAAGTCACCAGTTAAAGTTCCACCTGGGGTTGCCAACTTTCCTAAAGTTTGTGTGGCTTGCTTCATGATGTTGATATCATTTGAAAGTATCAATGAACTTAGATAATTAGAAAATCTTGCAGTTTTGGTGGCACTTTCCTCTCCAACGCCACTATCAAAGTCTATCAAAGCGTTTAAAGCGGCAATTCCCCCTAAAGTTTGCGCCGTGTCCTTGCTTTGAAGCAAATCGAAAATGGTTCTGTTGATTTCATTGTTGTATCTATTGAACTGTTCTGGAGTCAAATCTCTCGCAATCGATGACAAGAAATTTCTGAGTTCGATGGCACTTCTGGATCGGTCTTCTTCTTTCGACAGCTTCAACCCATTAAAAATTTGAGTTAATGCAATTCCATCAACAACTTGAAGCTGTGAGGATGACATTATAATTGTGCGCGTGATAAAATCTTAGGTGTTTCAAGCCACCTATTAATTCAAATGAATGAATAAACTTTTTTATTGTGACGTGATTGTTTGTCTTCGAACTCTTGGCAGCGAGTAGAGCTTCATGACCCAAGTTGTGTTGGCGATAAGCTTGTGTCATGGTGCACGGGTGTGAACTTGATTTCCGCGCGTCGTCAGTGGGCTGGCGGTGATAGAACTTGTTACATGCAATGCGCTGAGTTTTGCCTCCCATGCTTACTTATTTGTCTCGTTATGTATTCATTTTTTTAAGATTGATGGCCAGGCCGGCTCTCTATGGTACAGAAAACAAAGAGAAATTTCTGACAATACTGGGTCCATACTCATCGTAATCCTGTTTAGTGTAGCAGTAACTCTTGAATTCAGCTGTTTGAGCCAACAAAGAACCACCAAACCAAACTGCATTTCTTTGCCTCTTGTGTGAAATCACCTGTACTTCAACACCAGTACTCTTGACACCACTCAATTGCTCACTGATTTCGATTCTTTCATTGACCAATGATTTGATGTCTCTTTGCAATCTTCTTCCAAAATCTTTGAACATAGTGGAGCCACCAGACAAGACAATGTTCTTGTATAATTTTTTACGCACATCAATTGGGGATGCTTGGACCACTTGATCCACGACAGTTGGCAATGGGGTCAAGTAATCGGAAGAACAGATTTCTGGGTTGAAGAATATCTCTGGCGCCAAGAATCTCTCATATCCAACATCCACAGTCTTTCTCTTGTCAACTGTCTCAACAATATATTGTGCAAATTTCTCCTGTGGGTACTGATCGAACTTTTTAAACTCCTTCACCATGTCGGGGCAGACATAACAAAATTGCTGCTTAATCTTCTCTGCGGTGTTGAGCGATGTGTCTGCTTCACCTCTGTCTCTCAACAAGTTTTGAATGAAATGTGTGATATCTCTACCTGCCAAAGGAATGTTTTTAATAGCACCTCCGATAACATAACCCTCTGCAACAGGGATAACATGGGTAACACCATCACCAGAATCAATGACAGTACCTGTCAAGGATCTATCTTGAACCTTAGAAGATGTCCAAGAAGCTGCCAAAGCCAAAACGGCCTGGACAGCAATGTATAAACCCGCACAATTGAAAGATTCGAACATGATCTCAGCAGTGTTCTCTCTATTTTCTGGTGGGTTTAAAGGAGGTTCAGTCAACAAAAAGTAGTGGTCCTCTGGCTCACATCTAAGATACTTGAAGATGGAGTTTTCCCAAAACCTCTCCATGTGATCCCAATTCTCAATCTGACCGTGTCTGATTGGGTAAGACAACGAATAATTTGGTCCATTGGCTGCTGAAAGTGCTTCATCTCCGATGAAAAAGTCCAAATCTTCCAAACCTCTTTTATTGCTCAAAAAAGAATTGGTGGAATTGGACTTGTTACCGCCTTTTCCTGAACTGTTGGATGTAGCAATTGCTGTAGGAAAAACAAATGAAGGAGAATCGTTACCAGCAAAACCAAGTTTGGTCAAACCAGTACCGTTATCCATAACCACAGCGGGTGTGCCCATTGAAGCCATGATTGAATTTGTATCAATTGATAAGAATGTACAGAGCGTATCGTCGGTAAAGGGAGAGGAGTAGCACTGCCAGCTTAATGGTTAGCGCACTACTCGGTCTGATTACTCCTCGCGGTGCGACAATCACTGCTATTGACCTGTTTTGAGGTTACTACTTCGAGTGAGCGTAGTCATGCGATAATAAATACGACTTTTTGTTTATTAATATACAACTAGTAGGAATCTTTACCACTGATAATCACGTCATTAATCTTCAAAATCATTCTTGTCAATTGAGTAGCCAACAATAATTGCTGCTTTTTGCCGATCAATGGATCAATGACGAATAATTCCTTCATATCGTTTGTTCCCTTACCCAAACAATCAACACCCAATCTGGAGGATTTCTCAACAGCTTGCTTAGATTTGAGAGTTGACAAAGTGTCAATCGAATTCAAACCAGAGTTTTCTGCAAGAATCATAGGAATTTGGTCCAAAGCGTTTGCAAAGGCTCTAAAGGCGTATTGATCGATACCCTTCTGCTTTTCTGCAACCTCGTTAACCGCAATGGAACATGTGAGTTCTGCAGCACCACCACCGTAGACAACTCTGCTGTCTCTAACCAAGTTACGCACCACACAAATCGAATCATGCAAAGCTCTAATTCCCTCGGCGACAATCATTTCATTAGATCCTCTGATGAAACAAGTGACGGCTTTAGTGTTCGAGCAATCTTCAATGACCAACATACGGTCTCTGGTGGTACCAAACTCGAGTTCTCTGATTGTACCAGCGTGGCCCAACTTCTCAGGCGTCAAGTCCTCAAATCTTGGGACAATGTGACCATTAGTTGCAATTGCCAATAATTCCAACTCAGAACCACCAATCCATCTAATTGCGTTTAACTCGTTAGACAACAACAAATGATTGGCCTCGTCATCGAAACCCCATTGACAAGCGACAACATTGGCACCAGAATCCTTCACCTGTTGAATCATTTCTGCGAATTTTTTTTGCTCGTATTCTTGCAAGACTTGGAACTCTTCGACGGTGGAAATGTCCAACTTGTGCTTCGTTTTCGGCTTAGGTGGCTCGAATGGGCACGTCAAAATGGCGATTTTGCAATCTTCGACCTTCTTCGGCATTTGTGGATGGGAGAAATCTTTGTCTAAAAGAACACCCTTGATCAATGTAGAGTCTTCAATTCCACCTCCAACTTTACTCTCCATCTTTATCAACTCGAAGTCGACGTCCTTTCTCTCAATATCAGCCACGGCCAACACAGAGTCGACTGCCATCTTAGCAAAGTGGTCGTGAGCTTTGGAGACGATTTTCGAGCCCAAGGAAGTCTTGGCAGCCTTTAATAGGTTGGAGTCGGTAGATTCGAGGGAAATGTCGATATCGTCGGCCACTGCCTCCAACTGATTAATGGCGACCTTGCAGGCTTCATCAAAGCCATTAGCGATTTTGATTGGGTGGATTCCTTTTTCAATTAGTTCCAAGGCTTGGTCCAACAAAGCACTGGCAAGAACAACCACACCTGTAGTACCATCACCGATTTCGTCATCCTGCGATTTTGACAATTCGACTAAAAGCTTGGCGATTTCGTTGTCTAAGTCCATTTGGGAAAGGATAGTGGCACCGTCATTTGTGATGGTAATCTCACCGTCTTGGCTGACGAGAATCTTGTCTAAACCACGAGGACCCAAAGAAGTCTTGACGATCGAAGCCACGGCTCTAGCGGCCAATATGTGTGATTTTGTAGCTTCAAGACCATGTTTCCTTTCTTTCTTGCCTTGGTCTCTGACAATGATGAAAGGTCTCCCCATTTCATCTTGTGCCACGATGGCATTGGACAAGTCTGGCATGCCTTGTTGCGCCATTTCTTAGAGTAATTAGTTTCTGGTCACTACGGGATCGAAAATTTTCGACACTATATGCGCATTCTACGTGCGCACCTCCTACAGTAGTGCGAGGGATGTTTCGAGCAGCCCACGAGCCTGGAAAGCCTCGATAGCCAAAAAAAAAAAAGACATGATCATGCTGAACAAACCACATGTATATGAGAGAAGGCAATATAAAACATGTGGAGTAGCTTCGTTCATACCTCATTTCCTTATACGTCTAATTTATGCTTTTACCTTTTTACGACATGGACTCCGATTCCAAAACCTGTCGCTCAGTCCGAGAATCTAGATGTTCCGCACACTTTTGTCATCAGCTGACCAAAGTACAGACTACGTAAATCGATTTAAAGACACTAAATTAAAAAATAGTCACCAATATCCCTTTATGACATCATTCTTTGAATCAACCCTCTCTTGTCTGAATTAAGTTTTCTATAGCAAATGCATCATTAAAGATCAGGACAAATTGCAAAGATGGATTCCTCGCTTAACAGATTACTCATGCGAAGTTGTGCAGCTGTAGTCTCGCTGCGAAACGGAATAGAAGAAAAAAAAAAAAAGAAACCAAAAATTCATTAAGAAGTAACGACCACCATGTCCGAAATTGATGTTGATTCTGCCTCTATCGAGCAACTAAGAGATGTCTTGTGTAACAAATCCGGAAACGTTACCTTGGCTAACCGTTTCAGAGCTTTATTCAACTTGAAGTGTCTTGGCTCTGACTCCGAAGACATTGAGATTGTTCACAAGGCCATCGATTACATCGCTTCTTGTTTCGCTGACAGCTCTGAGTTGTTGAAGCACGAAGTTGCCTACGTGTTGGGCCAAATCCACAACTCTTACGCCAACAAGTATCTTAAAGATGTTTTGGCTGACAAAAACCAACAGGTGATGGTTAGACACGAGGCCGCTGAGGCAATGGGTGCCATCGGTGATACCGAGTGCTTGGACATGTTACAGGATTATTTCGTCAACGACCCTTCCCTAGAGATCAGACAGACATGCGAGTTGGCAATCGAGAGAATCAAATGGGAGAAGTCTGAGGAGGCTAAGACCGAGCAACTAGAGACCTCTGCTTACACATCCATCGATCCTGCACCACCTTTGGCCACCGACAAGGAGTCCAAGGTTGACAAATTGCAACACATTCTCAATGACCAAGAAACACCTTTGTTCGAGAGATACAGAGCCATGTTCAGATTGAGAGACTTGGGCACAGACGAGGCTTGCCTTGCATTGGCTTCTGGTTTCGAGGACCCTTCTGCCTTGTTCAAGCACGAAATTGCCTACGTTTTCGGCCAGTTGTGTAACCCTGTAACCGTTCCATCTTTGATTAAAGTCTTGAAGGACGAGAGAGAGGCCGGAATGGTCAGACACGAGGCCGCCGAGGCTTTGGGATCTATTGCAACCGATGATTGTTTGCCTGTCTTAAAGTCCTTCATGAACGACAAGGACCAAGTTGTTAGAGATAGTGCAATCGTTGCTATGGACATGTACGAGTACGAAAACTCTACTGAGCTAGAGTATGCCACGGTGAAAACCAACTAAGAAGATCGTGCCGATTTTAAGTATGTTTGATAAAATTTCGAAATCTTTACCGCACAAGAGTAGCAAGAACTATGAAGAAGGGTATGGGTGTATGTCTCACACTACACTGGTCTATAGTTTTTGTATATTATGTCATGATATGCAGTTATGTTCCACTTCTGATCAAGCAAGTGAGATGAAACAGTTTTAGTGATTCTGGAAAAGTCTTAATTATTAGTTCTAAAACGGTAACCACATCCCGTACAAGTGTAGAAAACGGTGGCACCTTCATCGGCAGATCTTAATTGTAATGTGTGATATTGCATCTCTTCGTTACCACACTTTGGACATTTCTCCTTGATAGTGGCACCGTCTTCAACCTCATCCGTGCTCAAAGAGGTCTTGACAACCGATCTCTTCATCTTAAGGGAAGAAGGGAAAGCGTCTTCCGAGGACTTAGTAACGACCTTCAAATCGGCGAATTTTTGACTCGAATAGGACTTTTTGCACACTTTACAGTCTAAAGTTGGCTTGGCACTCACAGAGTCTAGTAAGTTTCCACAGTCTGTACAGAAAATCAAGGAGCCGACGACGGACATAATAAGGATGGGCTATAAATCGAGGGGGTTAAATTGAAAGATAGAACACAGTTCTTAGGGACGACTAACTGGAGTGATATCTAAACGTGAGATGCTCTATTCTCAATTTTTTTTTATGTGCCTCACGCAGAGGGTGTCTTCATCTCCCCTCGGAACTCGCGAAAAATGTTACTTGTTCTACCCCCGGTTCTCATTCTCACACATCGCTCACCTCATCTCATCCGATCAACCGTCTACAGTGAACCACTTCAGCCATGAGACAAAAGCGTGCTAAATCTTACAAGAAGCAAATTAACTTATATCTCCATACTTTCAAGTTCAGAGAGCCATTCCAAACTATAGTTGACGATGAAATCGTGCTTAATTGCCAGAAAGCAAGCTTTGACATCGTGAAAGGCCTCAACAGAACTATACAAGCGGAAACAAAGCCCATGATAACCCAATGTTGCATGCAAGCTTTATACGCCACAAACGACCAACCGGCCATCGAGTTAGCCAAAACTTTCGAAAGAAGAAGATGCAACCACCCCCCAAAAGACCCACAGCCACCCGCAGACTGCATAAGGTCCATCGTGGACATCGACGGCGTCAACAAACACAGGTACATCGTGGCCAGTCAGTCTACGTCTTTGAGACGCAAGCTCCGGCGAGTTCCCGGCGTGCCCATTGTGTTCATGAATAGATCTGTCATGGTGATGGAGCCGGCTTCGGATGCCACAAAGAGGGCCGCCATTCTCAGCGAGAACGCAAAATTGAAGGCTGGTTTGAACGATATCAAAGTTGGCTATGTGGAGAAAGATGAACCCAAGGACACAGAAAAAAAGGAAGGTGAGCAACCCAAAAAAAGAAAAGGCCCTAGCGGACCTAATCCATTGAGTGTTAAGAAAAAGAAAACAGCTACCCCTGCCCAGAATGATGAAAAGCCCAAGGCCAAAAGAGTCAGACGCCACAAGAAATCATCTGCTCTGGAGGAAGCGGGATCAGAGGCTACTGGTGCAGAAGAGATAAATACTGGTGATGATGAAGCTGCCGAAACCACTGCCAACTAAAATAATACAGGGTCTTCTATTTAGTCGCTGAAAATAAATATTTATACACAAGTAATATGGTATCATGCCGTCTGATCAGTCAGAGAGTAAATTAAATCCATTTTTGCTCGAGTTTGATTTCGAGTCAGTCTCGACAATCTGGGCAGAATTGGTAGCATCGATCTTTAAAACACTCGATGTGACATGGTCGATCAAACACATCTTGCAATCGAATGCGATATACTTTTCTTTGAAAATGCTTTTGAACGACTTCATCATCACATAAAGCCTGTTCTCTTTGTCTTTATCCATATTCTGGAAATAAGTACTTGTAAAGGCAAATGTGGATTCTTTGATCCAAAGAAGTTGACAATCTTCAATCTCAGAAAATTCCTTCATTGTCTCTTTACATTGAGCCTCAACATCATCCTTAGTCACACCGAAAAATACATCTTTGATAAGTATGGCATTGAAAAGACTATCCTCCAAAGTCATTTCAGACATCTCCTCTAGAGTTTTCTTTCTTTCCTCGAGCTCATCTTCCTTGTCGACAACTTCCTTTAACGTGAGCGAGGGAGCCAGGCTTCTCTCGGTGATGTAAACGAACACGTATGCCCGAGAGGCCTCAACAATCGATTCAGAATAAAGCTTGAAAGCAGTCGCTAAGCTTTGAATAAATTTAATTTGGGGTGGGCTCATTTGAGGCAAGCGGAGACATTTGGAAGTCTTCAAGCCAGCGGCCACAGAATCTTGGTAATCGCTGAGAAATTCCCTGAGTCGAGATTCATAAATCGTGCACCAGGCTTTTTGCCGTCTAAAAATCGAGATAACTTCAGTGGAATAATCACTAGATGGTTGAGCTGGGCCCATGTTGAAAACCTTTCTCAATTCCTCCTCCCTTAAATAGAAAGCACATTTATCATCGCAATCGAAGACTTCACCGATGTGAGTTGTAACTGTCGATGATGCCCCACATTGTATAGTTCGTTCGAGGCGCCCGCATTGACACGTAATGGTGACCGGAGCATCGCAGCTTTTGATGTCACACGAGGCGCCATTACCCAAATGACATTTGAGAGTACACACGTGTGGGCAGCTTTCTCTGATATTCATACAAGCTGATTGACAAGTGCTTAGTGGAGCATGAATTCCTTCCGTGCAGCTCAAGGTACAAGACCTGTTACATGGATGACCACATGCTTTTTTCTCGGAGCAGATTTTACCACAAGACACTTTTTCAACCCAACAGAACACATTTTGCACCGTTTTATTGCCACAGGCACACTTCTTCGGAACCAATTTAGTGCATCTGGGACAGTCCTTGTCGTCACCATGGCAGAAATGAGCTTCTTGTGGATGACCACATGGCTTATCTCTGACGCACTGTTCTTGGCAAACGATTTTTGAGCCACATCTAACTGGGGCATGCAAAGTTGTCTTTCCACAATGACAGGTTATATCATCATTTGTGGATTCGTAACAAATTCCACATGGGCCACTGTGACAAAGGGCTTCACAAGTGTGCTTTCCACATGATTTTAGTTGGGTGCAGGTTTTCAAGCATATGTGAGGGGTTTCCATGGTCAAGACTTGATCATCAAAATTAGTTCTAATTCTGTTTCTGATCAACCTTTTGTTTTCTCGCTCACGCTTGAGGGCTACCTGCTCATAAGCACAACAAGCCTCCCTATGGAAATGTTTTTTACAGCTGAGTGATGCTGTGCATTTATGGCGACATTGAGCCACGAAACCCTCTTGTAATGCTTTACATGGCACTAAATATGAGTTGCGCTGGCATGTGCATTGTGATTCAATGATATTGAAGCACTCACACGGGCCATTATGACACTTCATCCGACATTTGCAGCCACATTTGAGAAGCTTGCCACAGATCTCATCACATTCAGGCATTGGGTCGGTACACTTCTGTCTGTTTGCTGATGTGGATGAGGTTTTGCCACAGTAGCAAGTCTTGATAATATCAGGTGAGAATTTGCAATGCGGTGGTTTTTCATTTGGAGGTTGACACTCTGTTTCCTCAGAATGTTCTCCACAATCGTAGTATTGTACTAAGGTTTCCCCACACGGCGCTATACCGACATACTCTTCAGTTTCTGATTTGACTATTTTGGGACTGGCATCAGAACACTTTATGCTTTTCTGGTTTTTGCCGCAATAACAGCTAGAGGTTAACTGAGCCTCACATGTTCCGCAAAAGCCAGAGTGGCATGTTCCGATGGAACACTTGTGTCCTAGATCACAGACAATGGTGTCACACTTTTCAGCACAGTTCCAACCATTCTCATATGGTGTGACCATACATGGCAACTGCTTTGATTTTTTTCCGCACTTGCAACTCAAAACCGGTCCCATGGCACCACATTCCGGATGTTTACCCGGGTGGCAAACTGAGGCACACGAATGAATACAGTTTGGGTATTCAGAATTGCATAAGTTTCCACAAGAGAATGGAAGATATGAGTTGGGTTGAGGGTTTGTGACTTTACCACACCAACAAGTAAAACGACTCGGTAACTTTTGATGCTCGTAGTTACAAGCTGGACATCTCCACTGTTTCGTTCCAGACGTTGACGAGCCTCTTACAGCCCAGTCTTTTATGCAATCAAGGTCGTATACTCTGAAGCACTCTTGACAGCTCCAAATCTTAGATTCGCTATCAATTTCACATGTACAGACCAAACAAATGTATGTACCATCTTCAATTTCTTGTACGATGGTAGATGAGAGGGACTCGTCTAGAGGCCTTTCATCGTCTGATTCTGTGCCGGATTCGCCCGTCTCAGAGTCGGTATCGGAGTCAGTAAGAGGGCCATTAGGGCTTTCGATACTTATGTGATCGATCGAGGCCTGATCAGGAGCCGCCGTACTTTCTTGAACTATTTCGTCACTCGTCATGTACTTGCTTCTTTGGGTTAAATTTCGAGTATCGCGCTTTAAGATGCGATAGTGTACCAGTTCCATACATACAGTATCCTACTTAAGATGTATGTACAAAAATTCTTAACATGTATTAAAATGGTTCTCGCACCCGATAATTATATTTACCCAATTCTGATGCTTCTGCGCTTGAAGAAGTTCATCACCTTGCGGGCTGCGCTTGCTTCTTTGCCATTAACATAAGCAGCGTTGCCTCCCGAAGGCAGTCTTTTCGTCTGTGCAGAGTCAGATGATGAATCTGTTCCTTTCCGTTCCTTAGCAAGTGGTGGCACGTTGGCTTCGTTTGATGATTCTAATACCTTTTTGCCTCCTGAGGAAACGCTATTCGTGGAGTAATTAGATGTGCTGTAAAATGACAAAACACTAAACCTGTTTTTCTTCTTGGCCTCTTTGACGTCCCGATTCTCTTTGTTTCTTTCTCTTCTAGACACGTTTTCTACCACAGTAGTCAGCTCGCTTTTAGTAGTATTAGCAGATGTGACATTTTCATTCTCTTGATCAATTTTTTTGACAGTACTATCAATTTTATTGACCGGGGAAACTTGTCCATCAAATGTAGGCAGCTGGTTGATTTGCGGAGTCGTTTGGGGTTGGTGGCTCAAATTCGTTTCAAGTTTTGGAATTTCTGTTGGACTAAGAACAGAAGATTCCTCCGCATGTTGACGGACAGGACTCTGCAGCTCAGTCAATTCCAAAGCTTCCATTTTATCTTCAAGATAGCTCAAAACTGAATTTCTTTTGTTTTCGTGAGAGTTTAAGTCGTTATCGAATACCCCGTTAACGTTTATCGGAGTAACAACAGATTCCCTTCTGTGTACACTTCTAGACGGTATTTTGGCCTGGGAGTTTGCCACTTCAGAACTGTTATTGAGCTCATTGATGCTAAGTCCAGATTCGGAACCTGTTATGCTTCTGGTGGGAGATGAGGATAAAAATGAAGATGCAGTTCCATTCACCAGCGGAGACATTTTCATGTACTCCAAGAGAGCAGAGGAGTTGTTGTTAAGGGACATAATCGAAGAAGACATCGAACTTGGGTGGTAAGAGGTTGGCCGCGGCTTCTTCTGATAATGTGGCAATCTTTCAACGGGTGGCACCTTATTTTTTGGTGCCGCCTCTTGAGGAAATTCAAGTTCATTACCAGATGGACTTTCAATTATTGTGGAAATTGAGCTTAAGTAAGTTCCTGACCTAGCTAATGGAGGCTTTGAACTATCGATGTGATTGTTGTTTTCATGATCATTCAGTTTGTTGTGCTCAATAGCCACAGCTTTGAGGGCATGACTAGCTGATGAATAGGAATTGGATATAGAAGCGGACTTTGCGTGACCACGTTGGACAACAAATTCCTTAGACTTCACAGGAGATTGATCTCTCGAGACTGCGGAAGAGTCATCAGCAGGGGCGGTTGACGAAATAATGGATGATGTGGAATGACTTAATTTGCTCTCGCTTGGTAGAGCGACCACGTTCGCAAATGAAGACGAAGTTGTTGGATTTGAGTAGACAATATTGGAATTGGATGTGTATGATCTTCCATGTGGATTGCTTGCTGGATTCAACATTAATGCTGAGGAATTGGTGGTTTCATTGAACATGGAATACCGCTTGTATTTGTTTTGGGCCGACAAGCTAGCCCGGTCAAGTGTTCCTTTAGCACGGACACTATCCCATTCAGGTTGTCTTATGGATAACATAGATGCATGCAGGGCCAACCAGGGATGATTCCGGATTTCATCTATACTGATTCTTTTGGCAGGATCTGGAACAATAATTTTGCGAAGAAGATCTCTTGCCAATGGGGAGACATACTCCGGAAACGTGAGAGGGTTATTGCAAATGTAGTTGTATAATTTAACAATGTCTGCACCGTCTTCGTTATCAGCGTCATCATCAAATGGAAGATATCCGGAAAGCATTGCGTATAAAATCACACCTATTGACCAAATGTCGACCTTGCGACCAGCGTATGGCGATTGAGTCAAGACTAATTCCGGAGCAGCATAACAGGGCGAACCGCATGACGTCTTCATAAGATCATTCTTCGATTGGTTGTATGAATTGACGAAACCAAAATCAGAAATTATAATGTTCTTGTGCTTGTCCAAAAGCAAGTTTTCTAGTTTCAAGTCTCTGTGTATCAAGCCTTTAGAATGCATGTAGTCAACTCCACTTACGAGCTGGGCAAACAATTTCTTTGCAACATTTTCTTTGAGAAACTTATGTTTCAAGATGTAGTCGAAAAGTTCACCTCCTGATGCATATTCTAACACGATACCAATATATTTTCCACTCTTTAAAACCTCAACAAGGTTTACGATATTAGGATGATTTAGAAGTCTCAAAGAATTGATCTCGCGATATATCTTGATCTCTGACTCGGACTCCTTGACTATGGTGTCACGCTTTATAAGCTTGATAGCGACCTGACTTGGGAGATTCCCATCTTTTCTCCATCCTAGCTTCACTTTTCCAAACTCTCCCTCTCCAAGGGTGGATCCAAGAACATATGCACCAAAACGGACCTCACGATGAGCCTTTTTTTGCATTGTTTGAATTTGAGCTTGTTTCTTTGAATTGTTTTCGGCACCGCCATCAAGCATCATGGATGATCGAGATGCATCGGCTTGCTTCTGAGTTGTGGCCATGACTGTAGTGGACATCAATTAGATCAGGAGTGGGGATCAAAAGAAGATGGCAGGCAGTTGGAATAGAAAATGACAGGGGTATTAATGAAGATCCACAAAAGAAACAACACCGGATGCGGAAAATTCTCCTATAGTCCACTTAGAATTTAGGATAAAGATAACTCAAAGATGAGAGCTGGGTGTGTCAGGGTAGAAGGAATGAATGAAACGGAACAAGGAGAAGCAGAAAAACGGTGGGCAGGGGAAGAAGTTGAGAAGTTTCTTGTATCAGACGAAAAGGATGTTATAATAGGCAAGTCCGGGGGGTAGCCGTCAAATGCAATCCGGCTCTGAACTAGTTGTTTACCTTGTTCGTTTGGGTCACCTTGGTTAATTTTTTACCTGATTACCCAGCTGTGCATTATTGTTAGAAAATTTCGGCCTTATTTATTTTTTTTTCGACTGCTTTAGGAAATCGCGACCGGGTCTACATAGCCAGTTCTGCTAGCGAAGAAACGCTGAGTCAAAAAGGGGACCAAAAGTATACAGCGGATTTAAAGATGAAGGCACGATAACCAATACCAAATCAGACTGTTTCAAAAGGTAGGCTGTGTCACTCGAATCAATTTCCAGAGGAACCTATTAACTCACCCCGGATCTCACTAAACATGTGCCCTGAAACCATGCGGCTGCGCGGGAAGCAGTGACGTACTCAAGAATTCCGTGGAGCAGGAGTTTGCATTGGTGTTTACATTTAAAATGTTCAAATTATTATGAATATCCGCTATGAATTTTATTTTAACTAGATCATCAAGGGCTCCAAATGTGGTACACGGTGAGTGCCTTAAATCGAGGCTCTGTTAAACGGACGTACGATACACCCCTGTTTCAAACGTTTCACCGTCTAATGGCACTTCCTGAAAAGGCCTCTTCTGCGTGCGAGTTCCCTGCATATCCCCTCATGCAGAATACCACACTAATTGAGGAGTAAGATCTTATCAGGACCATACAATACGGATGATATCAACAGCTGAACATGGCTAAAATTTTTTTAGTTTTTCTCCCTTCTTGTGTACACTGTTGGTCCAACAGGCACACCTAGTAGTTTAAAATGCTATAGACCGGAAGTTTGATAAGATCTTCGCGCCTCGTTATGTAAATGCACCATGCGATACATGATGCATTCTCTCCACCTGGCTTTCCCAGCCGTACATGTGGAATTACATTTTTCGTGAAACTTCTTGCTGATAACCTTCAGACTATGAGATGAATGGAATCAACAAACAAAGCGAGTTTAACTACAATGCCCAAAACATTAGAGTATATTGTGCTTGGCAATTTCTGCGTGTGTGAATGTTACAGACATTTAAAGATGCGCAAATGTCTCACTTTTGTCTCCTGATTGCAATTGCAAGCAAGGAGATCGAAATAATATAGTTAGGCTTGGCACTCCGTGTCTTGTAAAGCTACTATTTCGAAGGCTGCACTGCGTATGGACATCTGAAACTCGCGTCCGCGACGCGCGCGTCTCGCCTTTAGTTCGAAATGGCACATCGAAAAGTACACTTGATTAGATCTATAACCAATGCCCAAGAAAGATTATCCAGGTATAGTTGCTACGTTGGAGAAAAACATCCCAACAAAGGAGTTATTGGCAAGACTACAACGTCTCTCTGATGAGCTTTCTGGCGCAGATCAGAGCACAGTGGACTGCAGTAAGTACAAGCAGCTTGCGAAGGACTTGGCTAGTTCCAATTTAATTCAACACAAGAACACCGGTGTTCAGGCTTATGTGTGTTGTGCCATCACAGATATCTTACGCCTATATGCCCCTGATGCACCTTTCGATCACGAAGAGCTTTCAAACATTTTTAAAGCCTTCTTCAAGCAATTTAGTCATATCTGGGACGAGGAGAATCCATATTACCTTCAACAATGTCACATATTGAAGCGTCTTGTTGAGGTCAGATCAGTCATTTTGGTCACAGAATTGCCCGACTCGCAACATCTCGTTTCTTCAATGTTTGATACTATGTACAAGGTTGCGTCGAAAGGAATGTCCTCTAGACTAGAGCTGCTAGCATCCGAAATGCTCGCCGAGACAATAGCCGAACTTGACTCTATTCCTCAGGAAGTGATTCGTCTTATATTTAAAAAGCTCACAACAAGTTCAACCTCTGATCTCTTAGGGGGCTCATCGAATATCTCGAACCCCGCATTCACTTTTTCCCTTGCAATTTGCGAAGCCAACACCGACAGAATGTCACGTCAAGTGGCGCAAATGTTTTCTGAAATGCTTGATGAAAACGTTCAAGCCACCGAAAAGGGCGAAGTGGACTATGATCACTCTTTTAAAGCCCTCGAAAAAATCCATCTTGCATCTATAAGTATCTGGAATCATGTTCCAGATCTCCTTGGCTCAGTGATGGGCCTCATTAGCGATGAGCTCAATTCTGATGACGAGAAAATCCGTGCTTTGGCAACTTCAACGATAGGCCAAATGCTACGCTCCTCTAGTATTGCCAACCATGCTGAGATCACTGCCATGACTTTCGTCAACAGCCATAAAAATACTTGGATGAACTGGATGAAAAAGTCTTCAGACTCAAGCTTTTTGGTTAGATCCAAGTGGGTTGAGCAGATACTGCCCACCCTTTTCCAAGAAGCAACAACCGAGATTGCAAATGAATTATGCGATGGTGTATCAAAATGCTTACTAGATAACAGCGAGAAAGTGAGACTTTCTACTTGCAAGGTCATTGAAAATCTTCCATTCAGAATATTGACATCCAGAATCTGCACTCAAAAGAATCTCAACACATTGATTCTGCTCATGCGTGAGAAGCACTCAGATATCAGAAACAAGGCCATTTCGATTCTCGCGGATATCTACAACAATTTTATGGAAATCTTTTTTTCAAACGGGGTCACTGATTTCGGTTCGTTAAATGTAGCTGAAATCTCTAAAGTTGAGGACTTGATAATGTGTGACATACCCAGCAAAATATTGGAATTAAATTACATCAATGACAGATCAATCACAGCTGCTGTCGATGTTGTGCTAATGGAAAAACTTCTTCCATTAACAGGAGAAACAGAAATGAGAGTGAGGAGATTATGTCACTTTTACAAATATTTGAATGAAAAAGGGAAGGCCGCATTCCAAGCAATATCTGCTCGTCAGAAAAAACTTGTGGAAGTGTTGATGAAATTTGTTGACTTTTCCGAAGAATACGCATCTTATAGCACTCAAAATAACAATGAGATCGAAAGCGAGAATAATCTCACAGATCGCAATATTTTGCTTTCCAAGACAGAAAAAGTTATACAGTGGATATCAGTATCGTTTCCAGTATCTCTGAACACTTACGACTGCTTGGATGCAGTTTTTAAGTCAAAGAACTTGAGGCTTATTGATTTGATCAAAAACTGTATTAACACTCAACTGGACTTTAAAACAGTTAAGAATTCAATCAAGGAACTTTTGATGAAATTAAAGGACTCCAAAACCATTGACTTGTCAGGAGAAGAGTGTTCAGTGACAACAGGAGATATGGTGTCTACTTTCAAGATTTTACTCTATAGATCCTCCAGCATTCTTTACAACAAGTCGAACATAGGCGACTTGATCAAACTCTCACAGGAGACAGGTGTCGACTACTCCAAGGCCACGGAAGAGCTAATTAGCAGTATTTCGACATTGTTCCCGGGGGTGTTCCGGAATCATGTCAGCTCTTTTATCGAGATCATCAACTCAGATAATGACTCAGATATAAGTGTTTCTTTTTTGCAAACATTCTATCATTTTGTCATGAAATATCCAGAGAGTGTTCAAGAAAATGACGCCTTACCAGAGACATTGATCAAACTTGCCCTTGGTAAAAAGCCACTCAGAAGCAGATATGCGACTAAAATCCTTGGCTGTCTCGAAAACAAAGAATTGAATATTGCGAATATGTTAGAGCAAACTCTTCCTCTCGATGTCAAAGATAAGAACTTCGCGTCAAAGCTATCCTGTTTAACAGAAATATATCTTATCGACCCCCAAGCACTTGTGTCACATTCCAAATCAATCAACGAAGTGATCGTTGAACAGGTGTTGAGGAAGAATAGGCTCACGCTTCAAGAAAATCAGAGACTCAAGGGCATTTCTTGGATCAGTGATGATGATCTTGAAGAGAATTCAATTTTATTTGAAAAAGTTCTCGCATTGCGACTTGTGATAAACAGGTTACGAAGTGAAGCGTCCATCGAATCTGAGAAATCCCAACTCAAGACTTTCTCAGAACGACCTATCAAATTGCTATGCAACATGATCTTGAGCAATGGTGAAATCACCAAGTCTGCGATACCTACGCCCCTAGCTTATAAGTCAAAACTTCAACTCATGTCGAGCTTTCTTCTTTTGAAACTTGGTAAAGTCCGAGAATTTGGAAGGATTGTTGACATTGATACGATATTGACTATCGGAAGTTTGTTGCACCACGAAAACTTCCAAGTTAGGAGTTTATTAGTGAAAAAATTGCAAGATTATCTTTTCAAGTCGATGCTTTCGGAAAAATTTCTTCCTCTTATTTTTTTTATGGGACATGAGCCCGACAAAGAACTCATGTCAAATGTTCAGACTTGGATTAGGTCTCAGCACCGGCGCGCTAGCGTCAAAAATGATATATGTTATGAAGAATGTGTTGTGCGGCTAATCTACTATATTGCACACGATAAGAGATTCAATGCTTACATGACAGAGGAGTCACAGGATGATAGCCAATTGAAGGCTTACGCATACGCTGCTAAATATTGCTCCATGTACCTTGACACAGTCGCAAATGAAAAGAATGT
Organism: Metschnikowia hawaiiana; assembly: GCA_002893645.1. Lineage (NCBI taxonomy): Eukaryota > Fungi > Ascomycota > Pichiomycetes > Serinales > Metschnikowiaceae > Metschnikowia > Metschnikowia hawaiiana. The sequence continues at coordinate 207,485 of NXGY01000002.1, forward strand.
ATCTTTGTTATATTATTTGGCGAGCAGGGTAAAACAGCACCGCGACAGTTCCGTGGATCAATCGGAATACGAGAAGCAATCCCTCCTTCCCTCGACATTGGGTCTATATCGAGTTTCGGAGCTCTTTCAGCTCTCCATCAAAGAATTGGCAGATTTGAAAGGATGGAATTTGCACACATGGCCAGGGAAGATAGAATTACCAACAGATTTGTTTGTACCCATCTCGGATTTTAATGAGGCCCAAAAGTTTATATCATGGGTTTACATCTCTGATGATATACAGATCGAATTGAGAAAACTACTTAGAAAGGCTACCAACCCTAGAAAAATCACATCTCCTCCAAGTGCTTCGAAGGAAGTGAAAAAGGCCACAAAAAGAAAGGTCACCAGGAAAAAGCGCCCTGCTCCATCAGAAGCTTTGCCGACAAGATCCAGCAAAAGAACAAGAAAGAAAGTCAATTACGAAGAGGCAATCGAGTCATCGGAAGGCGAAGATGAGTCGGAGTATAGTTCAGATTATTCATCTGAATGATAGTAAATGTTCATTCTATTCTATTATCACCCGAAGGAGAATGGTCCATAGAGTCTTGCCTAATTGATTTTAACTTTGTCAGATGCTATTTATGATTTGATAAAATTTAGTAGTCCAAATTTTTCAACGAGTTGAAATTGTTGTTTTTGTATAAATCTTCTCCAAGTGTCTGCAATCTGCTAGCAGCACCGAGTTTTTTCTTTGCCCCAATGTCTGACCACTGCCCAGTTGTGAGCTGCAACAACTTCACAGCCTGCTTATTGTATTTAGTATAGAAGTCCTGCGCTGCAGCTTCCCACCAATTGCTGACCACGAAATAGTGTACTCCGCTCAATAGCTGGTCCTTTGTATTGAGTAAACGAGCAAGAAACTTCCAGTGAGCCTCATACTTGTAAAAGGAGAAATCCATATTCTCTGCGTATCTTCCCATGACCGCCCACACAGTAAGGATACCGCCAATACGCTCTTCGTATTTTACCTCACTCTCCCATTTATCATCTCCGCTACGTTTCCAGCCCATTCGTATACGGCCATCCTCTGTGTCGATTGTACCCGTGTAGCCGATTATAAGAGAGCACTTCTTAACGAAACGTGCCAGCAAATAATATTCGAATTCTTTGAAAACACTTAAAAGAGATGTGGAGACGTATGCAAGGGGAACAGCCGCAGAGGCCTTCACGGTCACCTCTGTCTCGGCTTGAGCAACAATTGCTTTGGCAATAAAGTTCAATAACCAATGGTATGAAAGAGAGTCTGGCTGAACCATTCTCACCAAAGCGACAATCTCATTGGTGATTGTTGTGGCCTGCGCTCTGGAGGGCGACAACTGACCGAACTTAACATTGATTTTCCGCTTGATAGTGCTGACCTCTTTTTTTAGTTCTTTTTGCAGATTCATAGGTGTGACGACATCTGCTTTTATTCTCTTTATGGTATCTAGGTAAGACAAGAAGGTCTGTTCAATCTGGTTTGGCACGGTGAGTCCTTTGGATTTTCTATCGGCCTGTTTCTTCTGAATTTTGGCTTCGAGCTCTTTTTGTTTGTTCTCCTCTTGCTCTTTTCTCTCTTTCTCTTCTTGTTCTTTCTTGGCCTTGCTCTCCGCCAATTTCTTTGCTTCTTCCGCTAGTTTTTTCTCTTCTTGCTCCTTCTCTAGTCTCTTCTTCTCCTCCAACTCCCTTTTCTCTGCCTCCTTCTTCAATTTCTTTTGTCTCTCCTCTTCTTCTTTTCTCAATCGTTCTTTCTCGAGTTCTTTGATGCGGTTCTGTTCTGTGACATAGCGTTCATATCTCAGTCTAAAATGTTTCAAGTCAGCTTGAATCTCGTTATTTAAGGTACTATCAAGATGCAGCAATTTTTCTCGGGCATTCAGTGAATACAAGTGAAGCCTATCGGATCTCTTCTTCTGTTGGTCGATCGCGTTCAGGATTTTTAGAGCTTCTAATTTCTGGAGGGACTCGTTGAGTAAATTGAAATCTGAGTATGACGAAGGTATCTCAGCATTTTGATTGACTATGACTGGGTTATTCGAGAGTGTAACAACTCCATGGGTCGGAATTCCAAATTTCATTGGCCTGCTGTTGCACATTTCTTAGCCTAGTCTCGTTTGTCTTGTGAGAGCGTTTGGTGTACGGGTGCAATGTCACAACATCTGTAAATGGATTTACCTGCTACAATTAAAACGCTGATTGATTTACCCAGGAACACAGTTACTCTTCTCAAAAAAAATTACTTTATTCTACTCTAGACCCAGCTCTCACACTCAAGTAAAAGCCAATACTTAAGGCAGAGAGAAATTCAGTGCGCGAGTAGATGCATTTCCTGCCGTATTTTCTCACGATCTTGGGTACAGGTTTTTCACACTGAACATCAAATTTTTACAGTCACAGGTCCACACTCAACAGCACAATGAACAAGCAATGCATCCGGTTGTTCTCCAGTAGTGGAGTCAGTGCTAAATCATACTCCAGCGTCAAGCCAGTGCACCACTTGGTGAAAATCCAAAAAGCTGCGTTGTCTCCAAAATATCAACCTTTATTGTTAGCTAAAGACGACATCGAGTCTGTTAGCTTTAAGCCAACAGAGATCTCCCAAGACAGACTCCAGGAGCATTACGAAAACACAATCAAAAGCGACTTGCTATTGCACTTCTATGAACATGAGGCTAAGACCGATGTTGGAAAGAAAATGAGAGAGTGGGATCCTAGCTCCCCTTACTCTTTGTACCGTACATTGAGAAAGCCAAAGGGAACTGGACGTGCAACCAAAGATATCAAACCCATCGGAGTCAACAACATCCCAGAGCTCAAATCCATTAGCCTTAATTTATACACAAAGGATGCTTTGGAGTACCCATGGCTTAACATCTCAGCTCGTTTGCAGTTGGCACAAATTACAAACAAAAAACCAAAGCAACTATACAACAGATCTAACATTCTTCCATGGAAAGTTAGAGAGGGCAAGCCATGTGGTGCCAAGGTCGAATTGACCGGCAGAGACATGACCCAATTTTTGTCGACATTGACAGAGTTGGTGCTCCCAAGAATCAGAACTTTCCAAGGTATCAAGAATACCTCAGGTGATGGTAATGGTAACTTGTCTTTCGGTTTGGACCCGGAGGATGTCAAGTTATTCCCTGAGATTGAAAACTTCCAGGAATTGTATCCTAATCTCTTTGGTTTCCATATTACTTTCCAAACCACTGCTGGTACTGACGAAGCCGCAAGAACCTTGTTGAGTTCTTTGGGTATGCCATTTTACAATCCTTGAACAAACTCATGTATATAGAAGAGTATAAGTCTATAGAATAATTATAGTACATTTTATCTTTCAAAAGGCCATGCAAATAGAAATGATCTAAATTTGAATTGAAAATATATTTTGTTTTAGCTCTTTTATTTACGACCACCTTTGTCAGGTGCACGGAGCAATCGCATCTTCATGCATTGAAAAGCGCCTACTCTATCATTGTTCCATTCGGTCATCCGGATGTCCATTATTTCTGCCGTACACGAATATGCTATATTGTATTCGACAAGAGTGATTCAAAAGGAGAAGAGATGGAGTGACGGGCGGCTCAAGTTCTACGAGTTGACACGCAAGTTGGAGGTTTATAGCGAGGAGAATTCGCTTGTTGCAACTGAATTCTATCCGCATGAGGCCAAGAGGCCCACTTTAAGCGGCGCTTTTGCAGATGGAATGACTTACATCTTGCCTTCAAGGAAATTGATCATAGAGATCACGGAATTCTTGGGGTGTTCGGAACGGGACATTGGACCTTTACTCAAGACGCGTGACCCGCTGAAAAATATCTCCGTCAAGCGGGAGTTCGAGGAACTTGTATCTTTTCCGGCTCCAAATGTTTTTATTAAAAAGGAGGACTCCTCGACGGTGGCCGAGTCACATGGTGGTGTCGCAGCTACGAAAATCAAGAAGGATGTTTCATTTACTGGCATTGAACGAGAAGTGACACCTAAGATACAGCACAGAAAGGTTGGGCTTAATCGAGTAAGGAAGACGCATTCTCCAAGCAATTATCCTACTAAATCTAGAGTTGAATCGAGGCTTGACACCTATGACCGAATGTTTCGAAAGCTGCCGACAAGGATTCCTCCCGGGTCGAACAGAGTGGCTACTCGCCTACGGAATGAATTAGGTGTTGACTTCTTCAAAATGACGTAAGTTTCCGAAATTATGCGAATCCCGGCCATATCCCATGTGTCCAATCCATATGCTGGCTACTGTTGCACGGTGTTGCTGGATAAGAATGGCGGAAGGCATGCCTAGACTTGCTGCACTAAAATGCTAACAATAGAGATTGGCCGATAGAAATAACCACCGCCACGAAAAGACCTCGCTTAGGATAAGGTTTAATTTCTGATTGTTCTGTTTACTGTGCACAGGTCGAGGCTTCGAAACGTGTGCGATGGGTCCCACACGTGTGCTAATTTTAATGACGTGCTAAATATGGCAAGCGTGCCATATATTGGAACACGGTGCCACCCAAATGTCTTAGTCTGATGCACGCCAACCGTCACTTCAATTCATACATCCCAATTCACAAAATACAAAGTCTTCTTACAACTTCTGGAAAGCTCAATAGACACAAAATCTGGGTCAAAACTCTTGAGGATTTTGCATCTCTGATTTTTTTTTAAGCACTCGGTTTAGTATACACATAGGTCACCTGACCAAGAATTTTCACAACGCACATTTACTCCAAATTCTAAATCGGGCGCTAAACCAATTTAATTAAATAATAAACCCATTATAAAGCTCACAACTTCGTGAATTCGAAACGCATCTCTTGCATCTCTTCATTCCAGTCCAGCCAGTGGCAGAGTGCTTATCTGTGCCACTACTCAGAGAAGTGCTGAGTACTGAATAAAACCATCACCAATTGGAACTAAAGGTTTCACTTGCAACTAATAGAAAAACCGTTATCCACATCTTCAAAGCATATGGCATTTTCTCTTATCCCATGAATGCTTATTCATCACCACCAGCGTGTCCTCTGTCAACGGTAACTCGATTAGCAAATATGGAATTTCCTCGCCGAATATCGCCATCAGTCGAAGGGACTAATGCAGTCAAGAGCCCTTCAAGCAAAAAGCTTCACCACTATAACGTATCAGGGGACAAAAGAAGCAGTTCGAGTGAGTTAACGGACCCATATTTGGCTCAATACATGAAGCCCATAAAGACAAATAATCATGAGATTTACTTCACTGCCATTAACAAACGACTGCTGATCAAGAGTTTTGACTACTACCAAAAGTACTTGAATGTGAAAGAGAGAGCTCAAAAATTGTCTTCTGACAACAAACTCAGAGAAACCAATACGGAAGAGCTGGCTTCTTCCGTCAACAAGTACTCTGATAACCAAACAACCTCAAAGAACCCAACTGGTCAGATACTTACTGGGCCCTCCAGAAGACGCCGGCCAACCGGCTCAGATATTGTAGAGGGCCTTCCCAAGAAGTCTCATCCTGAAGTCATCACCAAAGTACTTCCGGAACAATTTCTAGACTGCTCTACATCTGACCTCATAAACATCATGACGAGAATGATTCAATCGCTCATAAATTTGAATGACCGCAGTGTCCCTATAGCCGTTTCTAATCCGTCCAGTTCTGAATGCAGTGAAATGCCTAATATTGAGAGCAAAAGACTTCTTACGAGGTATCATTCACGCACACCCCCTGCGCTTTCGATAAGCACATACTTGAACAGACTTACGAAATTCAATCACTTCTCCCAGACCACATTGCTTACAACAATATACTACATCGATCTTTTGTCACATAACTTCCAGCCATACTTCACGTTGAATTCTTGGACAGTGCACAGATTTTTGTTGGTAGCTACGATGATTGCACAGAAATCTTTGGAAGACTTCTTTTATACCAATGACCATTATGCCAAAGTGGGAGGTGTTGCATTGACAGAGCTCAACTGTCTTGAACTAGATTTCTTGGACAGGGTTGACTGGAAAGTGATACCAGCTAGGCAAATACTGCCAACTCAGACATCTATCAGATATTCTAAGCAGGTGCTTGATCTCTATTATTGGCAATTGGTCAGTCTAATGGGAAAAAACGCTCTGGAGCAAAATAATGTGGTTTATACCATTCAAAATCGTTAAACGCGGCGTGTCGTTTGAATCCATTCGAACGAATTCTCTGAGCTTTGATAGCCGCGAGATCATCGCTTCGAAACACAAATTGTTCACTTTGCAACTACGGTAAATTACCTAAATTCTTTAAAGTAACAAATTTATTTTTATAAAAAGCAAATATAAACACTCGAAAGGTATTTTGTCATAGAATAAAAGTTTTTAACAGGTCGTAAAAAGTAGTATATAATAATGTTAGGTCTGGAATCCATGATCATAAAATCTGATTTCATTCAAGAACGTTCTGACTATTCGGGCTTGAGTAATTCAAAAGAGCAGCAGAGGCTCTTATCTACACTCATCACAGCACCATAATTTTTGAAATCACCGCAGTAATTCGGGGCCAGAAAAACAGTGACCAATTTTCTCTTGTTGAAAAACTCGTAGCCATCTTCAACAACCATGTGACCACGAACAATCAAATCCATATTGAAATTTGATAAAAAGTGGTCAACATGCTTTTTTCCGAACCGATAAGACACACCACGGTCATTTTTCGGCCAATTATGAAGCGAAAACGAACGAATCAGTGGATCGGGGTCTGACCATAAGAGGTCGGCCAAAAGCCCTTTGTCCGGTATGTCCGTAGGCCTCTGTATCTGCTCAATTTGCTTAAGGCTGAAAAGTTCTGGCGATAAGCCTCCGTGGATACAGAAGATCTTGTCGTTGATAGTAGCAGCTATAGGCAAGCTATTGAAAACATCGATAAAGTTTTTCCACAATTTATGAGATCCAGAAATCACGGGTAAACGTCTCTTACATTCGTCATAAAATCCGTAGATTTTTGTAATGTTAGCAGACTCGTGATTTCCTCTCAACATGAAGAAATTCTCTGGGTACTTAATCTTGTAACACAAAAGAAGCAAAATTGACTCAAGTGATTTGTAACCTCGATCAACATAGTCACCCAAAAATAAGTAATTTGTATAAGGAGGATATCCACAAGAATTGAATATTCTGATCAAATCATAGTACTGCCCGTGAATATCTCCCACAATCTTAACCGGAGGTGATAACTTAAGAAGGGTGGGTTGATCTAAAAAGATCGAACGAGACTTGGCCAAAACTGCTTTGATTTCCAGGCTAGACAAGGGAAGCTTATCTTTACTTTTCCTTTGTTTCTTTTGTCCACTTTGTCCCGCAGATACCAAGCGTTCAATGATGCTGTCTAGATCAAAGTCAGTCTTTTTGGGTTGCGGAAGAAGAGGAGGAGAAACCGAGGACTCATTGGCCCTGGATCTGCTTGTCGATTTTAAGTAACTAGATTTCGAAATAACCTTAGTAGATGTCCCTTTAGGTTCCGGTGTTGATTCAGAGGACTCAACAATAGGGTCTAAAGATCCGTCAGTAACCGTAGCAGAAGAAGTGGCTGGAACCTTCGAAGTATTCGGAGAATTGGGGATGGAGCATACCGAGGAAACCAGGCTCGAGTCCTTCTCGCTTGAAGTAAAAAGGGGCGACACAGACAAATTGCCGCTTCTTTGGCTGTCGAAAGAAGATCCATAGCCGTTGGTACCGTACGAGTTGGCGGTACCTCTCCATTTTGTGGGCGACATGCGGGATAATGCAGCAGCAGAGGAAACATCAATGTCGGCAGAAAAGTCAAGGTCGTGAGAAGTAGAGGAGGAGCGGCGTCTAGGGCTGCGTTTGGAGGGAATAGACTTCGGCTCGGTAATAACATGTAAAGACGATTGGGCCGCTTGGTCATTAGAGGGGTGAGACAAGGTCTCTATTAAAAGGTCACTACCGTTTCCGGTAGGCCTAGATAGCGCCAGCGACAGATTTTCTTCTGACTCAATCTCGTCAGAGAGTAGCTCCGAGGAGGCGCCCGGACTCTTTTTGTTCAGGTTATTCGGTAGAGGATCATTTTTAGACGGGTTATTTCCCATAGTCAGTTGTTTGGTTGAGTAAAGGACTTTTGGTAGGGGCAAAGGCCAGGACTTAAATGAAGTTTGTTCCTTAGAAGGGTGGTGGGTTCCAGAGGGACAGGTTTGAGATCGGCTAGGCTTCGCTACGCTCAGAGTTTTTCCTGATTACAAAGGAGGGTTGGGTAGTCGTGTACAGGACCAGGGATGCGGAGGCTCGGCAATAGGGGGTGCTAATGCGCAGAACGCTTCGAGTCGGGTAGACTCGGGCCACGTGGATGCCGCGATCGCACAATTCCATATTGCCGCCCAATCGGTCCGGTTCTTCAAGTATAGTTGGGAATTCTCGATGGAGGTCGATCACTGCCAACTCCGTACGATCCTTTGGTAACGCAGAGGAAATAGATACATCGCTACAGAAGCCATATCTCATATTACATGACACTAAATGATTCAGAGAATGAATCATTGTGCACTCACTTTCCGCTCGTCTATACATTCCCCCACTTAACCGAAGCACCCGTTCCGCTATGCTTGCGATCGATTCGCATCTGATATATGCTTCAGGTATATTTTGTGTGGAGTAGTGACAGGATTATCCGCGCGGGCTGTGGCTACATTTGCATACTCGCAGTGCATACCAATCCTGACCGTTAATGATTAGGTCGCTCTCCACTATGGCAAAATCTATTCGGTCAGCGGGCTGTCTTATAATTGGAGATGAAGTTTTGAATGGCAAGATTCTCGATACAAATCTGTTTGAGTTTGCCAAGTTTTGTTTCAACGAGCTCTCCATCCCTCTCAAGAAGACCATTGTTTGCGGTGATGACAAAGACGATATAATTAAATCCTTGAAAATATTGCAAGAAGAAAGTTGTGACTTCATAGTGACAAGCGGTGGTATTGGCTCAACGCACGATGATATAACTTACAATGCTCTATCCTCTGCATTCAATATAGAGTGTCTCCTAGATGATGAGACTGTAAATAAAATGAATCAACTCAGGGGCGACTATTTGCAGCTGTTGAATCCGACTCAGTTAGCTTCATTCTATAGAATGGCTACCCTCCCTAAATCTTCCGAAAGCGTGGCGGTTCTGAAACTTTTCACCCACGACAGTCTCTGGGTGCCAATAGTGGGCATAGACCATCAAGTTTACATTTTACCAGGAGTTCCACAGCTATTCAAAAGGTTGCTATCAGGACTAGGGGATTCAATTAAGGCAAGAGTCGTATCCAAGCATTTCCGTCGTTTTTTCGTCAAAACCCAGACAAGAGAGAGTAACTTGGCTCCTTTCTTGACATCCCTACATGAAAAATGTACCACAGAATTCGGCCAAGGAAAAATTAAGCTCGGCTCTTATCCTCATTTCAATTGGGGGCAAGTCACGATTAGCATAGTCGCCGATGAGACAGTTGCATTAGCTGATCAAAGAAAAATTGTGAATGAAGTAATCCTAAATATAGGGGGATCTGCCGAGGAGATAACAGAAAGCGAAGAGGACTACCTTTCAACTCATGAGCCCCCTGAAGAAAAGTGATTTGAGTTTACAATTAATATGGAGAACATTAAATTTCGTTCGTACAACGTATATAGTAACATGGCAATCAAATTTACAATTTCTCAGCCAAAAGCTTAGAAACTTCCTCAACAGCTTGCTCAATACCTTCTGCTTTGTCACCCATACCCTGGACAACGTTACCCTTTCCACCGGCCTTACCGCCAATGAAGGAGCTGACAGATTGAGCTAATGATGAAGCATCAACACCCTTAGAGATAGCCTCATCAGAGATGTAACATCCGTGGGCAACTTTTCCACTAGTACCAGTAATCAAGTAAAGCGATTTAGTCTTCTCTTGCTTCTTGACGACATTAATTGCCTCGGTAATAGCCTTAGCATTGGCATCAATTGGGATGTGTGCAACGAAAAAGGCGTTCTTAGACTTCTCTTCGTCCTTCAACCAACCGTTGACAACATCTAGCGTCTTCTTGGACTCCTCCTTTTGCTTTGCTTTCAAGTTGTCTTTGATGGATTTGTCGACCTTAGTAAACAAAGTGTTGAGTTTAGCCTTGTCCAAAACAGAAATGGAAAGCTTCTTCAATGCAACGCCCAATTCCTTTGTCTTTTGCTCTTTTTCAGCACCAAATGGAAGCTTCTCGGCAGCGATCAATTGTGCCTCGAATTCATTAGCAATTCTTTGAACTTCATGAGCTTCGTGACCGGTAACAGCCACAATTCTTCTAACACCCTTTGCAATACCGGACTCCTCAATAATGACCAAGTCTTTGATGTCACCGGTCTTGACAGAGTGAGTACCACCACAGAATTCAATAGAGAGCTTGTGCCATTCCTCGTTCTTAGGGTTGCTCAACAAATCCTCGACTGAAACACCAATGGAGACAACTCTCACTGGGTCTGGGTAAGTTTCACCGAAGACGGCTCTGACACCGTTGATTTCCTTTGCTTCAGCCAAGCTCACCTCCTTAGCGAACACACCCTTGTTAGCCTTGATGTTTTCGTTGACGCATGCTTCGACATCCTCAAGGTTCTTTGGGGAGAGTGCTTGCTTGAAAGAAAAGTCAAATCTTAACTTTTCTGGGGCAACTAAAGAACCCTTTTGTTCAATACCGTCTCCCAAGACTTCTCTCAAAGCCAAGTTCAAAACATGGGTACCAGTGTGGTTGTTTCTGAGTGGCCATCTTCTTAATTCATCGTAAGAGGCAATGACTTCATCATTCAAGTTGAAAGTACCCTCAGACAAAGTTCCAACATGAAGAACGTAACCAGCATATTGTTGAACGTTGGTGACATTGAATTCTGCGACACCATCAATAACCAAGCTACCAGTATCGTATTCTTGACCACCTTGTTCGGCGTAGAATGGGGTCTTGTCCAAGATGACACCAAATTGCTGTCCAGCCTCAGAAATAGAGTCCACGAACTTCTTACCATCAAACAAAGCAGTGACTTGAGCAGTAATGTTTTCGGTTCCATATTTGAATGAGTCATCGGTGGTCTTGACCTTATCATTAGAGTCCAACTCGGACAAGGCATGGACATCGAGCTTGATTGAGTTGCTTCCAGATTTGGAGTTAGATGCCTTAGAAGCTTCCTTAGAAGCAGCCTTGGCAGCTTCAAAACCCTCTTCGTCAATCTTCAAACCAGCCTCCTCGGCCATCAATCTAGTCAAATCGACTGGGAAACCATAGGTGTCATACAATCTCCACACGATGTTTCCTGGCAAAGTTTGCTCAGGTGTCTTGGAGCAGATAATAGCATATTTTTCAAATAACTTCTCACCTCTCTCCAAAGTCTTGGCGAAAGAAACCTCCTCCTCGACCAAAATTTCCTTCAAGTCGGCAGAGTTCTTGGCGATCTCCGGGAAAACGTGAGAGTTCTTCTCGATCACAACATCAACCAATTGTTGGAAGAAGGAACCAATAGGGTAGTTCATGTACTTGCGCACGTAACGAGCACCTCTTCTCAAGATTCTTCTCAAGACGTAACCTCTACCCTCATTGTTGGGGATACCTCCATCAGAGATGGCAAATGTCAAGGTTCTGACGTGATCAGCGATAACACGGTAAGCAGTGTCGATACCATCGAAGTCCTCATCACCGAACTTACCGCTGTAAGGTCTAACACCGGTGATCTCTCTGATCTTGTCAAAGATTGGAGTGAAGACATCAGTGTCGTAGTTAGAAGAACGGTCTTGAAGGATGGAAACCAAACGCTCAAAACCCATACCAGTGTCAATGTGCTTGTTTGGCAAGGATTTCAAGCTGCCGTCAGCCTCTCTGTTGTATTGAATGAAAACGATGTTCCAGATTTCTAAAACGTTAGGGTCGTCCATGTTGACCAAAGAAGAGGCGTTTCTTCCGCCGATTCTGTCGTAGTGGATTTCAGAACAAGGACCACAAGGACCTTGGTCACCCATCTCCCAGAAATTGTCGGCAGCGTTTCCGCTCAAGATGTGATCTTCTGGCACACCAACGTCCAACCAGAATTGCTTGGCCTCCAAGTCCGGAAGCAAGCCGTTCTTCTCGTCACCCTCGAAGTATGTGACGTACATGCGGTTAGGGTCCAAGCCGTAAACCTCAGTCAACAACTTCCACGAGTAACCAATAGCTTCCTTCTTGAAGTAATCACCGAAAGACCAATTACCCAACATCTCGAAAAAAGTGTGGTGGTATGAGTCCTTTCCGACATCATCCAAGTCATTGTGTTTACCACCAGCTCTGATACATTTTTGGGAGTTAGCAGCACTCTTCAAAGTGGCGAAGTCAGAGGTTGGGTCGACGGTTCCCAAAAAAATTGGCTTATACTGGTTCATACCAGCATTGGCGAAGAGTAAAGTTGGGTCATTGTGGGGAACGACCGAGGACGAGGGAACATAGGTGTGTTTGAGATCCTTGAAGTAGTCAATGAAGGTGGACCTAACCTTATTGGCTGACCAATGCTGAACGGTGGACATAGTTTGCTTTCGAGTTAGAGTCCTTAGCATGAGCTGATGGCCTCGGTTCGCGTGAGGTTTTTTCGTCCCAATTTTGAAAGCAGGTGTATTGTGCACACCCGATCTCTGAAGCCATGTAGCCCTTGTGAGATATGGTCCTCTTATGTAAATTGTGAATGCAAGCTTAATCGTGGCTCGGCAGATAATCAAGTCTCGGGAACCGTCAGACCTAATGTTATTTACATGAAGCGCAGGACATTGTAGGTCCTCAGTTCGTTGCGATGGTGCGGCTGCTGCTGCTCCTGCTGCTGCTCCTGCTGAGGATTTCTTAATAAACACAAAAATTAGTAAATATGAGTGCAAGCCGAGAAAATTTAATATTATTGTTCAAGAATAACGACGGATTGAAAGGAATTGACTACTGCCACTAATTTTGCTCTTTGAAAGATTTTCTTAGAACTTATTCAATGGTATTAGTCACATTCGCGTGTGGAAGGTCGCACCGGTGAAAATATCGAAACATGTGTAGGCTAGAGGCAGAGCGGCGTAATTCGACTTGTCATCGATGTGTGCGTGTTTGTTAAGATGAAAAACTGTTCGTCAATTCCAGCATGTGTGACATATTAATAAGGAGCAAATTAAAAGATTCTTGAAAGTGTATGTAGAATAAAGGTTTCGCTGGATGGTTACTGCTGCATTCACGATAAACATGCACCCGTACACACTGGGACATTAATTTGCTCATTAGGTGAGATACTGCAAAAACCATCGTATCGAGTCTTACGTTTCGTCCACCTCTTCTTCTGAATTGCCATGCAATGATACTTATCAATAATACTAAATACTCTTGCCTGGAGTGCATAAGAGGCCATAGGTCAACCCTATGCCGACATCATATGCGACCTCTACTTCAGGTACGCTCCAAGGGGAGACCAAACCTCCTCTTTCCAGAGGGTAATAAAGACTACAGAATCGCTGTATTTGCAGAGGAAATTGAACAAGCCCCCGAGCCCCCTCAGAAATGCAAAAATACACCCGTCATAATCCTAAAAACATCAGAAAAGCATGTGATTAATCTAAATAGTGGCCAGATCGTGGGTCCATACGTTGCGGACAGGGAAGATGCGGCTAAGACTGTCGGACCAGAAGATTTCATAAATACCACAAAATGTTGTCCGAACGGGGTATCCAAGGTGCAAAAAAGCTGCCAGTGCAACCAAAAAAGAGTACTGAAAAAGAAGATCTTGAGATCCTTTTTGGATAAGAAAATGGCGGCCCACGGAGGGATTAACGGGATCTCTCACACGTCCAAGATTGCACCTGAATGTGTCAAAATCGAGGCAGTCGAAGAGGTGAAAATGGGTGGTCTGATGACCTCTAATCACTGCTCACTGAATGACGTCTCACACACAGTTCAGGTGACTGGGCCGCAAAATTTACTCGCCGGTAGGTTTCCTGAGTCTTCAGAACTGCGTGGATGTGGTCAGATCTCCGGCGAAGTACCGCCTGCGGGCAATGGCTGTTGCGGCAGCAAAAAGGGTCACAGAGAAGTGCCTGACACAAGGAAGACACCCAATATCTATGGAGGCCGGACTTTAGCACCCAATTTGAATTCTGACTTAGGAGTTCCGGCTTTGAATTTTGGGACTCTAAGACAGGATGTTGACAATTATACATACAACGGAAATGGCGAGGTATTTGAGGCGATTTCGGTTCCTTCTTGCTCCCTACCGGGAACTTGCACGTGTTCCTCAGACTGCTCTTGTCCCTCATGCATGGTTCACCAAGCGCCCAACCAGGCGATGTCTGCTTCACTCAAGTCATTGAACAATGACCAGCAATATGGTTCAAATCTTGTGTTGAACCTGGAATCTCCCCTTAGGCCGAGAGAATTTGATTGGGCTTCACGCGATGTGGACTCGTACACCAGTTTCTTGTCCCAAGTTATTGGCTGCGACATGAACGATCCAGTCCTGTGTGAGCCGGACGTCGACGGATTGGGGAACAGCATCGACTCTTCACCACAAGATCAAAAGTGTTTGTGTGCTGATAAGTCATGCTTTTGCGCAAACTGCGAAACTCATGGTATAATCAATGGTTTTAAGTTGGAAGATGTCTTTTCCAATGGCTCATTAAGATGAGAAAAGGATAGGTAATGAATAGAGGTTAGTTATACAGGATGCAGAGTGTTGTCGCACCATTTGAACCACTCGGTTTGGCCGGCACAGGCTTATCGCCTGGCTGTTCGAGGCCTGGAACTTCCGGGCCGCGGCATGCGCAACAATAGAACTGCAATAAACGTAAAGAGGTTCTGCGAGTCCTTAACTCATATCAACATTTGAGTAGAAATATGGCTAGCAATGACATGCCTTTACCAAAGTCATGATTTCAGGTATCAGCAGTGCAAACTCGAAAGTGTAAAGAATGCCTGTATTTTTGGTTCCACGCCGCTACATGATGCCCCGTGATGACTTTTTACCCGCATACACTCCCACGAATTTCTCGCAGCAAACCGCTTGCGAACTAGTACAGCTAAGAAAACAGAACATTCAGAATATTTCATCGTGCTTTAAGGAAATCTCTGGGTATCTAAACAATTATTTGACTCCGATATTCTTGAAATGGCCTTTTCCGACCCAGAGAAAGACAAAGATATACACATCATTAACCGTGACTCTGCCGACTATCAAAACCCCGAGACTTTAGACACACCGAATTTCATTCAGTCATTGGATTTTCCTACTCCAGGCGGAGCTGATGGACTGTTTTTCGATACATTAGGCAACGATGCCTCGGGTCATCTTGTGAACCCCGCAAATGGCCTACAGAGCCAAGTGGGCGATTTCCCGGCTCTCGAAAATCTTAATGCCTACCCGGATGTCCCCAACAGAGAAGGCTTTGCAGAACCGAAAAGTGACCTAGCATTCAATGGAGCCCTCACAAAGATGATGCCTAATCAACTCCCTCCACTTCCGCAGTTGTCCGAGCCAGTCATACCGTCCGCAAAAGCCAATGCAATCGATCCTTTGACGGAATATCGTCAGAATTACGCCAGCACTCGTCACCAGCCTCTTCTTACAAGTGGAAAAAAGAAGAAAGAACCACAGGGTCCAAAGACGAGACCTGCGTTCGTCATGAAAATATGGTCGATGGTGAATGATCCCGAGAACCACGATTACATACGTTGGAACGACGACGGGGAAACATTTCAGGTGGTGCACCGTGAAGATTTCATGAAAAACATTTTGCCCAAGTATTTCAAACACAACAACTTTGCATCTTTTGTTCGCCAGTTGAACATGTATGGCTGGCACAAGATACAAGATGTCAACAGTGGCTCTTTGAAAGATGACAGAAACCAAGATGAGATTCTACAGTTCAAGAACCCATTTTTTATCAGAGGCAGGGAAGACTTACTCGATAATATTGTTCGTAACAAGACGGGTGCGTCGGAAGAAACCCCTGATCCAAATCAAATTAACTACCAACTCGTTATGAGCGAACTCGACCTGCTAAAAATGAACCAATTAGCTATCTTGGAGGATATGCGGAGAATGAGAAAAGATAACCAGTTACTTTGGACCGAAAGTATTACA
Organism: Metschnikowia hawaiiana; assembly: GCA_002893645.1. NCBI lineage: Eukaryota > Fungi > Ascomycota > Pichiomycetes > Serinales > Metschnikowiaceae > Metschnikowia > Metschnikowia hawaiiana. The sequence continues at coordinate 223,604 of NXGY01000002.1, forward strand.
GCTCGTGAACGCTATCAAACACAAGCGCAAACCTTAGAGAAAATCATGAAGTTCTTGGCAGCCGTCTACGGTAATTCCGCTGGTAAAATATTTGAGGTCGAGGACGGAAGTTACAATCCTAACCAGGTTTCCACCTACAATGGTGTGTCCACACCCCCATCATATGCTACGCCTGCAAACCCACATAAACCTAGATTGATGCTTATGGATCAAGCACACCAGAAGAATCCTTACCTGAGCGGAAACTCGCCATCAAACGCATCGCCAGGAAAGGAATCAATTGAAGAAATTGTTAGAAACTCACCGGAGTTAAGACGCGAGTCTGATCCAAACTCCCATGCATCCCGAATTTACCAGCAATTCATGAATTCCGAGCCAGCTAGTGGCGTCTCTTCACCCAGTCAATTCTTTCCCGAATTATCGAATTCATACTTCAATCCCCAAGCTCAACAAGGACCCACATCTCTTCAACCACCTCATCCAATTAATAAAGCCACCGATCTGAACACACCAGCCGGAACCGAGCATCTGCTCGAGGGTCTTGAACAAAATATTTTCAAGCAAGGCCAAGCCTTGCTGCAAGTCCAAGACTGGATTCAGGCTCTAGCGAGCAGACAACAACAACAACAGGACCAGTTACAGGAGCAGCAAAAAAGAAACCTGATAAGCCTGTCAGATGCTGGCCGTCTAGAGGATTTTGATGTCAACGAGTTTTTGAACAACAATTCTGCAAACACGCCTAATTTCGGAAATCCGGGCGAGACTGCCGAGGATTCGACAGCTAAAAATAGGCCTCCTCCAAAAAGGGTGTTGACAGAGATTAAAGATGAAGCCCCTAGGGCTAAGAGAAGAAAAGATTAAATAGGAAGGTTTTGCTAGAAATGTAATGCAATTAAATTTTATTATTATTTGTATTCTGTGACGAACACTAAGATCGGTTTTTTCTTGAAAAAGTGAATGCTAGGTCATCATCGTCGTCATCATCATCGTTGTAATTATTATCAATAATATTGTCATGATGTGACTTCTCGCTACCGAATCCACCAGATGAATTCTCTTTGCTTGGTTGTGATCTCATTTTTGTCGCCAGCAGAAAATTAACATACTCGCCGTCGCTATCATCCGACGCTTCATCAACAAAAAGCTGGGAGGGAATGGGTTGAAATCCTTTCACATTGAGCATTTCTCCGTCAAAATCATTCTCGCGTAGTTGCATCTTTTGTATGGCTGGCTTGTTTAACTTGTCTTTGAATAAAACCTCACTTTCGTCATCTTGAAGGCCGATGTATGTTCGAGTCACAAGATTGGGTGTTTTTCCTTGTTTCTTGAATCCTTTGAAATTTTTCCTCCCATGGTAAGTAGAATTAATAACACTACTGACGCCTTGTGAAATTCTTCTCCTCTGGAGCATTGGCATTACCTCGACCTTACAAGCACAAGTTTTGTCGTCTAGGGTATCGAGTTTCGGTTCGACATGACTGTCCTTTTTCGATTTTTCCTTGGTTGATTTGATTGCATCAGCAAAAGACTCAAATTTAAGCACCTCTGGTTTCGGAGTTTGCGATCGCGTAGACTGTTCAGCGTTCGAAATTGAGCTTCGTCCCAGCACATCTTTCTCTATGGTTGTGCTTAGCTTGATTTTAGAGTCAGTTATCTCCATATTTTCTCTGGTTTTTGTCTCCTCGTGCTTTTGAGCTCCGACATCACTCGAAACGGCCGACAGGTTGATAAGTTTGCGGAGGGGAGGGGGCAGTTTAGTGAGACGGGAATTAGAAACCTCGTTATGAAGAAGAATATTTTGACTTTCACTAGTATTGTTTTGGAACAAGCTATCAGGGGTTGTTTGGTGTTGAGGCGGCGCCTGAGAAGAGACAGGAGTGAACAGGAAAAAGTCCGTTTCCGATACCCTCTCTAGCTTGCGCCTCACCCTTCTTTCGGTCTTTTGAGAAAATGGGACAGATTGTCCTGGGGTGCTGCTGCTGATGTTGAGTAATTGATTGGAAGACACGGTTTTGAGTTTGGAGGCATCGACCGAGAGTAGAGCTTGCCAAAGATCTTCCGAGGTGTTGGAATAAGTCAGAAGCTCGGGATACTCAATACCATCAGAAAGGCAAAAAACAAGATGAAGCTCATAAGATTTACAGAGATCCAGGATAACAGGTGGGGAAATCTGCCCTTTAGATTTGGCCCACGTAATGCGAGATGCACCAAGGCAGGATATCCAGATTTTAAACCTTTCACTTATCTTCGACGATTCGTCATTAACATAGACAATTACAGACAAATCTTTGAGAAGAGAAGATCTTGAGCTATCAGGGGCCAATGGGTGGATACCGTCAGAGTAGTGCAATTCTGGACTAATATGCAACAACCATTCGCTGACATCATTTATATGTGAAAGCGCAAAATCACACCATCTCTCAGACAATATTGGAATACCTCTCAGTACAGAAACTTGCAAGTTGAGATCTGGTTGGCTGCTGATTGTCAAATAATGGGTTGCCTCGAGAGGATTGGTGGTTGTTCGCAAATCTATTCTCGCCGCTATCATACTGGCCACCTTTTGTACAAGAGGGCTGTTTTGCACCTGACTTTCGAACTGTATCTTTTTCGAGAAATAAAGGAGGTTCACGGGTACCCAAGAGATTTGAATTCTGATATTTCTTGTTTGATTGGCATTGACGAATATAAGCAATTTATCATCATGAAAAAGCTTCTCGAATTTCTCGGAGTCTTTGCCCGCAAGTTTATAGATAACACCGTTTATATCCGTGGTGCATCTGGATTCAAATACAATTGAGAGTGGTGTTTTTTGCTCCTTGGTTAGAGACTCTGGACGGCCCACTTTCACAGTAATATACTTCTTAGGCACCTTCAAATCTCCTATGTAAAGCGCATTTGAGTCTTGGCGATAGTCGTGGCTTCTCCCGATATGTAGTTCGGACTCCTTGGGAAGAACACGGTTTGTTTCTGCACATTAGTCATGGACATGTCTGGTTCAGGCTAATTGGGTACATACCATTGCCATCGTAAGATAGGGTAAGAACCCACATAGTGGATTATGTTTCGGGTAGTGTGCACTGGCGACGCGACTCCAAATGCTTACTTTACAGGACCTGGGAAATCCAAATTTCCGTAAATCTATATTAAAAAAAATACCTCTACTTCTAATGTTGCCTACGAATCGAAGGGGGCTATATGAAATGCTCATGGCTTGGTGACCTTACCAGCCTTTTGGGTGGTGTTCTTCTTAGCCTTTTTGGTCTTCCCAAGAAGCTTGCTAACGGTCTCCTCATCAGCCAACTCCAACAAGGCATTGGCGTAAACATCTTCGGAGACAGATTCCTCTGGAGCTGCAGGAGCGTTCTCGAGAACATCGGCATCATCGTAGATCTTCTCAGTGTAGAACAATGGCAAGACTGGAGAAGTTTCGGTTTGAAGACCCACAGTGATCAAACTGTTCTGGTCGAAAGCCTTCAAAACATCGTGGACATTAGCAACAATATCTTCTTGGGTGAAAGATGGTTTGAGAGTGGCCACTCTCATGCTGATGACAGTTCCAACAGGTGGCAAGAACGAAGCAGAACCCAAAGCTTTCGTTATTTGGTTCTTGAGAGTCTCCACAGACAATTCCTTAGGAGTCTTGGTAGAAGTACAACGAACTGGTCTTGGGAATTTGGATGTGTTTTGGTAGAAGGTTTTACCCAAAGCGGTTGGCAAGGAACTGAGAGTAGCGTCATCAACAACAAAGAAGTCGTAGTCACTCAACAATTCACGACGCTTCTCGAATGGCTTGTATATGGTCTTAATGTCTTTCAAAGAGATGATTTTAGACAAGCTTGGAATTTGGGCATCTTCGATTTCCTTCAATTTTTCGGCGGATTCTATCAAGTTGTCTCTGACAATGAAGCAAGTTTTCAAGTTAGCACGGTCGGCCATGAAAGATTTGGTCAAAGCGATACTCTTAGGCTTGGTCTGAGCCTTTGAAGTGTAGGCCTTCTTGAAAGAAAAGGTGATGAGCAAGTCATTCTTTTTGAATTCTTCATCCTCGTCAGCGAACAAGTCAGTCTTGTCAGAGGATGCGGCTTCAGCTTGACGCTTGACATACTTCTTCAACTCTTCAATGGCCTTAATGGTTTGGGCCTTGGAAACATAGCCGGTCTCTTCGGTCTTGGTTTCAACTTCCTTCACTGCCTTTTTAGCGGCGACCTTTGGGGATTTCTTCACCTTGGATGCAGATTTGACTGGGGTTCCTTCAACAGAGGCAGATGCGCTCTTCTTAGAGGGAGTTTTAGGGCTGGCTTGAGTCTTTCCTTTCTTGGCCATTTTTTTGATTAGAAGATACGGGTTGGAGATGCCTAGAGCTAATGCCTCATCGCAGTGAAAAAAACCTAGTGGGTGTGCATATAATGCTACCCGGTTTAAAGCGCTCGGGCCCTGCTGCATCCTGGGGTCGCTTCGCGCACGGCCCTGCTAGCATTGTCAGGTGCTGCTGTCACTTACTTGTGATCTAAACGGGAATGCCATGGTATTAATGCGAATATATAATTAATGTTGGTCCAGTAGAGGAGGCGGAATGGCGGTCTTTGGCATTTGCTTGGGGCCGCTGTCTCTATTTTTCACTTTATCAAGAATGATGGCAGGAACCCCATTGTCAATATTCTCGAAAAGAACTTCAGGCTGTTTGGAAATGTCGAAACAAACACCTCGATCGATGCTCATGGACCCTTCGGGCACATCTTCACTAGCCTCTTCGCCCTCATCATCATTGTCGAAACGTCTTACGCGTGAACTATCAAAACCACCTAGACGATCCCATAGAAGATGCGAAAGCTCGTCAGGAGAATAAATGGACTTTTTGTTGGGACCATCTTCAGTTTTCAGGTAATCGTCCCATTCGTTGTGCGGGGAGAGAGGAGGCAGAATCAAAAATCTTCTACTACCATCCTCCAGTGGTAATTCAAGGTAGTCCAAGTCGTTTGGCTTCACAGACCATAGTGAGGTTTCGAGGAGGTTCAGGGTGTTGTCCTTCATGCTGTGGCAGATAGCTGCTTTTGTGCCCAACTGTTCCACCAAATAATCCCGAAGAGCCGACGCCACTTGGCCAGAAATGCAAATTATGATTATCCGCCGAAACTTAGGGAGTGTTACTAGCTCCACATTAAAGTTACGAGAAGAGATCAACTCAACCAAAGATGTAGTATCCTCAAGAAGAGAAGGATCTAGTTTGGTGAGGATAAGTGAATTTGTAGGAATCTTCTCCGTCATGCCGTTCAGAGTATATCGACTTTTGTGGATTGCTGGTGGAATTAATGTCACTTATAACTTACAACTGCGCCTTCTGTGAAGGATGCAGTCGCATGATACCCTTGGAGTGGAGACGCAGTTTGGTTGCAGTGGCTCCGCCATAATGCGCATTTCGCGTGAGCAGTTGTCCTGACCTGGTACATTGCATCTAGGGCTGAAACAGCGGCGCTAGAAGCTCACACCTGCCTAATTTCCGAAAATATGTGTTATGATTGGCGAAGTAATTCCTTTCTGCGTCAGAACTAAAATCTCCTGCCAAGCATTTGGGCTCATTGTCAGAATGACAGTCTACCACTTGCGCCACACTTGGACACACCACTTCGGCGGAGGCATTGATGTATATGAGATTAGAAAAGGGCTCGTAGCGATCATAAGTAATCCGCGACTGAGGAAGTCTTGCAACCACGTCTCCTTTATGGGCAATTCTCAAAAATCTGCGCCCCGGAGAGCCCACTGGATACAGACTTCCCAACACAGCGTCAGCCCAGTCGGTGAAATCTTTATTTCCTGTGAGGGGTTGTCCCATAGTGGTCACAGAAATGTTCTGGAAACCAGCCTCTGCAAAGTGAAGGGCTAGTAGTAGTGCTATAGATCCACCCAAGGAGTGCCCTATGAATGATAGTTTGTAATGGTCGCGATGCTTTAAAGTCTCCTGAACAATGATGTCCTCGGTTATGAGAAGTACTTGATTGAAATAGTCCCTAAAGCCTTCATGTATTTTGCAGTGTGGACCACAAGATGTCGTACCTCCCCCTTGTGCCTTATATGCGACCATTCCAAATTTCAAGTCGGCAAGCGTATCAGGTAAAGATCTGGTTCCCCTTAAGGAAATAACAATAGTGGTGTCGTTGCTCTCGTCACCACTGACTATATCGTTATTCGTTGCAGCAATATAACCACAGACAGAATTGTCAAAATACCACTGATGCACCAATTGCATTCCAGGGAAACTCGCTGAGCAATTCAAGCTACATTGAAAGGGCTGCCTTATGTGATGAAATGTATCGATACAGTATGCAATGTCTATAAGATGGGCGATTGTTATCAATTCTGTAAGCACTTGTTGTCTTATTGGTGAAGGCAGCATTTGCTGCTGTGTGACAGATATAGTCTGCTCTGTGATTGTGTTGAAGAAATCGTTAAACAGATAAGAAAGTTGGAGTAAAGCAAAGAAATAAGAATATTTCGTATATCTCATCGGGAGTGACGATGGGGTTTGGTCTATAAGCTAAAAAGCCTTCTCCGCGTTTCAGGTAGCTCAGTGCGTAATTGTCTTAGAGATAACGTGCATACGCATTGATCGCCAATGCCATTGAAAGCCCAGTGAGAAAGCACCACACAAATCTCAATACTTTTGGCAGTTTTAAAAGCACGATAACTGAAACTATACTAGCGAGAAAGACGTTGACAAAAGGTTTCACGAGAGAGGAGAAAACCCCAAATGCAGCCATCGGGTTAACCCTTTGCAACTCTGTAGTGATGTCATTCAAATCGATGATATTTTTGTGGAGCATGTCGATGGCTCCGCTGATGAGCTTTGAGTTTTGCTGTGTAGCTTCTGTGACATCCAAATAAATCAATTGCATCTGGCCCTCAAAAGATGACACAAAAGACAGCAAGTCTTCTTGGCTTTTCGACAAGAGATCAGTAAATTTGTAACTCCAATCTACGTCTAAACGCAGGAACAGATCGAGTAGGCTATTCTCAAATCTCTCCATATGCTCCGTGGTTTTCAAGACACTCATCTCGTGGGATAGGAAAAGTTGATCGATATTCTCCAGAAACAAATCAGCTTTCATCGTGATGGTATCCAAGTTATTTGAGACCATTTGCGACACGGTGGAGTGCATCGATCCTAATGAGTAGCCGGTCGTCAATATAGACTCCCCGTGACTCTCCAAAGAGTCAGATACCTCTTTGACACGCTCAAGGATTTTCGTCGTATTAGATTCAAAATGAGTGGTCAAATCTCCTACCCTTGATTCGAGGCTGTCTAAGTTAACATTTGCCGAGTTGAACCTTTTGATACTTTTATCGACGAAGCTTCCCAAATTATCATTACCCTCGTTGACGTGTGCCAAAATCTGCTTCACAGACTGCAAGACATGTGCAAGCTGGCTGTTAGTCTCTTCTGCAAAATCGGCCACATTGTGATAGTTGGCATTGGCCGAACCATAAAAATTGCTGAAAAGGTCTGTCATGTTAAAGAAAAGATTCAACAAATCAGTCTTTATGTATGGAATTGATTCCTCATAACAAATGGTGCGTAACCTGCGATAATTGCCCGAATAAGTTGTCCAGAGTTGTGGAATATCTCTGAAACGCCTAACACAGATGTGAAAGCTTTCATTGGTATCAAGCAGCTTGCAGCTTTCGGGGTAATCTACTTTTGCAGCCTGAAATTCACAAATTGAGAGTCTGACCGCCAGTTGAAGACGCAACTGTGGCTCGACCCCATCGAGACCTTTTTCCACACAAGCCTCCACGTATTCGAAGACGGCTTCCTGAGTGCAATGAGATTCCCAATCATAGGCAATCTCAGGTGACATAGACGCCCGTCCCCGCTCCCAAACGCTGGGATCTATAGCTTTCAGGTGCACCATCACACAAAAGAACGCAACTTTCAACCACAGACAACAAGCGAACCTCATTCTGATGCGAGGATCTCAAAGGAAGAGGGTATAGCATTTTTTATAATACAAGGACACCATCCCTGCAGCATATGATTTGCAAAGCCATAGTGTCACACCGGTTTCATCGCTTTTAGTCGTGGACTTGGCGTGTGTTTCGGACTGCTCTATGCACTAAACCTTGTGCAGTCGATTTTGCGATGTGCCGAGAACAACCTGAAAGACTAACGCCTAATTCTCCAAAGCCATGAGCTCCATTCAGCGCTTCAACGCTTTTGCCAAGGCTTCGAGGAACCATAGATTCCATGCCTATGGTCTTCGCAAATACTCCATGACATCATTTATTCCGACGGGAAACATCGCTCAGCACGAATTTCAAGAAGAGGCTCTCAAAGAAAATAAGGCAGCCGTGCCTCAAGCCCCAGAATTGCAATCCGACATAAACATATACCAAGATATTGTACGTCCTCAGGATGTTTGTGACTTGTTCTTCAAGCCTGACACAAATGATATCATCACCACATCATTGGCCAAAAATAGCCCTGTTCCTGGAAGCGAGCTGCACGGCATAGTGTCAAGAAGTGCTGTCAACAACTCTCAGTTGATTTTTGCCAATATCGCCATAGACTGGATGAAACAGTTTACCGCAGAAATCGTTGCTCTCAGGGAAATTCCAGCAAAAAAAGCGTTCATTGAATACAGCAGTGCCAAGGCCGATAACTATCTAACAGGTGTCGTCTCCAACACGACTTTTCTGTCTGCCAAAGACCTTGAGACATTCTTCACGAACGCAAAACAGAATCACATCTCCATTGAAGCTGCCACCAAGTTTCTTCTATCTCGCGTTTCCACATCTGCCGAATACGCTTTACTCATAGATTACTTAGATGCACATTGCCACGAACTCAACTTCATCGAAATAAGGGAGTTCATGGCTGTTCTTTTGGAGGATTTGTCTACAAAGTCCACGTTGGATCGGGTTGAGAAGTTTGACAGTTTTTTTTCAGACAAACTAATTTCCGCTTGTCCCAATCTATTACATGAAATCGACCCACTCACGCTCGCACAGTTAGCATATGTGTCGACTTTTTCGTCAACACTCTCAACTGCTGCTCAGGCGCTTGTCATTTTGGTTAAAATGCATGGTATGGCCCCACCGCAAGAGACATATGATCTTTTCATGTCTAGATACAGAAAGTTCGCCAGCAACAAAGCCATCACAAGAGAACAAATATTGAAGGACTTATCCCCAATCAAATCAATCATATTCCATTACGGCATATCTTCTAAGTGCTTTCAATTTTTCCTTGAGAATACCATTGTCAATTCTCAGCAGTTGTCCCAATTTGTGAAGTTTTTGCACGAGAAATCACCAGAATTGTTAGCGGAGTACGGTCTGGAATTAAAGGATAAGTTGGAAAGCATACACTCTGGCGAGAAGTCATCAAAGTTAATTCAACAAGTCAACTTGGCACAACTATCTACACTCTTGATCTCAGCTGGATATACGCCTACGAGCTAAGGCAACGGATACTTATCTTTGCCTGTCAATTAATGTATTTAGACCTTAAAAAAATAATGTTAATAGATATAAATTGCGTCATTGGATGAGCGGGTATCAAACGTGATATTTGCTGTCTATAAAGTAGAATTGAATGATAACTCAGTTGGTAGGCTCGCTGGGGCGTCGATCTGAGCTTGCAGGCTCACCGTAATCGAACGTTTCCATCTCGAACATCATATTACCTGATTGGCTATATGTACTAACACTGCTGGATTGCAAGCCCATTTCCGTCTGTCTGCTATGAAAGCCATTGGTGTAGATGTATATACCATCGTCGGATCCGGATCCATCATCCAAGTCGTGGCTATATCTATACCTGGGTCTCATTGGGTCCGAGGGAAAAAATTCTTCATCGATATGGCGGCGAGACAGAATGGAACGCTTGATGAAACATGCTAAAGAGGAGATGAATGCCATCATCAGCACAGGTAAGAGTTGGATCCAGCCCAACACACTTAGCTCGGGAACAAAAAGCAAGATGTCGACGAGAAATGCTATTAGGTTCAACATGAATGATAACAATGCAAAAAGAAGCATCACGTTTAGGTAGTTGGTGATATCGATTTTTTTGGGGGGTTTCGATTCTCGGACTGCTGCCCGCAGTGGGTCCGAGCCGGGCTTGCACAAGTTGCGAAGCAGTTTGGAGGCATTCTTGACAGAATCGGCTAGTTTATAGGGTCCATAGTGATCATGAAAGAACTCTATTACTAGAACCAATGCGCATTGTAGCATGAGGAGACTGGTGCTCACGAAAGCTACCACGTGTACAACCAATAGCTTGGAGATGAAGTGTGCGGCAGAGGAAGGAAGCCTGATGGACTGAACGGTGTCCGTATTGTAAATGGTGCTGTTCCAGTAGTCAAGCTCCGGGTTTTCGGTGTATCCGATTTTAGGCTTGGAGCATGTTTTTCGAACGGTGTCGCAAAAACCAAATACACCAAAGGTGACGTTCTGGAATTGGGAAAGATAAAGAGTGTTATGCTCGGACACTCCAGTGATGGGCACGGATATAACGGGAAGCACCTGTATGACCCAACATACTAGGGATAGTAGCCCTATTAGTATAATTCCTGAGTGCATTATTGGTTTTGATCCACATGGTGCCAGAACGCGCGCCTCTTTAGCACACGGTGTATTGTGCATGTATGGCGCATTTCCATCACTCATAGCTTCGCTGCAATTCAGCTGCAGAGGTGGCCCAGAAAAGTCGACAATACTGATGGCCTGAATGCTCTTGACGAACTTTGGCCCAAAATGGATTCATACCGTCTGATGCGCATCCATCCAACTCGAACGGACTCCCGCCTCAGGGCATGGCCAGAAATAATTTACTTGCACTAATCAATATAACAGGCGGTCGGGGTCCCATGTATACTGTAGAAGATGCCTATTATGCGAAAGATGTTCATCGCGAGGTTCGGTGGTGCTCTTGCCCATTCGCAACTGAGATAGTTCGATCCGCTCGCTATATACCAGCCACCGATTCACGTGCTCGCACGAACAAGCATGTTGTGCCTTGGGCCGTACATAAGAACAGCCATTGCCATATTGATAGTTTCGGCCCTCGTAAGACTAGTCACTCCTCGGGCGATTAGCTTTTATTCCATTACTAAAATGTCTCATCCCTACGAAAAAGAGTTGCAGGTTGCTTCGTTGGCTGTCAAGAGAGCATCTATCTTGACCAAAAAGCTAAGCGATTCGATTGCCACCACCCAAAAGTCGGGCACAGAAATCAAAAATGACAAATCGCCGGTGACAATTGGCGACTACGCAGCGCAAGCAATCATTAACAATGCCATCCACCTCAATTTCCCACAAGACAAGATCGTCGGAGAGGAGGAGGCAGACACTTTGCGCAAGCCAACAGAAGAAGGTAAACATTTGAGTGCCAAAATTTTCGAAATTATTCAGGATGTAGAGAAGGAGACTCTGGAATGGGAATCTTCTCTTGGCTCCCTCAAGAACCTCGACGAGGTTTACGATAGCGTCGATTTAGGAAACTACGAAGGTGGCAATAAAGGAAGGTTCTGGGCTTTGGACCCAATCGACGGCACCAAAGGTTTCTTGAGAGGAGATCAATTTGCCGTATGCTTGGCCTTGATTGAAGATGGTGAGGTTGTTTTGGGAGTAATTGGCTGTCCAAATCTCTCCGAGCACGTCGTCTCAAATGACGAGCAAACCGGCGTAAAGGGTGGTCTCTACTCTGCTGTGAAGGGTCTCGGATCTTACTACACGCCACTTTTCAATTCCAAAGACTTCACTCCCTTGGCCAGCCAAAAGAAAATTCTGATGGCACAAAGGCTGGATCCAGAGAACCTCAAGGTGGTCGAGGGTGTCGAGAAGGGTCATTCTTCTCACTCAACACAAAGCCAGATAAAGTCTCGCTTGGGATTTGATGATCAGAAGGTTGGTCAACAAACTATAAACTTAGACTCACAAGTGAAGTACTGTGTGCTTGCTAGTGGACAAGCAGACATCTATTTGAGGCTACCTATAAACGACACCTACAGGGAGAAGATCTGGGATCACGCTGCTGGAAATGTCTTGATTTACGAGAGTGGCGGTCAAGTTGGCGACATCACAGGCACAAAATTGGATTTCGGCAAAGGAAGATACTTGGACTCCAAGGGAGTTATTGCTGCCAATAAGAGTATTTTCCCCAAGGTAATTGAGTCAGTCAAGAGCGTTCTCTCGTGATGTAAATGTATATTTAGCAATACCCTAATAAAAAGGAGATTTCTGAAACAGGGCTCAACATAAAGCCTATTAATCAAGTATTTCCACGACATAGTAGTTTTGTTTTCCTGTACGAACCAAAAGAAGTTTCTGGTCAAGTAAGTGGTTGTCTTTATCTAGCAAGACCACATCTTCTGGATCCTCAAATTGATTCCTTTCGATGCCAAGGTAAACACCACCTGCTTTTATGAGATTCTTCGTCTCGCTTTTAGATTTACCCATAACTTTGGACAAAAGAGAGCTCATTCTTATCTCTTCAGGATTGGGAAAGTCGCCTAACTTGACTTGTACCAAAATTCCGGACTTTTGGAACTTCAGAAGCAACTTTTCAGCAGAGAAGTCGTCATTAAATGGTTGATCCGGAGTTGGGAATAAGAAACCAGTAATGTAAGCCATCTCATCGCCGACACCCGGTCCGTGGATCAAGTCCACTACCTCACGAGCCAAAACTCTTTGTGCAATTCTCAAACCTGGGTCCTTGTCGTGCAGTGCAAGAACTGAGTCCACGGACTCGAGGGGAATCAAAGTGAACATTTTCAAAAGCTTAGAAATCATGTTGTCTGGGGTATTAATGAAGTATTGGTAGAGCTGAAATGGGGACGTCTTTTCAGCATCGACAAAGACAGCATTACCGGCAGATTTTCCAAATTTCTGCCCACCAGGCGTTGTAAGCAAAGGTACGGTCATTCCATAAGCGGGTTGGATTTTGGGGGCTTTTTTCAGCTCAATGGAAGATTTCTGTAAACGAGAAATCAAATCAGTTCCGGCAGTGATGTTACCCCATTGGTCATTCCCTCCGACTTGGATAGTCACGCCGTGATGCTTGAAGAGATGCCAGAAATCGTAGGCCTGTAAGACTTGATAAGAGAACTCGTTGAAACCAAGGCCGTGTTGAGAATCCAATCTGGACAGAATCGAATCTCTGCCGAGCATCTGGGAAACACGAATGTGTTTTCCGAACGTTGCCAAAAAATCGAGAAGCTTAATTGAGCGCCACCAGTCTGCGTTGTTCACAGATTCCACGTTACCAGCATTAGTGGTTGTGTCTGGTAGAAGATGTCTCGACTTGGCGTACTCAATGCCGTTCAACAAGAATTTGTTGATTTGAGCCTGGATTTTTGCCACATTGTTTTCTCTCTCCTTGTTTTCCATCATTTGTCTCTCTGACGTACGGCCACTAGGGTCTCCAACAGCACCTGTCGCTCCACCCACGAGCCCAACGACATCATGTCCCCTGATGAGAAAGTGTAATAGAATGAGCAAGGGCAATAAGTTGCCTAGGTGGAGAGAGCTAGCAGACGGATCCGCTCCACAGTACAACTTGACACGGGCGGCGCCGGGCTTGGTAATCTCGTACAAATCTTCACTCGTCATAGACTCAATTAAGCCTCTGTTCTGGAGGTGGCGTGCAACGGAGGATTCGAAATCCTTCTTGGCGGATTCTGGAAGTGTCAATTGGTATACTGAGGGCACAATGGAAATTGTCTCTGGAGGGATCTCTGCAGAAGGAACGTTTCCGGATGACTGGAATCTGACAGCCCATTGCATCCGGGCTGCTCTGGCAACTAAGCGGTGGCTTCTGATCATTCTGTTGGCAGTGGGGTACCTTGATCTTAAGTTTCTGTAGAGTCGCGAAAGCGCAGGCGAATTGTAATCGCGGCAGGGCTCACTTACCCTGGCTGAGGGACAGTACTAGATGATATTTAAGATACGTATTCATGACTAATGATTTTCACAATCTTGAGCATCAATTTAGGCTTTGAGTTTTATTTTTTTGATAGCAGTGCATTTTTTCGAAAGTCGCCAGGCCAGGGCTTCGGCTATAGCATAGCCTATGACTCGGTTTTAGGTACCATCAGACCAGCTGCGCTCGCATCGCGAACTAGCCTCATCACAGGTAGACTCTTTTTTGGCCGCTGCGCACCACTTCATTGCACTCAACAATGTCCAGCATCATGAATGAGAGGGGCAATGACGCTGCCGCCTCTAAGAAGAGAAAGAGAAAGAGAGGAAAGAAGGTGGCCCAAGAGGAGGCCAGCCCTGCAGTCGTCGATGTACCTGTTGCAAGAGCTAACAAGAAAACCAAGTTTGATGGAGATGACGATACCCAAGATTCTGCTCCAGACCCCGCCTCGCTCCGTCTGCCCGATGACCTGAGCAGCAGTCTTGCAGAGCATAGCGCTGCACACGGCGGAGTTTCTGTTCCGAAGGAAGATGGGATCTCCCGAGAATCTGCTGTGGTTGATACTCAGGTTGGAGCATTGTCCTCTGCGGAACCAAGCAGTAGAGACAAGCAACCCAAAGACGCTAAAGCTGGCAGCAAGCCCTCTCCAGCCCACAAAAAAGACCACGAAAACAAGAATGTCGGAAATGAGAAACCAAAAAAGAAGAAGACGATATTCTTCGAAGACTCTGCTGACTTGCCCGATGACGACGGCGATAACGCAGGCTTCGACCTTTCCACCCAAAAATCCAGATCAGAACTCTTGGAAAGGGCCAAGGAACTCACGGAGATCCGGAAAACTTTACCGATATACTCACACAAGGAAAAGATTATGGAGTACATCCATAATAACCAGGTGACCGTAATCATTGGTGAGACCGGTTCCGGTAAGTCTACCCAGATCCCACAATTTCTCATGCCCTCCAACAAGAAGAGAATAGCCGTTACCCAGCCACGTCGTGTGGCCGCCGCTTCTCTAGCTGCGAGAGTAAGCGAAGAGTACGGCTGCTCCATAGGCCAAGAGGTGGGTTACCAGGTTAGATTCTCGAATATCACCTCGCACAAAACAAAGTTGAATTTCTTGACCGATGGTATGTTGATCAGAGAGTTTATGCTTGACCCAACTCTCTCAAAATACTCCACAATCATAATTGATGAAGCGCATGAGAGAACGGTTTTGACTGATCTCATTCTTGGATTTTTGAAGCAGTTGATCGTCAAAAAGAAGAGAAAGGATTTGAAGATCGTCATCATGTCGGCCACATTGAATGCTGATCTATTCAGCAAATTCTTTGATCATGCACCAATCCTTTTCGTTGAAGGTAAAATGTATCCCGTTGCCAAGCAATATCTAAAGGAGTCTTCTGAGGACATTGTCGACGTGATGATCAAGACAATTGTCCAGATCAACTCATCTGAGGAAGAGGGTGACATCTTATGTTTTCTTTCCGGTCAGGAGGAAATTGACAACTGTGTGACTATCCTAAATACTTTGGCACCCGAGCTACCCAAAGAAGCACCTTTGATCGTTCCATTGCCATTGTATGCTGCATTATCACCACTGCAACAGCTGGAAATTTTCAAAAAAGTTGGCAAAAGAAAAAGGAAAGTCATTTTGGCCACCAATATCGCAGAAACTTCCATTACGGTTTCTGGTGTCCGCTATGTCGTTGATTCTGGTTTGAGAAAGGTGAAGGTTTGGAAGCACCAGTTGGGACTTTCTACTTTGCTTACAACACCCATTTCCAGAGCCTCCGCCACACAGAGAGCTGGTAGAGCTGGAAGAGAGAGTCCAGGAAAAGTCTTCCGCTTATACTCGGAGAAAACATTTTTGAACAAGCTACCCAAACAGCAGGAGTCTGAGATCATGAGAAATGATATCATTCTTCCAATCTTGACTCTCAAGAGAATGGGCGTAGACGACCTTCTCAATTGGACTTGGCTCGAACATCCTGGTCAAGAAAGCATTTTGAGTGCCCTACATACTTTATTTTCTCTAGGCGCTCTAGACAGCATGGGAAAAGTCACTCCACTTGGTATCAAGATGGCAGTGTTACCTTTACCTCCAGCACTCTCCGCAGTGTTGATTAGCGCTTTGGACTTTGGCGTTTTGCAAGATGTGATCGATATTGTGTCTTGTCTATCCGTGGACAATTTGATTCTCAACATCGGCGGCAATGGCGAGCTCAGGGACGAGATCAATCACAAAAGAAGGCAATTCTGTCCAGTCGGAGTGAAAATGGGAGATTTGATCGCTTTCAAAGAATACTTCTCCTACTTCCACGAACTTTATTCCTCTGGCCAGCTCATGGAATTGAAGTTATGGTGTAAGGACTTGCATTTCAGCTACAAGGGATTCATCAATGTCTTAAAAGTCCGCAAGCAGCTTATCGACTACATGATCAGCACCATCAAACAGGATACAAGTACGACGCAGCACGAACAAGAGCAGCAGATTAAAAATCTCAAGGCCCAACTCGCTGTCTCAGAACTAAAAGATGAAGACATTGACGACTTCGGTCTGCTGATGTCGGTCCGGGAGGGAAATACGGAAAATATCCTTAAGTCGTTTCTCAAAGGATTCGCTCTTAATACCGCCATTGGCATGCCTGACAGATCGTTTAGAACATGCTCCACTGGCCAATTGATCAGTATCCATCCCTCATCCAATCTTTTTGGAAAATCCAATCTAGATGCTGTCATGTACATAGAGTACGTCTATACCGCCAAGGCATATGGCAGAACCTGCTCTCTGGTTTCCTTGAGTTGGTTGCAAGAAGTAGCACCCCACCTTCTTGGTGGTGCGAAGGTTAATATAGGTGACTCATGATCGAGTTACCTGTGAATGAACAAAATCATTGATCTGGAATAAATTTGATAGAAAAAGAATAAATGACAATTAATTTAAGAAACATTTTACAGTCGAAAGTTGAAACTGATTTTGACAAAATGATTGTATATTCTCACCCTCTCATGGTGCACTGAAGGCAGGCCTGCAGAGTTGATGCCTCTAAAGAGGTGGAGCGCGACGGGAGTTTCTGTAAGAATCTTGAAGCCTGAGCCCATTTCATTACTTATGAATCATGACGAGCCTCTCCCGCTAATAGAACCGTCCGAAAAGTATTCTGAGGCCCAAACCGCGGCTCTTGAGCATCTGGCGTACTACGGATATTGGATTCTTGCCCTCTCTTGGTTATTGTTTGCTGTGACAATCAACTCTGTCTTCCAATGCTGGCATTGGATCATACTACCAATGAAGCTCAACCCTTCAACAACCAGCTTATACAATAAACTCAGTACATTCTTCGAGAGTTGGGATTATTTTTTTCTCAGCCTCTGGTGTATCTATGTTGTTTTTTGGTGGTGGGCACTATGGTCATGGGTCGGAATTAAATTGTTCCGCCAATCAAAAGGCATGCACACCTGAAAGGACGTTTCACCTTCTCAAGTTCGCTTCCGTATTTATATACTATCATCGTCCTGCCTCGCCTCTCGAGGATGTCCATTCGAGACTACCAGTTTGCCTTCCTTGTGGAAGTGCTGTCTTGCTGGCACTCGTCTGATCAGCCCGCTGTCTCTCTTTGCCTTGAAGTAGCAAAACGTTCTTGTATAATTTCATCAATGTTTCGGACTCATTCTTGCTCCTTGAGGTCAAAGAGCTCCATGTATTTTGTAGTAGGGTGGCATTGGTTATTTGAATGTACCTCTGAACAACAGATTCATTGGCTACCAAAGACTTCTCAATCTTTTTTTCCTCGAGTGTGACGTATTTGGAACTCAAGTCTTGCATGTATGTTTCTCCTATCCCAATTACCCAACTCATTCTCTTACCCCAATTCTTGCAATACAATGATGGCTCGTCAAACGCCCCCTCGCATGGGTCAAGATGAATCCATCTTTCGAGATTTGGACTAAAGTACTCGCACCAGACATGATCTTCAGCATTCCACACGTAACGAATTTGAACGTCTTGGCCCAACAATGCCTTCAAGACTAACATAAAACAATTGACCCATTCTCCACATCTGCCTTTTCTCGTTTTTAAGAGCAGCACTGGATTATTGATGCGTGGAAATTCGATGAGTCGGTCACACTTATCGCATCGATAAACTTCAATAATGGATATTTCATCTGGATTGTACATAGGGGGACCCTTGGACCCTACTGGCTTGACACTATCATTTTCTTTACAGGCCAGACAAGCAGGCAGGTTCACCCATTCGAAGAATTCCTCTTTGAAATACTTGAGGGCCTCCTTCACAACAAAATCCTCGTAGCCTAAACGCAGAGAACCTGATTCCGCAGCTGCTTTGCTGGATGCTTTTTCTAATTCGTCAACACCCTTGTAAACTTTGCCGATGTCAATTGCCTCGAGCGCTTCGTCCAAATTGCTGTCAACGGAATACCTAGGCTGTGTAGCCAAGATTCGAGTTATCAGGTTGATAAAAGCTGTGTCCTTGGAGCTGCGACTGTTAAGATTCTGCTTCCTTAGAGTTTGGGCACGGTTCAACATTCCCTTCGTATAGCTTACAATAAGCCTATGACTAATGTCCTCATAATTCATCTTGGCTGTGAATTGCACTTATCACTGTTGCCAGTTGAGATCGATTTTATGTGATTTTGTGGGGCGACAACTGCAGGACTACATCATGCGCAAGATAAGTCATCACTGAAGTCTCGAGTAAATCTTAGAAATGTTGCAGAGCAACCGCTTCTTGATTACAATATTACTATACTTGCCTGAAATTCTTTGAATACTATCTAGAAAATCAAACTGCAAAACATCAGGACCAAGTTCAAAAAAATTATCGACAACTGCAGGACTCGAACCTGCGCGGGCAAAGCCCAAAAGATTTCTAATCTTTCTCCTTAACCGCTCGGACAAGTTGCCTTTTATATATATTTAAAACTAACACGCTGACTGGTGTCGTTGTACGCTACGTTTTACCCACTTGAGCATTATGAAGATCACCATCTTCTAAGAGAGGTTCTTGGTACGTCTTTATAAATTTGAGAAGAGTACGAAATATGTTCTGCGGAAGTGCATGCATATGCACCTCTCATCTGAAACAGGGTGGCAGGTGCGCCAGGGGCAGCACATACACATGAAGGAGCCACAAACAGGACGTCAGAGAGTGCTGAGTGAGGGGTACTTGCAGGGTCCGGTCATTGTCACGTAGTAGTCACGTGAACACGTAAAGCTTAGTTAGATTTGTTGGGGTACAAACGGTTCGAGTCAGTATGCTAACAATGATCCGCAGGATATTCTCTATATTCACAAATACAAAAATATCATTTTTTTTTTTACTGGCTTCGGATACATACTCAGAAAAAGTATTATAAAAAAAAGTCTTGTAGAAATAATAGCCATTTATCGGCTTGATATCTGTTCTTTCAATTCTGAGGCTTGAGCATCGTGTGTTATTCCTCCTGTATGAGACGAGGCCTGTGTTTGGCTGCAAGGACAACTGTGCTGTTGACTAGTAATTTGTGGCGAGTTGTATCACGGAAGATAAGAGATATACCAAAATTATGGACAGCATCGTTTAGCATCCAGAATAAATGGACATGTCCTCTTCGTTACCCCACCCTTTAACTCTATCATCATTGTTGGAATATCATAGCTTTAGTTGGTTGCAAAACTAATATTATGGATCTTGTTTTTGAACTCCTTAAAACAATTTGATAACTAAATTTGACTTCAGTCACCAAAATGAGCCTCTGTCAGAGGAATTCTCATTTATTCTGTAATCTTGAAGTAATGTGTCACCCGTTTCGAAGACTGTGTTACTTCCTATGCTCATTTGTTTCTACCGGACAGGCACAGCACCCACACACTCGCGAGCCTGCGGGGTTTTTGAGCTAACAATGAATATCTGTCTAGCTATCAAAAATTCATTTCGGAAAACCAAGGCACAATCTAATATGTGTGAATAATTGACAACTTGCTTACAAGCATTTCTGCAGGAGAGACTTCGTGTAAACTGCGTGGCTTATACGGCTTTTTTTATGAATACTCTCCAGCTCATTGGAAACAGAAACTAGCGATGTGACTGTGAATAATAGGAATGAAAGTGAAATGATTTTCATATGGCTGAAGTGTAAAGAATTGACCTGTATAATCGGACAAGTGGCTTTGGTACAATGTTTCTTCATGACCCCTGAATGCAATGTCTCAAACTTTTTCGAACCGTTGTTCAAAACACAGGTGAAAGTTCTATCCCGTCACCAATAAATAGGTCAATTTTTTCCTGTCCTGACTTTTTATTCATTATAGATCAATTCGGATACTATTTTTTACTATTCCAAGTACAAAACTTTTAAGAATGCGTGCAAATTCACCTAGCAGTAAACGAAACAGAACCAAAAAGAGTGCTCTGCGTCAATGTAGGCCAATTAGAGTCCCCAATGAATTCTCTTTCAAATCCAAACAGACTGGAGCCAATCAAAGCAGTCACACAGAGCCTTGCCTGAGTGAAAGTGAAGATCCTGAGAATGAAGAGGAATCACAAGATGAATATGAAGATGAGAATATTGAAGATGAGGATTCAAGTGAAGTCTGGGGGAAAGATGTGAACATGGCTAGAGTTGCAACCCGTATCGATGGAGAGGACAAAACTCATATTTACACACCCAGACATAACAAATACGAGTGTCTCTCACTGAAATCGGAACAAATTCCAACAGAAGTGCTTCAATTCATTCGTGACTCCAAGTACAAGAAGATTCACTTAGGGGAATTGGATTTAACAGAGAAAATCCACGCCAATATACGGAACAAAGGTTTAATGGATGAGAGCCATAAAAAGCTCTTCGACCACGTCAACACAATTTTGCAGTACCCACCTTGTGTCAAAATGATTTTGGCCAGGCGAGAATCGAGGTCTTTGCAAGATTATTCCTCTGCAATTGGTAGCTATGTTGAGTTCATGGCGAGAAAGAATGTAATACCAAAAAAATTTGTTGTTGATGGCGTACATCTAGTTACCCATATGCGTAAATGGATTCGTGAGCAGATTAAAAGGAGGCTTGTGCTCGAAGTGAAAGCTCATAGTTTAATGAGTAAGCTATTGGCTGCTATGGAGATTCTTCAGGAGTCAATTGCAATCTATTCTTTAAAAGATTGCAGTGATGATCGCAACTATACCGTAGAACTAGAAAAGCGATCAGTGATCCCAAATATTTATATGGTTACGGAGTTTATGAAAGAACAACAAAGTCAAAAGTGTGTTATTTCCGAAAGATCTTTCCATAATAAATTCAAGCCGACACAACACAGATACACGACCGATTATGTGAAACACAGATACACGACCGATTATGTGAAGCAGATGATGAGAATTAGGCTTGGACAAACCGCAGGTGAAAGCCAAGAAGATATTTTTGATGGTATCAACGCAAGGTTAGAATTCTTGCTCGGTCATCACTATTTGTTTCGGAGTCAGCCTAAATGTTCGCTAGAGATTTCAGATTCTGTGTGGGAAGAATGTAGTTTGGATAGCCAAACAGTGCAAGTCTTAGGTTTCATTTTTCTGGAGGCTAAAACAATCAATGAACACATTTTTACTATCTATGCGGGTGCCTTGCGTCATAAGGATGTTGATTTGTGCTTCGTATCAGCTTTCGCCATGTCACTTTGGTACAGATTTGACTTCAAAGACAGGTACGGTCCCCTCTCGGGGGATAATTTTCCAAACTTTTTAAGTAAGGAGGATTGGTACCCGATCAAAGTCTTATTTTCTCCAACTCAAGGAAGGGGGCCAATCAGTTATCGCTACAGCCACAACTTAAGCATCCAAACTGCGGCTAATGTGGGTTTCATTGATGTCAAAAAAACCATCTTGGCCAGGTGGTTGATCCTCAACTTGCAGATGCTGTTGCCATCGAAGATATTCAGATCGAGCGGGCTGCTTTATGGTTCCACGAATCATTTCCAATTGAGGACATGACTGATTACCCAATGAGCTTTCTTAAGTACTCTGCTGGATTTGGAAAGGATGAACCATACTACCTAAAGCGTGATATTGATGTCCCCGAGGAGTTACAGAAGACAGTGTTCCCCTGGCTCGAGGAGCAAACTCAGATAATCAAAAACCGCCCTGATAGAGAAGGTAAGACTTTTGAAGAGAGAGATGATACAATTGTGACGTTTCTCGAAATGCTCAAGGACTTTAGGAGTATCATTATTCAAGACTTGGCCGTGATGGACGACTCGATACCCAACGTCTTCTCTCAACACGAGATAACGGGAAATTCTGTTTTTAAGCAATTCAAAGCGCTGATGGCTGAAGAACTGAAATCAAAATACGAAGGTGTAAAAATGACTACGAATTAAACCTCTTTTGATTCGGCTCCTGTTTATGCTAAAGACTTAAATGCAGTTTTACAAGTCATTGAAAGCTATGAACATAACAGACGAGAAGATTTCCAACAATTATGTGAAATGGCTGTCATGGGAAAGTGCCTTATCGATAATCAGATCATCAAATCTTTGAAAGATTGCATTCGAATCACTGTTGCTGATGCTCTCTCGTCGACCTATTCCAGTGAGAACCAAATCCAGGAAGCAACCACAATAGATTCATTGAATGAAATGAATAAGAGACTCTGTAAACTCAAGGGAACATTAGAAAATATAGAAGAGACATTTTCGAATTTTTCCATAAGCGGGCAGCTAGAGGCACAAAAAAGAAGGAAATTACCAACAAATCTGGTGACCCAAGAATAACCCCCTTGCTTGCCTATACCAAATCTACTGAGTCGTGAATTCCCAAAAACAACAGAAGAGCAACGGAATATTACACTACCAATAAAACAGACCACACAAGTGACTTATCAAACCGCACAAGCAACTTATCTTACTACACAAGCAACGTACCATACGATGCAGTCATGTGCCCTTGCTACTTCGTCTTCCGAAGCAGACCTTTCAATGTCTCAGCATATTGTAACAGTCCCTGAATTGTATAATGAATGGTTTTACACTCAAGATGGACGTCCCTTTGTCCAAAATCGAGACGAAATGTACGGCCCAACATGGAGAGCCGGTAATCCTACAAGAGGACTTTACGAACAAAGGAAAGCACTCGTGAAATTTATCACAGATGAGAAGAAAGCGAATGCGAAATTCAAGGACTTGAGCACCAAAGAATTCATCACTCTTTTGGAGACTTATCGACAGCGGAAAACTAGATGCTATCAGGTTTAAGCACGAGGATTCTGAATGGAAAAATCGATTGGAAATTGTGATGGAATTGGCCAAGTTAAGAGATGAATTACACCTGGGTCCGTTGAATTCGCAATTTAGTACTAACGCATAATTCATCCTACAAATAGTTCAGGTCGTATATTTTCTAAATTTTCAAATTATTTTCAAATTTATAGAACCATTCCAGATATCAGTGCTAGTAATCCTGGGGCTGTATGGACACAATTTGGCTTGTCCTTTAAACACAGTGGACCCTTTTATGACCCTGAGGAGTCTCTTGAATTGACTTCTGTTTCTTCCCTTAATTCTACCTCCCTCAATGATGAACTTTTTTAAGTTATCTCTTCGTCTTATTAGAATATAGACGGGTTTTGTGTGTCCACTTAATATGCGCCATAGTCATGGGTGCAAATTGCCCAGTCGAGGAACCCGCATTCCTTCGTTGTTTTGTACAGGACACTTGCTCAACTCTATACAAACAAAAAGTGGGACAAGTAGCACAAATGAGTAGAATA
The DNA here is from genome assembly GCA_002893645.1 of Metschnikowia hawaiiana. Lineage (NCBI taxonomy): Eukaryota > Fungi > Ascomycota > Pichiomycetes > Serinales > Metschnikowiaceae > Metschnikowia > Metschnikowia hawaiiana. The sequence continues at coordinate 247,287 of NXGY01000002.1, forward strand.
GATTGTGTGTCAAGTCTGCATATAATGTGTGTCTTGTGAAGTTTAAGCTGCTTAAACAATTGAATAATTGGCAGCGAAAGTAGTTTTTGTTGAGTAGTTCCATAGTGACCTCTCAATATTTGTCGTTTCAAAAATCTTCAAATTTAGAAATTTCAGCATCTTTTGGCTTACATCCAAAAATGACCAAGTTCAAGTACCGCTCCACTGCGCCCCAGAAACTCAATCCAGTGATATTTTTACATTCTGACCTATTGAAAAACGTCGATTTCCAAGGGCATTGATCTCCCTTTAAGGTATCAATGGCACTTATCTTATCAAAATGGCATTTTTTGGCATTGGCCATTCCTCGAATGCACTAAATTTCATACTGTCAGCAGAATAGCTGGGACAGACCAAAAGCACCCCATTTTATTGCAAAATTGATCTCACATCATCAAAGCAAGCACCGCTTCTATTTCCAAAAGAAAGCTATCACAGTCTCGCAATTTTACCAATCGAAAGCCATTTGGGGCCACCTGACTTGACTGACTCTGGTCGCTCCAGACCCACTGCGGAGTTGATTCGTCAAGATTAGCGCGCGTCAAGAACCTAGAAGTGAATTCTCATCAAGCGTTGGTACACCAGTGAAGATTGGAATGCCAAAACCAGGCAATCGTAAGCGGAAGAGCTCCAAAGCATCACCATCGGCATCCTCTGCTAGTGCTGCTGAAAAAGCTAAAGTGAGCTCCAACAAGGCAAATCCTTTTTTGCACTCGCCCATCCATGATATCTTGCAAGTGTTTGGACGCGCTCAGTACCAGTGGGCCGCACGATACGTCATTGTCCTCAGTGTGCTTCTCTTGAAGCTGGCTGTTGGGCTTGGCCCCTTCTCTGGAAAAGGGGAATTACCCATCAATGGAGATTTTGAGGCACAGAGACATTGGATGGAAATCACGACTCATCTACCCGTCAGAAACTGGTACTTCTTCGATTTACAGTACTGGGGTCTTGACTATCCTCCATTGACCGCCTACCATCTGTGGGTCTTCGGAAAATTGGGAAGCTTCATCAATCCCTCTTGGTTCGAGCTCGGCTTGTCGCGGGGCCTTGAATCCTCGCAAGTAAAGTCTTACATGCGTTTTACTTGTCTTCTAAGTGAGCTTGTCATTTATATCCCTGCTGTGATGCAGCTCACGTCTCTCTTAGGAGGAAAGAAAGAAAGCTTAGGAAGAATTCATCAGCTCATTGTCATAACTTTGATATTGTGCCAACCGGCTTTGATTTTGATCGATAATGGCCACTTCCAATTTAACTCTGTTATGTTGGGTCTTTTTCTTTTCTCCGTCATCGAACTCATCAAGGGGAATCTAATTATAGCATCCATTTGGTTTGTTTGCTCGATTCTTTTCAAGCAAATGGCCCTTTACTACAGCCCTTTCATATTTTTCTACATTTTGTCTAAGCTTATCACTCCAAGCAATGGCCTTGTGAAGACTATGCTCACACTCAACATATCCAAGCTCATATTGGTTGCTTTAACTGTTGTTTTAACCACTGCTGTTATCTTTCTGCCATTTATCCTCGTCGGACAGAACTCAAAGGATATTTTCTCCCTTGTTTCGCAAGTCATTGTGAGAATGTTTCCCTTCGGACGAGGTCTTTTCGAGGATAAAGTGGCCAATTTCTGGTGCACGTCCAACATTTTGATTAAATATGCGGCTCGCTTTACTCCGGACCAACTCCAGAAGATGTCCCTTCTCTTCACGGTTGCGGCAATGCTTCCGCCCTGTCTCATGTGTTTTTGGAAAAATATCACCCGCACGAAGACCCCACCAGAATTGATTATCTGTGGCTTCAGTGCAACTGCTTGGGCTTTCTTCTTATTCCTGTTCCAAGTTCACGAAAAAACAGTTCTCGTGCCTTTGATCCCAACAACGTTTCTACTTCTTACCTCCAATCCCGATAGCATTGCGGTCATTCAATGGATCAGTAACTTGAGCACATTCAGCTTGTTTCCACTTTTAAAGAGAGATGGTTTGATTTTACAATATGTTGTCATGTTCCTCTTGATAAATTGGCTTATCAGCGGTCTCAAACTCACGAAAAAACACAATTTGATATGGCCAACTTCCCAAGGATTGTTGTTTCAGTTGGTGATCTTGCTTTCCTACTTTGCAATCTTTGTTGTTCATATGTTGGATCTTTTTGTCCCACCCCCAGCAAAGCTTCCCGATCTCTGGGTTCTCGCCAACACGACGGTCTCGTTCGGCTGCTTCTCCTGGTTCTATCTTTGGCTTTTAGTCAAGATATATAATTTGTAAACCCAAAGTTGAAATTCTGGGTGACCATTATTTTTACTTAGAGCAATGATTAAAGAAAAAATTGAATTCAAAGGCGTAACTCTTGGCCGGATTTTCTGCACCTCGACACTCTACCGAATTAATACAACGATAAAACAACAAATCCGAAAACCTCTTGTTACAATTTAAGCACACTCATCGGATAATTGTGCATACACCATTGGGCCAGCGAAATTTAGAACCGTCGATTAGTCACTACAATACTTTCTTACTCCATTCGACGATAATCTGTTTCTTACGATCATTTGAAAGTGAATTGAAGTAGTTGGCGAAAGACCAACTAGTCCCAAATACAATGAAATAGAAAGAGCAAAAAAACCAGACTATGGTGGCAGTTAGGATCAAATTTCGAGGTTTGAATGGCACAACGAGACATCTTCCACTTGTCTTTTTTTTTTTGAAAATTCAGTGATGCTGGAACCTCCTTTTCTAGGGAGCTTCTAAATACCCATGGTTCAATGGGGCTCATATTTGCGGGATTACGATCACATTTTAGTAGATCATGGTCCTTGTGACGACAAAGTGTGTTCAATTCGTTAAGACATTCTAATTTCGCCAGCGTCTCACTCTCGGAGTCAAAAATTTGCAGCCTGAAGTGAAATGCTGAATAATTCGGATCGTTGCTTTCTGAGTTCAAGCTGTCTAGGTCATTTTGTGCTTTCTCCTTGCTCTCCTCAGTAATGTTCATCGATACATTACAAAAGGACGCCTCGGTCTTGTTGGGAAGCAGTGTATAATCTCTCAGCAGAACAATGTTGTAAAACTTTCCGGTGGTTTTTTGAATAGCGCTCAACTCTTCATATTTAACACGGTCTTTTTTTTTGCAAAATGGAAGAAGCTGTGTGTATTTGGTGGTAGAATCAATGCTTTCTCCATTTCCGGTCGGCAAAATCAAATCGCCTGATGTGTAGAATGTCCCTGATACCGCATCTACTACATCCATGAGATTCACATTTACTTCCTTTTCTAGTTTGGATTCTCTGCAAATAGCTTTTGCCGGTTTGTAAGGTGTAGGCTCCAGCATGTCACGGTTGTGGTGCATCTGTGTAGAATGCTTTGATTGGTTGTCTTCAACTTCGGCCACTTCAAGTTGCTGTGAATTAGTCGGATCAAGCCCTTTATCAAGTTCCACTTCCATAGAAGAACCTAATTTCTCGCTGCAGTTAAAAGAGGTCTTGTCTGTAACTGTACTTGCGACAAGGGGTGGAGCTGAGCCCGGTGTAACGCTTGATGCCCTGCCTTCCCCAACTAACGTTGATTTGAATTCACGCACCATCTGACAGTGAGAGAACAACGATTTTCCTACTAGTAAACTGCCGCAACACAAACAAGAACTGTTGAGGCGTATTGGCGAAACGACCGGCTTTTGAATTGCCGCAACCACTCCCGCACAAACAGCGCTGATGTACACTAAAAGGTGACAGGGGCTCTTCTCAGGAGATCTGCATTCAGCAAAGGTGTAATTCCGGGTTTACATTCATTACTCAATTTGCCTTCAGAACCATCTTAAAATGCATGGATGCAACTTGCCGGACCCAGCTTAACAGACGGTTTCCAATTCAGCTGAACGAGGGGAAAGTGCGGCCCCAACGGCCTCTTAAAATAGCAGCCCTGTATATCGCACGGGCATTTCTGCGCCTCATACTCAGCGAACGTTCCAAGCCAAAAAAAAAGAAAAAAAAGCCGGACAGCAACTATCGGCATACTTGCTCGAGAACATTTCCTGGGCTTCTCGGCTCAATAATTTGCCGTGGTAACGACTATCCTATTCTCGGACGCAAAGCTCTGTACGAGTAGAAGCTGGCTGACAACTGTGAACCTGAAGAAACTCCCTGTCCCCCCTTCCGTCGCCCGACCTGCACTGAACCGTTGAAGAAAAGGGTTCGCGCATGGAGAAGCTTCAATCGTTCATTGCATCAGTGTATATGCATGAAAGCAGAGTCTTGACGTCTTCTGTTCGACAAAGCAAAAGGGATGGAGATGGGTTCTCCGGTCACAGGTGTCTAGCTGTGAAGGACAAATTGCGGGTCTGGCTTGTGAACGCGTCAGCGTGGCTCGCCCGCCTTACCTTGTATCTACAATCATAAAACTCTCTTCCTATAAAATGTATTCTTCTAGTAAATTGTAATCTTACCTGAGACCAATGACGTTGATGATGAATTGTCTAGTTCTGCTCTTTTCGAGTGCTTTCTAGCACTTGAAGCACGAAACACAGATGTTTCCGAAGAAAGCTGCTGTGCTGCTCAAGCATCCTTCACCAGTAGATGGACAGCATGCCTCACAAGCACCGAAACATGAAAACAAGTCCAAACAGAACTCGGTGCACTCGTTGGATTCTCTGTGGTATCCACTCTCGTTATCCGAGTATGTGGCTATGGTCTCTCTATCGGTAGAGTCTCTCTCAGACTTCATGGTAGGGGCCTTTGGTTCCGATGTGATGGGCTCCAAGTCGTCGGCGTTGGTGGACACGACTTGCTTAGGGACTTCTTCTTGGGTTGATGACATTTCAGATGAGGTAGCTATGTAAGAAAAATGGAGAACGGGGAGTCAATGCTAACACAGCTAGAAAAGGAAGAGAAGTTCGCGATAGAGATAATTTTTTTGGCCTGTCTCTAAGAAACCTGTCTGGAAAGATGCGCCTTAATTCGATCCATGCATGCCGCAATGGGACAGGCGGTATCGAGACCTCAATGGACGATCTCTTCAATGACAAGTTAGAACTACTACAGCTCTACTACCCTGATTATGAGGCCTCGGTTCTTCAAGATTTATTGCTTAGTTGTTCCAGTGACTTGGACGCCACAAGATCACTTATCGATGGGGGAGTGAATCCGAAGAAGCGCACGGCTTCGGCTCAGGCGCCACTAGATGGTGCCCAGAGGAAAAGAAAAACAGTTCCGCAGTCCAAAGAACCCAATAACCTGGGACGAAAACGCAAGGAGAATGCCAGGATCATTACTTTGAATTCTCCTCGAGATGTTGAGGAGTACCTAGGTCCCTATGCTTCATTCCGCTTGAACTTCTTGCCACCCGACCTCTGCTCCAAGATGTTCGAAGATTTAATATCACACAAACACACCTACAAGAATTTAAGATTTCATCTTTTCGGCAACCAATGTGAGCTGAATCACTTAAATGGAACTTTTGTCAGGCCGGAAAGCCGCCTTCCGCCCATAGTATACAACGGCTTGACCCCGCGCACGCAATTACCCTACTCCGAGACTATGGAAGAGGTGGCACGCATGATAGAAAATTTCATGAACGACGTCGTCATAAAACAAAAAGAAAAGCTTAAGTGGCAGCAGGAGCATAGATGGGCTAGTGACTTCACTGTGGTGAATTATTATGAAACCTTGCTGAATAATTTGGAGTGGCACTCTGATCGACTATCGCACATTGGTCCCCACAATTATGTCGTTTCTTTGTCGTTCGGCTCTACCAGAATGTTTCGGCTAAGAAGCACTTACAAAGATGACTCCACAATCTACCAAATACCGCTACTTCATAATAGCATGTTTATCATGCGGCCCGGCTGCCAAGAAGAATTTAAACACACGATTAGTCCAATGAAAAAAGCAATTGACGTCCACCCAAAATTTGGCACTTTGAGAATTGGAATAACATTGCGTCATTATCCTCTACACTTCATAATGAACCTGCCAAAGTGCAAATGCAAACTCGGAATGACGCTCCGAAGATCATACAAAAATGTGGCTACAAGAGGCCGTTACTTTTGGCTGTGTGAGAATAAATATCAAAATCAAGACTGTGGTACATTTCACTGGGCAGACTTTGACAATTTCGAAGACAACTATATCGCGAGAGACCCAAGCAACACCTCCATATGGATTGCACCAGAGGATACCGAAAAGATTGAGTTTGACCGAAGGACTGATGCTGAACAATTGACGACATAAACTACTCTATCATGAGCAAGATTTTTTAAATTCGTAACGGGAGTTTGAAAAGGCATATATTATTGGATCTCTGCCCAATTCGAATTTTCGGTGAATCTTATAATTTTCCGAGAAGATGATGCACGTTTGATGCCAATGTAAATGCGAAACTAAATAGTGCATTTAGCCAACCATCTTTTATTACTTTCCAGACTTTCGATGGCTTCTATAGAGAAAGCTAGAGAGAAAAAAAAAAAACTTTCACTTAGCATCCCATGACCCATACAGTAAGCGTAATTAAGATTTTCTGTAATTTGTGCCAGTCAAATTGTAAGCCAATTCAAAAAAAAAATAACGACAACTGCAGGACTCGAACCTGCGCGGGCAAAGCCCAAAAGATTTCTAATCTTTCTCCTTAACCGCTCGGACAAGTTGCCTCTGTATACAGATATAAAAACTAATAAGTGAGACAACTTGACAAATGGGACAGGATATTCTGCAGGAAGAAATTTGCGTCACGTGGGGGATCGCATAATTTTTTCGTTCATGGTTATAGCCCCCGAGCAGTTGCAAAAACGGACAAGTTGAAACAACTGTGATGGTTTTCAGTGCAGGCTAAACTAATGGCAAGTTTTGCTGCAGAATAAGAACCTCTTCTTGAGTTAATGTAGTAGAGGGGTTTTCTCTCTGTTATTCATCTTACAGAGAGCAATGCGCCTATTTTGTTTTTCTTTCAATAAAACGAGACGGATCGTACGTTTTTAACAATTACCTCAAGCCAAAAAGATGAATCCCGCTCATGACGACTAAAAGAAATGTGCGCTTTAATCAGGATCTAAGCCACTGGAATCCCCACAAGAGATGCCGGCCCGGGCTTCAGCTGATGTCTCTGCAATTGACATACATCTGCAATATTTGACCCCAAATTCTGGCTACATATATCTTGCAAAGTTCTATTATCTCCGTAAAGCTAGAGGAATGTCAAGAGCTGGGCAATCGAATGAGCGGGAATGTTTAGGGTGCAAGTGAATCCTCCCGCCCGATAGTTGGCTGTTCGGCCTAATATGCAAATCGCGCCTTGCCTCAAATATATCGTTTGCTTATCTTAGTACTCCGCACTACACTATGGTATTGCAATGCCAGAAATGCCATTCACCAATTGAGCTAGACCAATCCTTCAAAAAGTTATCAAATGCTCAGCTCAAACTACTATTTCTCAAAAATCCCTCTGCTTCGGACAGGCATTTTTCTGTTCTGAATCCTATACAGCGCGATAGGCTAGACCTATACCTGGCAGCTCAGAGTAATAGCAAAGAAAAGCCAATAATATCAAAGGACTACACTGATGTGGAAGCAGTTCAGCCACAAGATCCCGAGAATTCATTTATCTATATTTCTTCTGAAGCTAATGAAGCACGCGCTTCCACACCAGAGCCTAGGGGGAAATCGGATGATGAAGCACCTGAAATACAACACTTGCCAGACTTTTCCAAAATTAGAACAGTTGATCAAGTATTTCAGATTCTCCTGAGCAACCAAGATGTTAAGCACCCTGTTTGTACAGAATGCTCTGATTTGCTCGTAGAGAATTACAAACTCAAGTTCGATCAACTACAGAAAGAAAAGGAAAACAGCCTTTCATTCTTACGCAAACTCAAGAGCCGTGAATCAAACTTGCCACACCAAGAACAGACTTTTGCCCTTGGAATTGACAAGGTATCCGAAGAATTCAAAAAAGCTAAGGATCTTGAGACTCAAAAGCTCGAAGAATTAGAGGAATTGGAACGTTCTCATGGAGTCTTGGAGATTGAGCTACGTGATCTCAACCAAAAGTTGGATGAGTTAAAGACTTCCAAATTGAGTGAGGTCTCCCTGTTGAAAAACGGGTTGAATCTTGAGCTTCAGCTTAAAAATAACAAGCTCGAACAAGCCAAAGCTCTACATCTTAAGCATCTTAATTATTTAGATGACCTTCGCCAGCTAAACATTTATAACAAGCTCTTTGATATCCAGTTTGATGACTCTTATGGCCGTATAAATGGCTATCGTCTAGGTTACAAAGTTCCTTGGCCTGAGAATAATGTCGCTTTCGGGGAAATAGCACATTTGCTAAAATTTTTATTGCAAATTCTCAAGTTCGATTTGCCAAATTATGAGCTAGTTCCTCTTGGCTCTCAATCTTTCATCATAAAGAACGCACATCTGGATATACTGCGCTCAGCAAAAAATGCTCCAATTTTGCCGTTACACTCGTCTAATGAATTCACGTTGGGTAAGCTTTTTAATTACAACAAACTAGATGTATCAATGATTGCCCTCCTCGACATAGTGTCCTACCTTGAGCAACATCTTTTAAGCCAAGACGAGGATTTGGCCTTGCCCTACAAAATTGATGTCGCTCATGCCAAAATAGGTGGGAAGAGTATTCGTGTGACTTCGAATGCTCAATGGACGGAGTCTTGCAGTTTTTTGTTGGTCAATCTTAAATGGATGCTTTCTTATGCCAGTGCACAACCTCTATGACCATAGGAAGTGAAAGTGAAGGGCTCTTATATACGGTAGAGTGATTGCTTTGGAAGAATTCACTTTGCTCAACGGCGTTACAACGTAGATATAGTTCATCTTGAGAATTGATCTTGAATGAAGTCGTCATCCAAGGATGTTGGTTTCTTAAGCTTTCAATGTAATCGAGGCTCTCCTTGACTAGGAAAAAAAAATAAGAAGGAACACAATAATGTAAAGAGAAACTAACCCGAGCGGTCTACTAGCTGATAATGGTGCACAATAAATTCAGCCATTATTCTAGTCATATGGCTCGCATGCTAATGTGTAGCGAAATCCAACTCTACAACTGATTCCGTTTTCTTTCAAAACTTCGAGGTATAAATTTTCTTTGTTCGAAAACGTCAGATACATCATTGCGTCATTGGTATCTGCAAAATTTGGGCTAGGTGCATGCCGAATTTGTGCGTTTTTGAGCAGCTTTGAAATAGGACAACATAAACACTCAATCGAGTGTCATTCATGGCCATATTAGACTGATAGGATAATTAGCTGAAAAAGTGTTGATAACGCTTTTTTTTGTTTTTTTTTTTTTGGCTCTGTGAAACCTCCTTGTTTTTTGGGATTTATGAAGAAGGAAAACAATGTGACAAGTCACACGTCAAATCGGAGTCAACTACAATTCCGCAAGGCGTTGACAGAAGACTGCGAAAGGTGCAATGTGTGAATACTGAATATAACCTACACAAAACAAAATAACAATCGAGAAAGTCCCCAAATAGCTTACATAACTTTGGTAATCAAGTCAAGCTTAAACAATATGCTTTTCGAAATTATGAAGCAGAAAACATTAAATAGGCAACTCCAAGACCGCGTTGCTCGCCTGCAAATCAAGGAGGCTCAGTTCAAAGAGGCGCGCGAAAATCTTTACATACTGCATAATGAACAGAGTGTTATTGGTATTGGCGACCCGGACTTACATCTAACGCTTCCGATACCAAGGAGATGAAGTCTAATATTTGGACATGCTTAGTGGCCTGGTCACTTTTGACTAATGTCATTTCCGCTTTTTACTTGCCTGGAGTGGCTCCAAACAGTTATAATGAGGGTGACAACATACAGCTCCTTGTAAATCATTTGACACCTTCCTCAAACCACATGGCCAGTTTCAAATCTAAGGGACATTCCAAATTGACTGTGTTCTCTTACGATTACTACTATTCTAAATTCAAATTTTGCCAGCCAAAGGATGGCCCTGTGAAACAGCTGGAGTCTTTGGGCGCTATTTTATTTGGTGACAGAATTTTTAACTCCCCCTTCGAAATTCAGATGTTGAGAGAGAAAAATTGTGAAGTTATGTGTAAGCCAGAATATTCTAAATCCGAATCCGCTTTCGTGAACAGAAATATTCGTGCTGGATATACTCACAATTGGCTTATTGATGGCTTGCCAGCAGCTAAGCATGTGAAGGAGAGTAGAACACATTCTGAGTTCTACAGCCCCGGTTTCCCCATCGGCTCCATCGATGATGACGACAAGCCTCATTTCAACAACCATTACACCATTCACATTGAGTATCACAAAAGAAAAGACGGCACTTACAGAGTTGTTGGTGTCGTTGTTGAGGGTGCTTCTCTCGATAGAAATGGACTCGATGAAACCAAGATTTCTGCCGACGAGCTTTGCAGTGCTGGCTTGTCACCTGTTTCCTTGTCAAAAGACAAATCTACAAATGTCTTGTTTACATACTCCGTCAAATTTGAAGAGTCCAAGACAGTCTGGGCTACAAGGTGGGATAAGTACTTACACGTCTATGATCCAAAGATCCAATGGGTATCTTTGATTAACTTTTCATTGGTCGTCATCATCTTGGCTATTATCATGGCCCATGTTTTAGTCTCGACTTTGAAGAATGATATTATTAAATACAATGAAGTTAACTTGGACGATGACGTGGCTTACGAGAATGGATGGAAATTGGTTTATGGTGATGCATTCAGATCTCCTCCCAACAGAATGCTCTTATCGATCTTAGTTGGAAGCGGAGCCCAGATTTTTTGCATGATTGTTGTAACCATCATCTTCGCATTGTTTGGATTATTGTCACCATCAAATAGAGGCGCCTTGTCCACTTTCATGTTCATTCTTTTCATATTCTTCGGAATCATCTCTTCATTTGTCAGTGGGTACATATACAGATTCTTTGGCGGTGAAAATTGGAAGCTTAATATGTTTTTGACACCTGTCTTGGTTCCTGGTATTTTATTCGGAGCATTCGTGCTCTTGAATTTCTTCTTGATCTCTGTCCAATCTTCAGGGGCAATTCCTATCGGGACTATGGTTGCAATTATTGTAATTTGGTTTGCCATTTCGTTCCCATTGTCCATTTTTGGCTCCATCTTGCAATCTAAAAAATCATTGTTGTCTGTTCCAGTGAGAACAAACCAAATTCCGAGACAGATTCCTCCACAGAATTGGTACTTAAGAACCATTCCATCGACTATAATGGCCGGATTGTTTCCATTCGGTTCAATTGCTGTTGAATTATACTTCATCTACTCATCGCTTTGGTTTAACAGAATTTTTTACATGTTCGGATTCTTATTCTTCTGCTTCATTTTGATGACATTGACGACTAGTTTGATTTCCGTTTTGTCCATATATTACACACTTTGCGGTGAAAATTACAAGTGGCAATGGAAGTCCCTCTTCATAGGTGGTGGCTGCTCCATTTACGTGTTCCTTCATTCCTTATTTTTCATGAAGGATGCCGCATTCTCCGGCTTTACCTCTCTAGTTTTGTTTGTGGGATATTCCGCCATCATCTCTTTTATGGTGTTCTTGGTTTGCGGATCTATTGGATTCTTGAGTAATTTGTTTTTCGTCAGAAAAATTTATTCTCAAATCAAAATCGATTGATTCAAATAATAGGATATCCAGCCGCATGATACATTCGATTTCTTAAGCATGGTGCAATTAGAAATCATGGAGATTAGTAAAAACTGAAATACTTAGTAAATCATATCTTTTTATACCCGGCATCTCATGTGATAATTATATTAGCTAGAATATAAAATGGTATTATACACGTATTCATGGAATCTTAAATCCACCCCTCGGAAATATCGTAGACAGCAAATCTATTCGTAATGTCAAAAACGTCTCGTTTCCATGCGCTCAAATCGGTTCTCTTATCCAAGCGTAAACTTGCTTCCGTGAAGTTCAAGCCATAGGCGTCAAGCCTTTTAAGGATAGTGTTCATACAGCAAATTCCGAGGCCATTGACATCTGCATTATCAGAAGTTCCACCGTTTGATTTAATGAGATCACTCATATGGATTTTGGCATGGTTGATGACATTATAGTTATTATTGAGGTTGCTGACCAACAAATTAAAAGCAATAGATAAATTGTTGCCAATCTTCGCAGACCTGTTGTATATCTCACCATCAATGACATGCTGGGTAAGCGAGTCAATCAAGCACTTACTTAATTTGATCAGCTTCAAAGCACGTGAGTAGCTTAGGTTAAAAAAGGGACTGTTAAACTCTGCCAATTTGGTGGTACCAGGAGATCTTGGCTGAAAAAACAGGGTGGAAACGTAGTTTGCATAACTTAAAATAGATTGGGCCAACTTCTTGACGAGCCTGCTCGTCTTCAAATGATAGTCGTGTATATGTTCTGAGGTTTCATCGTCAGCGAAAGAGGTTTCTTTGCTTGATTCCAAATATTCACAAACCTCGAATAAGAATTCATGTAGAATGTAAGTATCCCTCAAGATGGCGCTGAACAAACGGGTGAAATCAGTTTGATGTGAATCAGTTTCAGTTTCAATAATGATTTCCAGTAATTTTGGTTTTGCATATTTTGTGACGGATTGGAAGGCTATTTTTGATTGTCCCAATGCCTCCAACATTTTTGCAATTTTTAAGTTATTTGGGAAAAGAGACTCGTTAGCTGCTTGATATTTCTCCAACAAGAATTCGGAGGAGAAATATGAAGGGGTAGAAATATGATTCTGAGTTCCAAAACTTAATGAAAAACATATATCAATCACTTGCATGCACAAATAAAGATGTGGGAGGTAAAGCTCGATATTATCAATATTCATGGAAAGCACGGACTCCTTATTTAAATGCTCGTAGCTCTCTCTAATCCTGTAGTCATAGAAAACACCACATGCTAAGGACATTGCAACCGAATATTGCTCCCCTCTCAAAAGGAGAGTGTAATTTATCAAGACAAGGGTGGCACAAAAGATTAAATGAGCTTTCGATTTTAACTCAGGCACAAAGATCTCGAAAGGGTAAACTCCCATTGCACGCAAGACCAAACTTTTGGATGACTCAAAAGAAATAAAGTTACAATTAATAAGATTGTTCAAAGCCGCCTTAAAGAGATCCGCCAATTCACGACAAGTTGACGATGCAGCCAGCAAATCTGCTAGCGAGTTTCTAACAATGCTGGGGTCCGTTGGCAAAATTGGAAAGCTCGTGCAATACTTCGAATAATAAACCCTGAGGTTGTGGTCCAATGTGTTGATCGGGGTTGAACAAACTGTTGATAAAGCCGCTGGCCGAGAATCCCCGTTTCCGTTACTTGTTGGGCTAAATGATTTAACCTTTTGAGTATGATTATTAGATCCGATTGGTGAAAAAGAAACCAGCGTTCTTATAGGATTTGAATCTGGACTTTGAGCAGGGTCTTGATTATTTATGGTGAGCTGTTGATATAATCTTCCATTCAAAGACAGAAGCGAGGAAATTGAGTTTCTGGGGGAGCAAGTGCCTGATCTTCCAGAACCTATGTCGTCGGTATCGGGGTAGGAACTATTAACTTCGGTTGGCAAGGGCCCAATATTTTGGAGTGAGGCAAGTCTCGTGCGAGAACCTGCCGTCAGAATAGAACTCACAGAATCAACAGATGACCTCCGACTATCAAAGTCGGATTTATTATACGCAACAGGGGAAGAATTAGTCAGTTCTCCCGCATTAGCTGATGATGGCATCTCATAGGGAACTTTCCATAGCGGTCCAATGGCCTTAGGATCGTGAAATTCGGTGTTTTGGGATGGAACGCCTGGAAGGCCTAGATTCATGAAATGGTTTGTACCTTGTCCATTCAAATGCATTTGATGTGACACTGGATGTCCGCCAACCAAAGGGGGTAGTATGATCGGCAGCTTTGCAGCAGATGCGGAGGGAAATTTTAGACGATGTAAAATGGGTTTTACATGAGTCATGGACATAGGGGAAAGTGGAGCTTGTGGCACGCCGTTTTGCACGTTATAGCCATTTGCTGAGAACCCGCTCACATCTATCAGCTTCAGCCTAGGTCTGGCGAGGTTTGGATCAGAGTACTCGAGGTTTTTATTAGACCCATCTGACCGCTCAGCATCTCTCATGTATCCTTTTGAAGGGCCCCGTTTGAGGGGGATGCGGGAGAACAAACAAATTTCACTAATCTTAGAACAGTTGGTGCAAATCTTTGTCACTTTCAGGAGGGATGTCAGATATTCAGCGTCACACCGAACTTTTTTCCGACGACATGCGTCACAAGCTCTGGAGACTTTCGAGCGCTTTCTTGGAGCATCATGTTTGTCCAAGTGATCTGCAGAGACAGACTCCGGCGAATTTAACAGCATTATTAAATTGAGTTCTGAATTGTGCAACTCCTTATTTTGCGAAAATAAGCTCACCTGGTGATCCCGAGAACGGAAAGGGGGGGAGGGGGGAGTGTTAAATTGAAAGGGGGTTATAAAAAGGTCGGGGAAGTTTTGAGTTGGAAGTTTTGATCGCAAGTGCAGAGCTATTTCTTTCCGAAAAGGCAGAAAACCCTTCTTTTTCTTATTAAACAATTACTGAAGTTAGGAGTTTGTGGGGAAAATTTTTTCCTGAAAACTGCGGATGCGCAAGGCGGGACGTGGTGGGATTTTGTGGAGAAAATAGGGCGTTACCGACTTACCGGAAATATATTTTCTCCGTGCACGAATATGCAGCAGCAGCGCAACGCGCGAACTGTACGCTTTGCTGGGGTCGCATGGAGTAGAGTGGGGCCGCATGTGAGAAAAAAGAGAGCTCTTAATTCTTTAGTCACATTGGCAACCACGGCAGAATGCTCGTTGGCTTTCATTTTGTGGAAGCCCGTAGGGTTTCATGATTACTGGGTGAGCTTATTAAAGCAAAAGAGAGAAAAATCGAGCTGGCCCGGGCTTTTTTAGACTCGTAGATTTTTGCTCGCCGGAAAAACCCCGGAGAGTTAGTCAGCTAATCAGGACGCACCAGTATCTACGACCCGGGGAATGTTTTATACAACACCCTGCACAGAGCAAAAAAACGTATGTACTCCACGAATGGCGGGGTTGCTCGGCGCGCACTTCCCTCGGAAAAAATACAAAAAATCGGTCCAGCCAGTGGGTCTCCAGTAAGCCGCACCTCGTTATGGATAGATAGTTCAGGGCTTCTTCATTGTGAATCGCAATGTGGCTTACATCTTTGATGTGCACTTTCGATGAAAAGATGAAGAGATTTTTAGTCTTGATGCTGAGGCAATTCCGAAGATTGAAAACAAAATTTACCGAGCCAGGATTGGCGGCGTAGTCTGTGCAAATAGTCTGCCGACTTCTGGTTGTCGTACGTCAAGAAAGTGAGAGTCTGTCGCAATATTTATTCGTAAAAAGCGGAATACTTTTACAGAACTCAATATTATTGATCAGGAGAGGTGAAACACGATTAGATTGAACTAAGAATAATGAGGCCCGAAATTCACTTTCATGCAAATGATTAATCATCAAGCAGCGGTATCAAGTTGATGTTAAGACGAATATGTGTCATCCAATGAGTGACCTCAAAAATGTTGATAAATTTACTCCACCACATTTTGATGAGCGCTATCCTACTTGCAATTTGGTGTTGCGTGCCTACATATAAGAGATCTTGTAACTGAGGACACCTTTATTTACAGCGGGATGTCATCTGCCACTGATAATGGAGCGAATACGGCCCAAAATTAGATTCCTCGTGCCATTTTTATTAACTTTGGGCTTAGCATACGTGGATTATGTCTTGTTCTATCTTATTGCCTACAAAGAAATCTACAGGTGGAATCTGAATAAAGGCGCCATTGTTATATGGGTTTTCGCTGGCCTCTTTCAAGCACTACAATACATATATTGGGCTGGGATATTGTTGCAAGGATTTGGTTCTGTTCCCCGCTTTCAAACCCTTGATATCTATAATCGACAGGATGGGCACAGCCTGCCCCTTCCAGAAGCATTTATTTCTGATGAGCAAGGGTATCCATTCTGGTGCTCTAAGTGTCAGAACCTCAAACCAAACCGCTCATTTCATCTGACGCAAGTCAATAAATGTGTACCTAAATTTGATCATTATTGCATCTGGATTGGTACCGCCATCGGAAGGGACAACTATGTGTCGTTTATTAAATTCCTCCACTTTTTTGCATTATACCTTATCGTTGCCCTTATCAGTGCTGCGGCTACAGAATCTTCAGCTGTCGCCAGAAAACCGTCATTATTGCCTCATTACATTGTTAGCCTAATTCTCGTTTGTTTTCTGCTTGCAATGGTGGTGCCACTTTACTCGATGGTATTTATTAACATGTCTCCAAACGTGTCCACACTTGATGAAATATCGGTCAAGCAAGCCCGTGTTTACGAGCGCTGGTCAACTAAACACAGTAATGGATCTCCTAAGTATTCATGGTGCGCTGGGAAGTCACCTCGGGTGGAGGATGGAATACGTTATATGAATCTTGCACATGGTAATACCAGGGTGGTGGTTCCATTTCATGTTAAGGACCATCCCTACTCCTTGGGTTGGACAAAGAATTTCATTAATACTATACTTCATGGAAATGTCAACTACAATCATCTCCTGAGAAATTACGATAAACACCTGCTTGTGAAGGCGATTTTTGTTTTTTGTATTCCATTGATTGATTTTCATTATTCATATACATCTAAGCAGAAGATCCTAGATACTTACGAGGGATGCACTGATGAATTTAGCCCTCTGTTTATTCGATTCTTGAGGAATAGAATCAAAGACAAGGGTCATCCTCCAATATATTTGGATCATGCCATACCCATTTCATGCACAGCACCAGAAGCATCGAACGCGAGAACTAGTAATTAACCCAAACTTAATGCTATAGCCCATTCTCTTATCATTTCCATAAAACCGTTATTTTCTTTATCCTCTTGACGTCTGTGCCACACCTCGTATAAAATTTGTTTGGATCTCCAATTGTTCTGTTTCAGAAAACATGGGGACTTCCATAGCCTTTGACACTCTTCTCTTAAATTATCATGATCGTGCAAATTAATATCGCAACCACAAACTAAAAGGGGCCAGAATGAGGGAGTAAACCTCAACGACCCCCCCTTCTTATCCACGGAGTCGGATAACTTGATAAGCAGACTCATTGATGCAAAACAAGCAGCTATATGAGACTGATATGTCTCTATTGGAGAGCCGGGGATAAGTCTTTTGAAATAGACTTTCAAAGCGTTATGGAATGCCGAAATGTTGTGGAAGAGGCCTTCGTGGAAGTCTGAAATAAAAGCTCTGTATGGCGTATCTGAGCCTGGTTTCTGCTTCAATTCCGATAGTGTCCAGTAATTTTCTAGCCTCCAATTGAAGATTCGGTCCTCCATTTCTGCGCAGATCCTTGGAAAATTGCGAGGAGCAACTGATTTGGACTCGAAGACATTTTTATGATTTGTGAGCTGTACCACCTCTTGGAATAATTTGATCAATGATTTTGGAATTCCAAAATCTATGTAAATAGATATATCATCTTCACAAGGAGTGACAGGAACAGCTTCGTCACTTAACGATTTCGGCATTTCGGGCCTTCCTGTATGTTTCGAAACTTGGGCCCCGGAGGAACTTTTCGTCTTGCTGCTTTGTCTTTTGCAGCCGAAATTGACAGTTAGAGACAACGGATGTGATGAATCTGCGTTTGCCGCTACATTCACATTATTTTCATAGTTGTCAGTGTCTGAATCATCGGACTCGTCACTCAAAACGCCTTCCCTTTCAGACGGATTATCAGCGGTGAGATCATAGTTCTCGTTCAAGTCCAGATACTTG
Organism: Metschnikowia hawaiiana; assembly: GCA_002893645.1. Lineage (NCBI taxonomy): Eukaryota > Fungi > Ascomycota > Pichiomycetes > Serinales > Metschnikowiaceae > Metschnikowia > Metschnikowia hawaiiana. The sequence goes on from NXGY01000002.1 coordinate 265,140, forward strand.
GCCTTCTTGTCTTTTTCTGGGATGGAGTAATTGAAAAAGTTGATAGCTTGTGTCGATTCATAGAAAATGTTAAGTAAGTTAAATCTTCTGCGCAAGTGGCATTCGACCGGAGACATCTGGTTTTTATTCACTTGTGTCTTTTTCAAGATGAAATCGCCTATAGCATAGATCAACTCAAAGTTCTCAAACACCTCAAATGTGTTATCAGAATAAATTTGCAAAATTAATGCTAGAAGAAAATAACAGTCGTAACCATCGTCTGGGGTTGGTTTTGAATTTTCATGATATTCGTCCAAATGATAATTGAGAATGTTGATTGCAAACTTTCTGAGTTCAACGCTTTTTCTCAAATCATCATTTAGAAGCAAAGTATCATCCTTGTCCTCCACCCGCGGGCCAGATAAAGACTTTCCATAGAGACTTATCGATAACGTAAGGCAAAAGATGGCTAATTTTAAATTCTTAAGAAGTAGAGAGCGTGGAACTTGATCCAAGTATTTCGGTATGATGAGATTCTTCCACCCATAGTTATTTGAGTAGTCTTCAAAAATAATATCAAAGAAAATCTGCTTCAAAAAAGGTACAACAAGTGTATTCCAGGATGTCTTAGCACGTGCAACCCTCGTGATCAAGATTGACTCTGTGAAGTAGCGCATTGTTGTGTGCAAAATTGGAGAGTGAACAACAAGTCCAGATTCACTTCGGCGCATGAACGACTCCAACACACTGCTATCAGGCTTCCAATCATCAGATTCTATGTTCGGGAAGAAGTTCGGGTAAAGAATATGAAACATTCCTTGATCACTGAACTTGTACCTTGGGCCTTTAATAGCTATGATGGTGAGTTTTGTAGCATCGAGAAGCTCATAATGAACGTAGGCATTGTCAGTTTTCGAAAATATTGAGGCCTCTGGACCCTCTGCTAATCCCAAAGGTAGGCTGCTAGCGGGACTCTTTGCATCACCCTTCGTATCATGTGACCCGATCTTCAGTTCCTTTTCTTTATCAGGATTGTAAGGAGAAGAGGTTATAGGGCTCTGAGTTGGTGCTTGTAGTTTCAATTTTTTTCGATCATTTGAACTGTCTGCGACAAAATTACAAGATGGATCATCCGCCACTTTCAGGTGCAAGCTGCTTTTGCGATGAATGTTTCTGTGGCCTGCTCCAATGTTGAGAGCTGTGGTGGCTTGCCCTAAAATTTCTCTCTTGCCATCTTGAGTCCGAAAGAGTGGATATACGCTGAAAGGGCCTGAGACAAAAGACCCGCTTTTGACAGAGGAAGCAACAGCATCAATTCGAGAAACTACCGAGTTGAGTTTCTCGTATGTTTCGAAATACATGTCCGAGGGGAACTTAACCAAGTCGACATTCCGCCGCAGTGACCCGTTGTCCCTTTGGGTTTCCTTTTCCCTGCTCATCGGAATGTATACCATATCACCCGCCTCACCTATAGTTGCATTGTCTGCCCATACCAACACGATACTATAGCCTCTACATTCAAGATTAGCTTTGGAGCATCGAAGGCACTTGGGACGCGTGGCGTCACATTTGATCTTTCTTGTTCGACAGGTCCAACAGCCATCGAAGTTGCGCGATCGCGGGGGCATAAGACAAGGAAGTTGAACCGCTGAACAGACGAATGCGTGATTTGATTCCGGTGATTGGAAAATGGATCAGTACCTTGCGCTGGGTATCCGAACGAACACAGAGTTCAAGCCGTGGAGTTAAAACAGTAAGTAACGCTTATCTCAAGAGGCACTTGCGCGCCCTTCTCGTAAGTACGCCTTACACGACAGAAGAAGCAGGCCCTGTCAACTCACCGCGTATCCGGGTCTCAAGGTGAACCATCCATGCATCATTGAGCCTCAGTGCAGGGTACGCCGAACACATCCAGCACACTTTCTGCTCCTTTAATTACAAACATAACGCCATCAATTTGAGTCAGGATGGAGGTTCTAGATGAAGTGAATATAAGCATCCCCAATATACTACCGCACAACCAAGTCTATGCTATACAAGTGGGGTATAAGCTTTTTAAAATCTCCGGTGCATCTTTACTGTCCGACGGGCCGTCCTACTTCACCACTTTTTTCAGTGAGCCTGAAAATGCTGACAAAGTCTTATTCATCGATAGGAACCCCCAGGTGTTTGAGATTATTTATCTTCATCTTCAAGGCTACCATGTAAAGATCGAAACCGATTACGAATTCATCTATACATGGCAGGACTCATATTACTTTTGTCTCAAGAGACTCCAAAAAGTTTTGAAGGACGGGCCTTTGATAGCCAATATTGGCAACAGAATGTTCAAAATTCCCCCCAGTATTATTTTCAAACCGGGAAATTGTCCAAATTTCTTCCTGATGGGTTTAGAAACCATGTCGACAGATATTAAGCTTATCAACTCCCAAGTTCCTTTGCTTAGACCGCCTCCTCAAAGAGCCACGTTTACCGTTAATCGCTCGTCCCTCCTTTTCTCGGACTTGCTAGAGCTCTTATTGGGGAACAATTTGGTGATCCGTGATGCGAAGCATAGGGCTCTTTTGGTGAAGGAATGCAAATACTTCAGATTTTTGCAGCTTGAGCAGGAGATTCTTGCCCACAAAATTATTCGCAACCCCTTTTCCCTGGAGGAAGAAATAATGATAGAGCTCAGCAGTCTTGTCCCTTCAGGAATTCTGAACTCGTCCACTGGGCTCAACGATGAACAGTCGATTTGCTACACTAGGCCATACCTAGTCAACGAGCCCAAGAGAACACTTCTACTACAAATCAATACCCGCGTCGACTCTGATTCGAAGCTAGTTCTCAATCGAAGTTTCCGCCAAAGTTTCGCAGTCTTCAACAATAGTGTTGCGACGAAACTCGGCCAAATATTTCCAACTATCAAAAGAGATTTTGGAGATGAGGGGACTAAGCCGAAACTTAGTATGCCTTGTATGTTAGATTGTGCCTGTGTGTCAATCAACGGGATCGAACTCAAAAAAGACTGGTTTTTCGATTTTTATGAGGATATCAGAGAAGGAGAGTCAGAACAGATGCAAAAGAGGCAAAAAACATCTCATGCTGGCGGTGATTACGTAGACTTTAAGATAGTGAAGTCTCTTTGGAGGGTAAAAAGCAGAGCTGATAAAGCAGTGCTTCAGGCTGTTTCTATTGAGGCCATTAGTGACCAATTCTATCACAACAAAAGCATTCAGTTGCTTTAGCCGAGCGAGAACGCCTGCAACACATAAGCAATAGTCAATCTCTAAAATTAATTTAAATAAATAAAAGTCTAATAATTTCTAACCAAATATACCTTTGTCATAGTGTTGAGCGATCAAGTTCGGCATTGCCCAACACTTGTATCCAATCATCTTCGCCAAGTAGCAAACGCCCTCAGTTTCGATGCCATCGTAACCTTCGTCTCTATTCCAGGTTGTACCAATGAGGTAAATTATAGGGAATTGCACACCTTGCTGGTACACAATAGATTTGGCAAACAATACAGCCCCTCCAACAGAGTCCAACTCCTCTAAGTACTCGGGTTGTCTCTTTGGGTCCGTGGAAGGGAGCGATTTAACTGCCTCGACATGATCCACCAAATGAAACATGTTTGAGTGGACATCGTTCGGAATAAACTTAAAATGATCCCAATCATTCTTGTCCATGAGCTCCAATTCTTGAGTCGAAGGTTTTACTCTTTCACCCCGCCACGTGTTTTTGTCGTAGTCAACGAGGCTGCCCTTCTGCACAAGGGGCACAATGATATCTTTATCCGAATGAATAAACCGAGTGAGCATATCGGTGTTGTCAAATTTGACAATATCCGCATCTATGAATAACGTGTACTTCTCGTTGTTGAACGAGTTAGCAAGCACGAAGTTTCTTCCACGGGCAATAGCTCTTCTTCTCAAACGCTGAATACTTGGGTCATGGGCCGAGCGGCCAAAACTGTCACCCATGAACGATGCATGCGTTACTGTCACCATACCAAAAGGAAATGGTAAGTTTTCAGCCTTGAGATTATCAAAGTAAGCATTTATAACATTGAAGAGTTCAATAGAGCCGCAGTGAAAGGCAAGGTTCATCAATCCTGCTCCATGCTCAAGGGTGAGGATGGTGTCTATGAAGTCATTGAAAGTCCTTGACCCCCCAAACGAGCGCTCATTACCAATCGATGAGAGAACCAACACGGACTCCTTTCCGCCGCTGGTGCTGCCTTTGTTCGAGAAGACGTTCTTCTCGAATCCTAAATCCTTTGGATTGAAGACCGTTTTCTGCACATTCTTACCATCTGTGTTGTAAAACTGAGATGACAGTGCCTGATATGATGGTTGGGGATGCGCTTGAGACTGTTTGCTGAACTCGTCATTGGACAAGCTAAAGATGTAGAAGCATGTGGAGAGAAGTATAAGCAAAGCGGTGGCTATCAAGCCAGCTCTTGCTGTATTCCTATAAGAAGAAGCCATTAAGGAAATATCTTGACACTATCCATCTAGGCCGGAGATATCAAAATATATGCGGACAGATCTGTTGAGCAGGCGTGCACGTGGTGAGAGAGTTAAATTTAGATTTACGAGACGGCGTGTGCCAGCAATCGCGAATTGAATTGTGCGTCTCTCCATGAAGGTGAATTACGACGTAAAATGAGAAAGAGGAGTGTACCCGCGGACAAGATGAAGTACTTGAATGAAGTAGGGTAAATAACAAAAAAAAAAACAAAAAAAAAAAAAAATACAAAAAAGTCTTTGTTCCCTTTCTTTGTCCACGGAATTATATTTCACTGCTTTCTTTTTGCTAGCGGTCCTCCCTTATCCGTTTAGGCCATTTTCGAAGCACGCAGGGTGTGCTAGAGTTTACCTTGGGTTATCGCGGTGGACACCCGTACACCATTTCTCACGTATATCGTCGGTATTCTCCATGTCCCTATAGATTCTTATCTATTCATTCATCAAGCATGGCAATTACTCAAGCAATCGTTGCCACAACTCTCTTGACCGTGGGCGGCTACTTACTTTTCCAGGGTGAGGGTGAGTCATTCAATGTCGGTGAGTTCCTAGAGACCACTTCCCCCTACATGTGGGCAAACTTAGGGATTGCTGCATGTATTGGATTTTCCGTTGTTGGTGCCGCATGGGGAATCTTTGTCACCGGAACTTCGATTCTTGGTGCTGGTGTCAAGGCACCAAGAATTACTACCAAGAACTTGATTTCTATCATTTTCTGTGAGGTGGTGGCCATTTATGGTTTGATTATGGCCATTGTCTTCTCGGCCAAAATCTCGAACGTGCCAGAAACTTCCCTATACACAAAAGAAAACTTATATACTGGTTATGCGTTGTTTTGGGCCGGAATCACAGTGGGTCTTTCTAACTTGTTGTGTGGAATTGCAGTTGGTATCACTGGCTCCACTGCTGCCATCAGTGATGCAGCAGACTCCTCCTTATTCGTCAAGATCTTGGTTATTGAGATCTTTGGGTCCGTTTTGGGCTTGTTTGGTCTTATTGTGGGCTTGATGATGGCAGGTAAGGCACCCGAGTTCAAATAAACCTCGTCATTCATTTCTCATCGAACAATGGATATTTGTCAATAAAAAGTAAACTTCTCAAACTTCAAACCCAAATGTACTGCGTTCCTCAGAGACGCCGAGATCCGGTGAGCTGAACTGGTTCAAGAATTAAACAGCATTTCATATCAGAATTTACACGAAGAAAGTAAATGCGCTTTAGCTTTTCTTTTTTTTTTTAAAATACTTGAATTGGTTCTATTACGCCTCTTAGTACACATAATCTAGTTGTCAACCTCCATAAACTCAGGGTTCTTTTTCAAGATCACAACTCCATCTAAGCTGTGAGATAGACTGATCCATTCTTCTGTGTTCTCCAACTCTGCTCTCTCACCATGCGAAAGCAAGACAGGAGTGGCTTGAGTGACCCATCCTGTAATTGTTTTAGGCTTACCTGCTTGACCGACCACATCAACCGCTTGACCAACTCTGACATTCACCTTAATTGGGTTCAAGTCTTCATCAACCGTGACCAACATTCTTGGCTTGATTGCTGGAGTCAAGAAATACAACAACTGATTGGAGGTTTCTGTCATCGAGTCGTTGAGGATAAAATTCTTAGGATCTAGTAAGGAAACCGAAAGAACCATCAACGATGCCAAGGAAACCTTATTCATGATGCTGCGTTCAGAATTAAAAGGTGTCAAAGTTTGCGTTCCCTTACCCAAGTATAACAAACCCTGAGCAATTCTCACCATGAATAAACAATCTGGAGACTTCGAGTAATATTGGGCCAACTGCCTCAATAACTGCGCTAATCTTGCATTGTTGGTACCAGCACCAACCAATCCCATGGCATAGATAGCATTTTGAGAAACTTCCATATCTGGGTCATGCGAATAACGGGAGAGAGTATCGAAAACCTTCATTTGTGGGTTAGATACGGAGACCAAGCCCATAGCCAATGGCACAGCCCTGCGAATCATTGGGTTTCCATAGTGCATTAAGTGGGAGAAGTGACGCAAGACCATGTCCAGGCCAATGTCCTCGCCCAATGCCACGCAAGCAAGACCCATTACAGCAATACCCTGATATAATTCACCCTCATCATCGTCATCTTCTTTCTCGTCCTCATCTTCTTCTTTCTCTGCAATTTCCTTTTCAGTCTTTTTATCTTCAAGTCCTGATGTGTTAGTTAAGTCAATATCCATGGCGGACGAATCTTCGCCAGTCTTTGGAGTCTCCTCGGTTGGTATAGCAGATTGCACGTCTTCATCCTCCTCCTCTTTCTTCTCTTCCTCAGAACTCTTTGGAGGTTTTGCAGAGCACATTTGCAATAATGACTGGATTTGCAAAACATTTCCTGTTCCAGCATAGGCGCATACATTGACCAACACCTTCAAGGTCTTATGGACTGGATGTTCAATGGCATCGATAATATCCAAAACGTCATCTATCTTCTCAGTCTTACCCATGTATAAGAATCCAACACCCAAGGCCAAGAATCTAATGAACTTATCATTTAATTGAGACAAATCTCTCTCCAAGAAAGTCTGCAAGATAGTAGAGGTGATATCACTGTGACAGGTACCAACGAAAACTAAACCAAGAGACAATGCAGCTAAGCATGATACTTCAATCGAGGCCTCTGTGTCACCAATAATTGGTGATAACAAGTTCATAACATCCTCATTCGCAGAGCCGGCGAAGGCGATACCAAGACCCATGATAGAGGATGTTTGCATCAATTTCTTCGAGTCTGTAACATAATCCTGAAGCAAAGCCAAAGCTGACTCAGCTTCATCATGAATATTTGCCGAGACAATACCAGTTCCCAAAAGAGCACCGGCTTGGATTTCATCTTCGTTGGAATAAGTGTATTTGTCCAAAGATTGCAACCCATCATCAATGTTCCATTGGTAAATTGAACCTATCGAAGCAGTGGCGGAAGTTTTACCGGATCCCTTGGTTTTGTAGATCCAAGACTTTGTTTCATCTTTACCATTTTGCAAGACCAATTTATCGTTGCAAAAACCAGCGTTGGTAAAAGCATTGACGAATGCAGATGCCAAATTCTGTTTAGCAGAATCTATGGAGCCTGAGCCATAAGACGATTTGGAGTCTTCCAAATGGGACTTGTAGATATCTTCAGGTACCCTGGGTTCCAACAAATTCAATTCCTGAGCTAAGTATGCAAAGTATTCGGGCAACTTCATGTTGGAGATCACTTCTTGTACACCCTCTTGCTCACCTGGATAAACAAATCTGTTAAATTGAGATGACAAGATGAAACCCAATTGTTTGTGAACCAAAGGGTCTTCAGTAGTGTCGAAGACTTGCTTAATCAATTCTTCGCTGTCTAACTTGATGGCCAAGACTAAAGCTTGAGTAAGCTGATTGTGGTTGATGTATATGGTAAAACATGTGTTCAAGAATGCCAAATCGTCAGGTGGAGCCAAAAGTGGAACGCAGCTCACCATGTAGAGACAAACTCTGGCAAAAGTGGATTCATCCAAGAAAGGAGGTAATTTCTCAATGCTCTCGACTTCCATCAACAAATCGACTGCATCTGCATCTGCGTTATTTTTCAAGAGGTATGGAACAATCTTCAAGGATAAATCCACGAGTTCAGAAGTGTATTTCTCATCCGATCCGAGACTCTCTTGATAGGACTGGCCAATTTCGAGGGCCAAGTGACGCATGTACTCATGACCCCAATCAGCGATAGTATCAGTGCCTGAAAGAAGTCTGTATTTGAGAGTATCGGTAACATCTTCCTCAGAACTGGTCATTCCTAAGACAGAAAGAATATCAGCGAGAATGCTGACAAGCTGTGTAGAAGCTTGCCCCTTGGACCAGCTTTCATATAAGACTGTCATCGATTCGTAATGAGGTCTTAAGAATTTCAATGGTTTAGGAACTGCTGTCATCGATGACGTAGATTCTTGAATGAAAGTCTTCATAGAGTTCAAGACCTCAATGTACTCACTTTCTGGCTTGCTTGAATCGTTCAAACGTTCAACCAACAGTTCCAAGTCATCTTTTAACTTTTGATCTTCTTCAGAGAGTTCCTCCTTGTCAATTGTCGCTTGTTTTGGTTTTTTTGGATCCGATTCCGTGGTATGTCCCACATCTTTTGATGAAGACATTGTGATGTAGTGATTAATCTCGTGCACTTGTCAACAACTAGGGTCGACTAAATTTAATCGTGTGGCAAACCGAAAACGCGTCACGTGCCTGTATTGAGCGCTCACAGGCCTTGCCCAAGTGTCTACGGCCGTGCCAGGCTGAGGTTTGCTACTTTTCTAAAAAAAAGATTATGGGAAGAAAAGAGTTCTTCTAAATGTTAGAATGATTGAGACATCGATATTCATCATCATTGCTTTTTGGTCTTAGCTGTCGTTTGCAATCCTCCGCCGCGAAAAGCATGAATTTTTGCAAGCAGCAAAGTCTTAATGATACGCCTATATACAATTTCCTTCTCTGAGCAATGATTTTGTAAGAGTCTGTTATTAGATTTGGTTCCGGGTTCATCCTCATTCGGTTGTTTCGAACTTGATTTGGCCATCCAGCTTGGAAGTCGCTGTAAGAGGTTTCGCGAAAGTCGGTATTTATGGTGCGTCCCTAAGACAAAACTATCACCTGTACCTCTGACTAAGTTTGATCTAACCAGACTCCGTGCTTACCCATAACGCATTTGGTGTATTAGGCAATTGTGATAGTATCAAAGAAGACTGCTTCGAAAGAAATTCATTCCATTTCACAAAACTTCATTCGGCCACCCGCTACTTATATATCCTGATGGAGAGAATCTTCTATAAAACAGACATAAAAGATGCATATTCCAATTTGCCAATCTATATATTCGATACGTCGTATCTACCTCTGCCCGAGGAAATTGATTACAACTTATTTGTGCCAACATTGATGCAGTGGTTGCCACAGGAACCTTATGTGGTTATCATGTTTAGCTGTGGACTAAACAAGATCAACTGGGTTTGGGGTATTCTTTTCCTTAAAGCTTTTTTGACACAGGACTCCAACAATAACTCAAATGTCGAAAACTTACACAAGATAATAGCTGTGCATGAGAGTTGGTTTGTCAAGTCCATATGCCTGATATTCTCCAACTTTATGTTCTCCAAGAAGATAACTCAGAATTTGAACTTGAATAATCTCTTCCGTTCAAATTCAACAAACAAAGATTTTTTGATCAGCTGCGACAGCTTGTCGGATCTCTCCTATTATGTGGACATCACACACTTAAAATTGTCGCTAAATATTTACAGACATGACTGTCAAATAACCCTATCACCTACTCTAAAGTTACATGGCCCAATCGACCCAATCATCAAACCTTCGACAGACTACTCTCCTGAACTGAGCCCTTTGTTCTATCATCATTTTTACCAAATTTTTCATATAGTGGATCTATACGGAGAAGAAGTCGAATTATTATTCCATAAGCCTGGCAAAAAAATGAATACAGATATTTTGTTTTTATGCCTTATGCGAAACCAACTCATTTGGATCAATGACTGGGATTTGAACTGTGTGGCCTCTTGCTTCAAAAAAATCCTAACCGAGGTTTCTGAACCGCTTTTGCCTGTCAACTGCATAAGCTTGCCCATGAAAGACGACTTGGATTATACATTAAAAATATTTAAAGTCCTAATGAGCCGAGCACACAAGAACCAAGTCTTGTTCCATATTATTGATCTATGCTATAGAATAGTTGCTGCAAACAAAACAACAAAGCACAATCATATATCAATCCTGAAATGCATGAGTCTTTCTCTAACTCAGGAATCAATTTCAAAACACAATCAACACAAAATATCAATGGCGGTGCGGTATCTCAAGAATCTTTTGCTACACTGGGAAAGCATTAAGCCAATCTACAAAAATCAATTCAGCACTGTTCAGCAAATAATTGAGGGCGAAAACTTGAATGACGCATCAATCGATGAACTGTATAGCATGTCTCACAGTATTTCGCTCGTTGACCTGAACCCTACCGGTGAGGATTATGGGTTATCATTGAACATCACAGATGAGTTGAAAAGTGTTTCGCTTCTAGATTCAGATGTGTCCATTCTGTCTATTCAAAGCAATAGCACGCTTACGGGCCCGGACTCTACCGAACGGTTTGCAAATTCCATGAATGATAAGCCAATAGCTGCTACTACTGACCTGGCTCACCAAGACTTCGTCCAGAACAAAACGCATAGTGTTGGAAGCACCCAGGATACATTGATAAACGATGCTTTCACCGAAACAAAATCACGCGCAACGCATGAAAAGACACCCAGCATTCAAATTCAGTATCCGCCTCAGAGATACAAATTCGAGAAGAAAGCTACGACTACAGTCAGCAAAAGCAAGAGTGACCTCGAAAAAATTTCAGGAAATAGCGAGCTGCAGGCTTTGAAGTTACCTGTCATCCGTGGTAGGAAGGTTGGTGAATTAACAAAAATTTTCGAAGATAGAACGCGGGCAATGGAGATCATGAAAACTATGTAAAACTAAAATACAAATTTGCATACCATTCTCAAAATGATAGTAATTAAACGTCAAATTGGTTGTCTGTTACGGGCAACATTAATATACACTAATTTACAGGGTTACTCGCCAACTAATCTGCTATCGATATTGTCTATCGAGAGATCACTGGCTTCAGTCGAGTGTGCCGCGTTTGCTACCGCAGCTATGGCAGCAGCAGCGGTGTTATCACCATGCTCGCTATCATGAAGACCATGTGCTTGCAATTGGTGTTGGTAATGTTGTAGTTGTTGTTCATCTAGGTGTGAATGATGCGAAAGTGAGTGAGGATGCCCCATTCCATGGTGATGATTGTGGTGTGCCTCTGCAGCTTGAAGCTGTCTTTGTAGCTCGGCATCCTGTCTTTGACGTTCGAGTTCGTAGGATAAGACTTCGTCGTGTTCGTCATCATCATCACCATCCATGACCTCGTGATATGATGCTGCATTACGGCGTCTCTTGGCACCATTGGAGGCCAACCCACCAGGCATGAATTTGTTTTGCTTCTTCAATTTTCTCTTGTAGCCCCTGATTTCATTGTAGATGTCCTCACGTTTGATCAACACGTCGGGAAATTGATGTTTGATCTTAGCCTCGATGTGCGAGGGCTTTGTTCCTACCTTGTAAAGGTCCAAGATGATCAAGTTGAGCTCGTCTGATCTCTTACGCAACATTGGATGGTTGGATAGCGGATCCAACTGAGGATGGTTGTGTTCATTGCAGGTAGTCCGTAACGACCAGATCAGATTAGACTTGCGGTAGGATGCGGTCATCGAGAAGGGACAGCGCAATTTTTTTGTCCTTGCGTGTGGTTCTAGCACATAAGCAGTGCCAGATTCATTGAGCTCTCTCTCAGCGGCCTCTTCCTCTTGTTGCTGTTGGATGGTTTTTCCCTTCTTATGACGATAGCGACCACCAAGCTCACAGGTATAGTAGATCGCTTTCTTATTCGAATGAGCAATTACAATACCAAAGCCGTTGTCCCTAGCAAACTCAGAGATAAACTCGTTGAGTTCGTCTCTGGTGTGGAACATCTGCTCAGGAAAAGGGCGAGTAATAAGATTTCCTTCGTGGGTAATGGTGTTCTCGTTAACAGGATAGATCTTCAGTCTCGAATCTATGATGGGCTCTGGGATCTGGATGTTATATTCCGAGTCACCCACGTCATGTAGATGCTGCTGGTGATGGTATAATGCTTGAGCTTGGGCTTGAGCCTGTGCTGCCTGGGCAGCCTCTGCTGCCCTTTGGACCTGCAGCTTTTGTAGCTCGTGATCCTCGTGAGCATCTTTAGCCTCAATCTTCAATCTGTGGGACTCACCGAGGTCATGACCGTTGACTTGATTCTTGACGGCAGTGAGTAACTGCTCGTCGATGTTTGTTGTGAAGTCTTCTTCGTGACTCATGTGCGTGATAATTTGGGTGCAAAATGTCAGAGGCCAAAAGGTCGTGTTTTGGTAGTAGTGTGAATGGGTAAAATTTTGGTTGTTTTTTCTTGCCGGGTGGTGGGATTCGTGGATGACATCACGTGACGAGCACCCTGAGATGCACGCGGCTTGGCTGATTTCGCCCCATGCGCGTGTTCACGCACGCCCACCCAAACTGTGGTGGATGTGGAAATCAACGCGCCTCAGCATCAATTAGGTCTTGTTTATGGCTGGCTGCTATGTGTGATATTATATTAAAAAGAAAAAATTGCGGACTCACGGCCTAGTCCCTAAACGTATTTGAACGGAAATCTGAGTAGTGTCTTAGTTGTTTGCATTGATGACCTTGTCGGCCCAATTTGGCAAGACGAATGAAGCTGCATGCACTTTCGAGCTGTAGTACCTAAACAACACATCTTCGTCCTCAAATGCACGCAAGGGTTTCTGCAAATTTTTCTTCACATCCAGCGTAGCAACAATAAGGCCCAACTGTCCACTGGTGTATGAAGGCATGTAGCACTGGCAGTAGGCTATGTTGGGGAATACTTGCTTGGTTTTGCCCATGAGTTCCGACAAGTAGGAAAGATTCAACCAAATGTTCTCGCTGCTCTGCATCACAACAACACCGTCTTGCTTGATAGCATTCTTCAAGAGAGAGTAGTAATTCACTTGGAAAAAGTCTTCGGCAGGGCCTTCAGGATCGGAGGAGTCGGTGATCACCACATCGAACTTTTCGGTTTCGTTTTTGTCCTTCAACAGCAGCAAATATTTAAAGCCATCCTGGATGATGATCTTCACATTGGGATGATTGTGGAACTTGGCCATATTTGGTAGGTACTGGATGCTCAAGTCGATGACTTGACGATCAATCTCAACCATGGTGATTTCGTCAACTCCGCGGTTTATGTGCTTTACGAGCTCTCGTACCACACCACAATCCCCTCCGCCAATAACCAACACCTTTGAAGGCTTTGGGTGACTCAAAACGGGAACATGTGTGATAAGCTCCTGGTACGCAAACTCGTCCTTTTCCGTGCATTGGATGATTCCATTCAAAACAAGGACATTTCCAAAGGTGACAGACTCGAATACTAGGATATCTTGGAAGTCCGACTTGGAGTGGTGTAAAATCTTGGCGATTTCAAGGCCAAAAGATTGGCCCCGGAATGACTCATCGCTGGTCTCATAGAACCAGTACTTGCCGTTCACTTTTGCCACGGACTCGTGTTGGAAATGCGCGAGTTCGTACATTGGGATCAATTGTGACTAAAATTTTTGGTTCAATTTTCTCACCTCTGCATTATGTGCAGCTGGGTAACATCGCGAGATTTCTTCATTGTATGGCTTTTTAGACACACCTTATAAGGTCCGAAAGGGGCTTATGCAAAAAAATTTTGTAGAAGGAAAAGAATGAAAAGAGCTCTGCATAGCACAGGCTTTTAGGTCAATACATGTATATTCATCGTATATGCGAGTCCATGTGGCTTCGTAAATAATCCGTATAGGCGATGAAAATTAAATCGCGGTCCTGTAAATAATGACACAGTTCTACCCATACCCCAGCTTCCCCACACTCAACCACTGCTAAATTCACAGCGCCACACTGCAATACACCTTGTCATAGATCCTTAGACACTGTTCAATAAACCTGTGTTGCAATGGAGCACTTTGTATTTCCGGCATTCGACTCGAACTACAAGACAAGAAAGCGGGCTTTTAAGTGCTGCAGAAAATGCCGAGGCAAAAGAATAAGATGCGTTCTTCTGGACAACTATGAAGAAAACGGCTGTGACAACTGCATGTCCCAAGGACTAGCATGCGATCTTCGAGCCCTTAGAAACAAGTCTAACACAGAAGATTCCCCACAAAGAGTTGCCAAACCGAAAGCCAAGCAACGCGCTAGCGGAGTCGTTAAAAAGTCCTCTGAGCCTCCGGCAAAGAACAGTGACCTCAAGAGGTTTGGCAATGTGGCCATAATTGAGAAAAATGACTTCAATGCTCTCAATGGTGTTTTAAGTCATCAATTTGCCACAATCAAACCCAAGGACCCCGCCGCATCGTCATCTGAAAACACTCTCGAAAAATCAGAAACACCACTGTATTCGGCGATACATGCAAAGCCAGATACCCTGGCACAAATCTTTTCAGCAGCTCCCAGCAATGCGTCTCAATCAAGCATCCACATGTCATATTTTCCCGATTCGCCGTTGCTACAAAATTCGCCGACTCTCAGACAGCTGAATCTCAGAAACTCCACACGTGAAATATCCAACGCTGATTCAAGCCAGATTTCACCTGCAACTTGGACAACAGGCTCTAATAGCTCGGCCATTACTCCAAACATTGATTCGTATCAAGTGGAAGAATACATTACCTCGGTAAACTCAAAATTCCTCAAAGCAAAGTACAATTTCAATACAGCTATTCAGAACTCGAAGCTATACTCAATTGATTACGGTTCCAGCAAAAACTCCAAAATTCACACGCGGCGTCACGCAGAATCTTACAATTTAAACTCGTCTCATTTGGTTCATTACAAGTTTCTTTTAAACATCCATGCATTTACCCTTAACAGTCCAGATTTCTTCATTATATCTGATTCTGATCTTTTGAAATTATATGAAATATTCTTCTACAAGGTCAATTCAGTCTTTCCAATTGTGTTCGAAGACGAATTTTGGAACTTTTACAAGCGAAATAGGGTACCCAATATTCTCATTTATGCAATTGTTCTTAATGCAGCAAAAGACGAGCTTTCGTTCCCAATCTTGGCCCGCTCTTTCGTGGATAACTCACAATCATTCGATACAAATCATTCTAGATTCCTCACGGAGCTAGATATGAAAATTCGCCAGGTGCTTATTTTTCTACCCGAATTAGGCGACACAGAAAAACTCACACGGATGGTTACTCTGCTTCTACTTTCACTTCATTTCAAGTCTAATAATTTTGGAAATGAAAGGAGCAGTGAGGACATTGGCAATTGCATTAGTTATGCTTACTCACTACTCATACATCAAGAGTTTTTCCATAAAAAAATTGCCGAGGTGGGTGCTTTTAAGAAGTCATATTATTTGAGAAATCTATGGTGGGTCATTTTTATCTTTGACAGATTTAATGCTTTCATGAACGGAAAGGCGATGTACATAAAAAGGGTTGATTTCAACATTGAATTACCCGAAAAACTGCTGCAGCTATATAACCTCGTTCTCTTGGCGTATGCCCTCGATGATATGACATCCTTGGTATTCAGGCCGCAGCGAAAAGATGCCAACGGCGTGTATGTGTCACATAGTGACACTCTTCCCGGAGACCCTATTTTCCAGCCCGATCAATTCATAAAGAAAGAATTGGCAATATTATCGGATATGAAAACGGTAACCCTGACTCTTCTTGAATATAGAAATTTCAGGACCGGGGTCCTGGGGCATTTGCCAGATTTCTCTGTGGAGAAGTATCGGGACCGCATGGTCTACTTCCTCGAAAGAATGATACGAAATCAAATGATATTCGTATTAAGAACAGGACAGTTGAAGTGCGGAAGAATTGACGACTTGAGTTTGCACTTGTGTGAACGCTTCTACGAAATTCTAGTCTTATTGAAAGATAATCAAGGTCATAATTTGGTGTTATCTACACCCATAATTCCCCTGATTTTACTTATGGCATTCTCGGTGCCGATGGCCGCTAGAGCTTCTCGTTTGGGCCTCAACGATGAGCGACTCGTTATTCAAGATGACAAATTCAAGGATTTGCTACGTTTGGGTGCTGGGTATATGGACGAGTTGGAGTTCCAGGCTAAAAACTGGTGGTTTGTGCGAAAGGTTTTAAAGTCAATCGAGAATTTGAGCTTCGAAATAGACACCACGACAGCTGAATCGGCTGCCAAGTGCAAAACCACTCTGGAGGCTCGAATGAAATCTGTGCTCTCAGTAAACGAATTGGTTGACGATACGGACGATGTCCAACCGCATCTTCCAGTTCTTCTATCCATCACATCTCCAGGATTTTATGAAGAAGTCTTCGTGAAGGAAGAAGATACGGATGATCAAAATCACGCGCAGCCAGAGGGTCTCTCCTCGAAAGAACACGAACCGCTCCAAAACGAGTCCCAAGTTCTCAACAGGCCTGTTTTAACTTTTGAGGAAATGGCAGCACGAGCAATGGACGGAGATCTGAGCGTTATGAATTTAGGTCATTCGCAAGGCACATCGAACAATGGACAAGGGAAGCATCCGCCAAACGACGCTTACTTCGATGTCACAGAGTTGGCTGAGATGGTTACTACACAGACGCTTTACTTTCCTAATATATTGGATTACTTGCCTGATGATTTATAAGCAAATATAGAATATACCCCATTTTAGTTGCAAATCGGGTTGCCACCGAGTCGGCTATCTGCATGTCGCTTTTTTAGACAAGGATGCGCAAATGAGGCATTAAGGCATTGTTGGCGTGTCCGCACCTGTTTTACTTACTACTTTGGGACGTGTACGAACCGCCAAATTTGGGTCACTCAAATGCGACTACTCCCTGAGAGGGCATTAAATTTAAACGAAAAAAAAAAAAATCTAGCGCCACAACAAATATCTCAGGCTCAATAGTATCAATAAAAAAACTACGCAAAGCCTTCAATTTTTTGTTAGGATTTTCCGTCGACTCGACCCTGCTACTGTTCGGGCCTTAATATTTCGTGATTGTGATTTCCGAAGAAACCTTCAACAACACACAAGAGTCGAGTTTCGAAAGAAAGATACCAAGCCGTCTGGCTGTTTTGATCCTATTAAATATCAAATTTGGCAAATAACGGAAAAGATACCACACATCCGACACATCCCTGACTTTTCCAAGTTTATTGATTTGTATTTGAACAATTTCCAAAATGAAAGACTTTTTAAACCTCGATACAATGGACCACAAGGTTTTTGCAGTGTTCTATGGGGCCATATCCTTGCCTACACTTGGCTCGTTCATGTGCCTTGTATGCCTCGTTATATCGTTTCTTTTTGCTGATACTACGGCATCAAAGGCAAAGGAGAATCAGACTCCAGTCGACAAGCAAGTAAATGAATCTCTCTTCCCCGAGATGAGTAATTCTCCGCTTGACCTAGAGACTGCTCGCAGTATCTCTGAGGATAACTCATTCTCGTCAGTTCGTCCTTGTTCTACTGGCTTAACTACCCGTTTGTTGCCTTTTAAGAATGAAAAAGGTGAGATTGAATGGGTTTTCACAGACGACACACAAGGCGAAGGTGGATTGGATGCCTTTAAGATTCAACCCACTACCTCCAATAATGCGAAAGTCGATAAGAAAACAGATATCTTATCACCAATCACGCTGAATTCATCTAATAACGACTCTATTCATGGAAAGAAGTCTGACTCGTCGCCTTCTGCTCAAGTCAGCACACCATCGTCTACTTCAAGTGAGGAAGGTGTCAAAGATGAAAAAGAGGGTGAGATTGGTGAAGATGAAGAATTCCATCAATGTCCTCATTGTGACTCGAAGTTCAGATTGAGGGGATATCTCACACGGCACTTGAAAAAGCATTCTTTCGAGAAAGCTTACAAGTGTCCATTTCACAACTCTTCCGTCTACAAGGATGAGAATGACATAACACACAAGTGTCATCCTAGCGGGGGCTTCTCGCGCAGGGACACATACAAGACACACTTGAAATCCAGACACTTCAAATACCCCGAAGGCACACGCATAAAAGACCGGCCTACTTCTGCCGGAAACTGCTCAATGTGCGGAGAATTTTTCCAGAATGCAGAGATTTGGAGTGAGCTTCATATCGAAGGCCACGAATGTCGGCATCTTCCTAAGGGTTTCAGAGGGAAATCTAGAATAAAAAACCGTCTCAGAAAGCAAATGAACCGCATGATAAAGATGCAAAAGAAGCAAGGCAAGCAAAGTGTTTATGCTGGAGCCAGCGCTGCAAGCACGCACTCCCCTGATCTCGGTACTCCAAATTCGATCAACACACCTGCACTCAGTGCGTCTTTCTATGACAACGACGACTCGCCTCTTCAATCGATTAGCCCATCATATGGCTCGCAAGGACCTCCTATGCATAATGAGCATATCCACCGCTCGGTGTATGACACCCTACAGACAAATTCTTCATTGGGTGGCTTTATGGCCCCCGCTCAAAACGCACCATCAGACTACGAACCGGAAGAAGATTACGGCGATGAATACTGCCTTGATCTTGAGCAAATGGGCTTCCAAGATATTACTACTAAGCCCATCTTCGACCAGCATCTTGACAACAGCATGCGTTCGGTGCCGGTGTATTCAAATGGAAACAACCCATATGCACAGTACATCCACTGAGTTTACTTGGTTGAGAAAAGAATTTTTTGGGTTGTTATAACGTCGAACGGCGACGTCGGGTAAAAATTAATCACGGGCAGGTACGAAATTGTTAGAATATATTATCACATATGCAAATGTAAAGGCCGTAGTCTATCCAAAAATGTCATCCATGACACTCCTCTTTTTGTTGGAGGACTTGCCTTTTTCTCGCAGCTTTTTGGCTTTTGATTTCTTCTTCTTGGGTTCTGGTACGAGCTCTGTGATGTCGGGTTTCTCGGTTGTGTTCGTCTTGTGGGGTGCTTCAACACTCGTCTCACTAGCAGGTATGTAGGCAATTTCCTCGCCTAGATCAGCATCGCCAGCATGTTCAATAACCAACGCTTCATGCCTTTTCTTGATGGCAGGAACTTCTGTCGCAAGTCGAGTGAAACTGATTCCCGGAATTTTGGTAATGATGGAATGCAAAGAGCTAGTAATGGCAACAAGAGCTAGACCCAAATTGACGAACTGACCCAAAGCGACGACGCCATTGAAAGCGTAGTACGCAGCATGAAACAAGTTCTTGGTGAGCATGTACCGAGCAGTCTGTACGACGTTCTTATGTAGCCTGGCTTTTTCTGCTGACTTGCGTGATTCTTGATGTTGCTGTAAGCTCCATAATAGCTTTCGAGTGTATCTGTGGAGCATATTGAGGTGTTTCCACCAGACCAGCACCTGGTGTTGGTTGCGATTTCGATGATACATTAGATGGAGTATACCATACTCTTGTTCGAGACGGTGCAAGCTGTTTGGATCTAGCAACTCGGGCATGTTTCGGGAGGAGGGTTTGTAGAATAAGGTCTCGCAGGGTATTTCAACTGAAAGCGAGCGCATCGTGGCTGGTCAATACCCAGAGAGGCCAAGCTGATAAAAAACTACGAGACAAACTATTCGGACCAAGCTGGCCTCAAAGTAGCTAGTCTGATGAAGAACTCTACAAAATGTGCTTGGGCCCAAGAATCAGGTCAACTCAGGATTATGCATATAATCTTGCTCTGTAGATGGGCCGAATCCGATCTCCACCGAACAGGGGAGCCCATCGCGAAAAATAAGTGCCGACAGTGAACTCTTTTAGATACGTACCATTCCAACCAAGATGGACACAATCATCAGCAAGGCACGTGCGTTCCTCCAAAACTCCCAAGAAGACCAGGCTTTGGCTCTTTTGACGCCAGAGGTGGCCAAAAACCCCGACAATGTGCCCCTTTTACAAATCTTTGGAGAAAGTTTGCTCGAGGCCAATGATGTCGAGACCGCTTACAACGTCTTGATGAAGGCAATTGAACTTGACGCAGATGCCAAGATGGGTGTCGAGAAATACTTGTACATTGGCCAAATCATTGGTGGTGAAGACGGTTGCTCGTACTTGAATATGGCCATCCTGAGGTTACAAGAGCAGTTGCAAAATGTTCACGATAATAAGGGTGAGACCGATGCGGTCTTGGTTGAATTGGCTAAGTTATACCCGACATCTGAGCTCTTGGCCCTCTACCTAATAAAAAAACTCAACCAGGCCATTTTCGCCGAGATCGAAATTTGGATGACCGATTTGTGTATGGAGCCAGAAGCAGAGGCACAGTGTGACAAGTTGATCACACACTCCTTGGCACTCGACAACCAAAACCCCGAAGCACACTCGTTGTTGGCGCTGATAAGAATCTCGCAACAAAGACAACCAGAGGCCGAGGAAGCCTTGAGAGCTTCGTGGGAGCTCTTCGCACAAAAGAAATTGGGTTTGGAGCAACAACAGCACCAAGAAGGTGACGAGTCATCTTTTGAGTACATCGAGCTAGTTCAACCATTGTTGGGGCTTTCTAGGTTTGCCATTGAGCTTGAATTATACGATCTCGTTCCAGAGATTTGCTCGGCTATTTCCGATGTGAACGACAATGCATTGGACTGTTACTACATCGAGGCCTTGTCCTACATCTTGAAAGCCAAAAGAATTTTTGCACAAACAAATTCCATTGAAGGTGATTACAGGGAGCTAGCAAATGACGTCTTGCAAAACACAAAGAATGAAGAGGTTGACTCCTGCCTCCTGGATGCCAAATCCTCGCTCACACAGGGCTACCGTGTGATCAATAGTGGTGACATTGAGGCCTCTGACCCTGAAGTGGTTGAGCAGGTGACTGAAATGCTCGAGGCTTTCGGTGGGCCAAATATGAGTGAGTTGATGCCTCCTAGACGTCAAGACGATGACGACGATGATAATGATGACTGGGTGGATGAAATTGAGGATGAATAGATCACTCCCGTTTCAGCGACCACTTCCTCATCACCGGTCAAGTTGCGATTGATTTCCATAACCTCTCTGGCCGGCTCATTTTATAATTTAAGTTGTGTAGGTGCATAATGCAACAAATTATCTAGAATGGATTTGGATTCCCGTAGCTTTTGAAAATGCAATTGAAAAAGAAGTCATTCTCCATGAGCCGGCAAAACTCGTCATCGGGATCAATGTCTGGGGACATCGTGTCTATCGCCTTGTCCAAGCTGTTGGACACGGGTAAATTGTTTGGATGAATTATACTCATGATGGACGTCGCTGGTTGGATTTCAGCTGCGGGCACTGTATTGATTATCGAATTCGTGCCTGGCATGGGTTCATCTCTGATACTGTCAAATGGTCTTTTCGCTTTCTTAATTAAAGCCTCTTTTCGCTCACCAATCAAAAACAAAAGTTCATCCACAGTGGACCACGATTTATACTTCATCAATTCTGCATGGAAATCGGAAAATTCATAACGAGACTCATTCTCATCAGCTAGAGGAATCATTTTCGAGTTTGAAACACGACTAAAAGAGCTTCCCAAAGCCATCATAAGCACGAATGGAACCACTGGAATGTGCATTCTTATGTCAAAGTCGAGT
This sequence comes from Metschnikowia hawaiiana, assembly GCA_002893645.1. Lineage (NCBI taxonomy): Eukaryota > Fungi > Ascomycota > Pichiomycetes > Serinales > Metschnikowiaceae > Metschnikowia > Metschnikowia hawaiiana. The sequence continues at coordinate 286,831 of NXGY01000002.1, forward strand.
TGCTTAAAATACCATAAAATGTTTGTAGAAGCCTTAGCCATGCTAATACGAGCATCCTGATTGCTGGTTTTAGGATCCCGAAATTTGAGTTCCTGAGCAATAAGAATTGTGACATTATTTATAATACGTGTCAAGAAGTGGACAGTATGAGAAACATAAGTTGGCAAGCTTTTTTTGAAATCGTCTGGGTGCAATATGGGACTAAAGACCTGGGAATTAAGGGCCATCTCATTATTGCAGAAATCAAATTCTGATGTCTCAAACTCTGCCAAGTCAAATAGGTTCAGCTTCAGGTACTTGGCTTTCAAATCATCAGACATTTTCAAGGGATACCCCGGTTGGAACACAAAGATAGACATATTCTCAAAGGATTTCAACACCTGCACTATTCTCAATAGATTTAGGTGTCTGTAAGGTGGGTCTATATTGAAGTCCTCTTCTTTGATAACGAAAAGACGATAATTTGTCATCGCTATGAACCTGTCAAAAATCCAACAGCACCAGAACAATACTGAAGTATAGTCTCTTGCATCAGCTCCCAAAGATTCATCCTCAATTGTATCCCTGTGGCCCTTTTTCACGTGAAAGTGCAAGGAAAGAGCAATAGCTATGGCCAGGTCTAGGTCCGAGCACCCTTTGTCTCCGAACAACCTCCCAAAGCCACTGCAACAAGACATGACCAAGTATACAGCAAGCTTCGTTATTCTGGTGATGACAGGCGAATTTCCGAGCACTAACAACAACTGGCGTAGTTTGGTTTCAAGGTCCATTTGAAACTGTGTAAGGCATTCCAGATACTCCTCATCACTGAAGGATTCGTACGGATAATTAATCAATCCGAGATTGTGTTTACTCCTCCAGAAAACCTTTTTGAAAATTGGTTTTGCAAGTGAGTCTCTCAGTATGAGAAGAGTCACCGCGTAGATAAGAAAGGATGGCGGGTGCCCAGAATCATAAAGTTCCCAGAATCTGGACTCTAGGATGATAGGAAAGATGCTATTAATTTTGTAGAAGTAGATTTCGAGAAGTCTTCGGATCTCACGGTGCTCAAAGTGGAACAATGGGCTAGAAAGGGTGAATGCATGGATCAGTCGGAGAAACCTTATGCTTTCGATGCCGGGTTTAAACTTCTGTTTCCGGTATTCGAAGTAAGGAACTAGTCTAGAACTTTTATATTCATCCACACCAGGGTGAGAGCCACTTTGAAACATAGCCTTTGGATCACACAAAAACTCAAACTCTCGCCCAACATTCTCGAAAGCATTTGAAGCATGGAAGTTGAACAAATTTTTGAGCAATCCCATTCCGAAATTATTGGAGTCAAGCTCAACGCTATAACCGCTTAAGTCCTCCAAGGCGTGCTCTGAATTAGGCTCAACAGCATTCTTCTCGGGCCCTAGGGGAGGAGTGGGCTGAGTGTAAACTTGGTTGAGTATTTTTGTATGTGGTTTATTCCCTGGCTGACTCCGAGCATGTGGGGGGATTCCTGCCGGCAGAAAACCCTTCGGTGAACTTTCTACCTTACTGCTGACATCTGCTGCCTGTTTCAATGAGTCGTCCATGGGCGTCATTGGAGTGGGAATGTTGTGCTTCCTCTCATCGGTTGAAAGTTTTCGAGCAGGCTTGGTTTCATTCTGAGTAAAACTGCAGTCTCTTCCGTAACGCTTGCAATTGTTACATTCCGCTGGCCCTTGACCATTCGACTCGACAACACACTTTTTTCTCTTGAGGCGACACTGCTCACAGCATCGATTGATCCGTTTACGGGACTTGAAGTTTGAATCTAGTGCAGGAAAGACAAACATTGCATCGTATGCGGGGATTTCTGTCAATAGTAGCGCTCGGAGAATGCCAGAGGTTTTAAAGTTCGCGCACCCCACAAAGAAGCATACCGCAGTGTCACCTGATCGGGCCTCATCTCACATACGATTATCTATTAGACTGGCAGCATCTAATACTGACCTATTTCGATCCGCGTCCACAAACTTCACTAGAAATGACCACTAATCATAGACCTCAGTTGGAGGGTAAAAGAGGCCGGGACATTGCGATAAAGAATACGATCCAGCATTCCCGAAGCCAGCGAGGACAAACCGAATTGAAATTACGGCTGGACATTCAGGGCAGTACTTTGGACAAGAATCTCGGAAAGAGGGCCTTCAAGGAACTAGATGAGTCCCACAAAAGACAGAAGGTGCCGCCAACGCTTTCTTTTGCTGAGAAGTCCGAAGACATGAACGAGCCTGAAAGTATAGATTCCGTCGGTGGCCAGACATCTACCAAAGCCGAAAATCAACCGAGTGTTTGTGATGAAAGTGGCGGTGAAGATGCCGCTAGTGATGATACTAGTTCTGACGAAAGTGAAGATGAAACAGATGCATTAATGGCAGAACTAGCGAGTGTGAAGCAACAGAATGAGGCAAACAAGGAGAAGCCCCTGCCAAGCCAAAACAACCCACTCATTAATAGCGATGGTTCTGACGTCACACCCAAGAAGAGCTCTTGGAGGAATAAGACTCCATTCTCACGCAAAAAGGGCCCTGCGTCGAGTGGGTTTACGACAGACACATTAAAATCTGACGCACATCAAAATTTTCTTTCAGATTACATTCGGTGATTCTTAGTTGGCCGAACAAGCGCGATCCTTGTGCTACAATGATTTCCGTGATTAGCTCTTTCTGTTTTTTTTTTTGTTGGTTTATTATTTTCTTTAATTGGATAAACTAGTGTCCCGAAGCTTCACGTTTCAGTCCACATCGCTTACTTCAAATCATCATCTGTGTCGTTAAGTTTAGCATCGAGATGAGCTATGTCTTCCTTCAAACTTGCTTCCTCGACAGTCTTCACCAATTCCTTGGTGCATTTCGCAATGTCAAAAGAAATTCCAGCAAGTCTTTGCTTGAAATGCCTGTCGGCAAACTCAGAATCCTCCTTCTCAGCATTTGGCTTGCAAAGTGCATTCATACGATGGTTGCAATCTTCGAGACTCTTGACAACCCAACTTCCATGTTCCTTCAATTGGAAATTTCTAGTTTGGTTCATCGAAGTGTTGGTAGCCTCTGTCATTTGTCTGATTACTTCAGAAATAGCACCTGAATTATCTCTCAACTCGCCTCTTGTAGCGTCTGGTTTTTTAATAGCCGATAACAAGTCCTGGATCGTAGAGATAACCTGAACGGTTTGGTGCTCTAAATAAAGCAAAACCTGTGTTAATGTATTGTCAGGGTCGTCAATGTCGAACAAATCGAAATTAAACGTTGCTGCTGCCATCGACTTCCTGTAATCCTGTCTCTGTCTCAATTCATCTTCTTCCTCATCATATGACTCGTCCTCTTCTTCCGAACTTGATTGCTCGGCTGGCAGCTCTGCATAGTTAACTTTCTTAACTTTGAATGAGCTTTTCCGTGGCATAAATTGCGAATGGTTTGATTCTGAGCGAAGCATTGAGCGATCTTCTCTTTCTATACTCGAGGATCCTTCTGGAGAGTTTACTTCAGCCGCGCCTCTTGTAGATGAAGTTGTGTCATAAAACTTATCATCTTGTGCCAGCAAGGGTAATCTCGAGTGATCTGATTCATTGATCAGCTTATCCTTTCTTTGAATACTTGGAATTGCAGCAGTAGTAGCAGTTTGGGTCTGGGTCTCTGGTCCATTATCAATCAGGTTGCTGTCTGATGTATATTTATCACTTTCGCTTGAGTCTTTGCTAACGTGACGAATCTTCAGATTCAGCAAAATTCTATTCTTCAATCTTTCTGGAACACCACTGAGTTTCGAGTCATCTGATGCATTTGGTTTGACCTCATGGAGGATAGGTTCCTTGGATTCTGGCGTCACCTCCGCGATGAACTTATGGTTATCCTGCTCCTTTGAATCTTCATCCTCTTTTTGATGAGAGAAGCTGCGAGAATTTGCCTTTATCTCCGAGTCTATTCCAACAGGATCATCGACTTTAGAGCGACTTGCTGACAGTAATGGAATGATTGGTTCGACATCTTGAAACTGCTGTTCTGTTGCGGGTTTGGTCGACAAATGCGGAATAGCCGATGACACTTTTTCGACAAGGCCAGAGGGAAGACTTGCATTGGCATCCTCGGATACAGTTGTGTTTTCATAGCCGCTTAATTCAGATTTGGAGTATGCGCGTTCCGTGCTTTCTTGAATACTAGTTTCAGGCAGCGTCACCTCCTTTGAGTCAGAATGATTTTCATTCAAGTGGAGACTCTTAGCTTCAATACCTATGGTTTGAGGACTAGCTACTTTGGACACTTGATCTTCTGCAGTGGCTATGCTTTTAGAGTCATTTTTCGAATCATTAGAATCAAAATTTCCTGTTGGTAAGGCAATACTCTTTGCATTATCTGTGAGTTCATTTGACTTGGATTTCTCGACTGATGAAGCTGAAGTGTCGGCCTCATTTTGCTGAGCATTTCTGTTCTCATTATCAAGAGTAGAGGCAGATGACTCACTCTTTTCAGTTTCTTGCTTCTCGGAAGGCTTAGGGTTATTATCAGAAGTGAATCTATCTCTCAAACTTTGAAATAAACTTCTGTTGCGAGTAGGCATAGCATCAACAGCAGTCACTTTTTTAGGGGTACTGTGTTCGATATTATTTTCTTCGTAAACCCCAGTCTCTTTCCGCGATTCCACATTGGAAGACTGAAGTTGAGGTTCTTTGGATGTATTAGAATTATGTCCCACGGAAGGTTCGAATTGCTTCATTTTTTCTAATATTCCAATCTTGGTTGCCTTCACTGGGGTGCTTTGACGTATTTGAGGCTCTTGGTTTTCCATTGATTTGGCTTGGTCTTGATTGTTCATCAAATTTCCACTTGAGCTGAAATCCTGCGATGCATCTTTGAAGGTTTCGACGGACTCCAACTCGTGCGTAGGCTTGAATTCGTGATTTTCACTTTTCCTGGATACCTTGATCGGAGTAAGCTGAGTCTTTTGTTGTGTTGCGGGTTCGATTTCACGTTGTGTCGCAGATTCCACAGGTCTATCTTTTGCAGGCTCAATATTACCTTGTGTTGAGGGATCTATCGATTTTTGTTGTGTTGCGGGTTCGCTTTCACGTTGTGTCGCAGACTCCAAAGGTCTATCTTTTGCAGGCTCAATATTACCTTGTGTCGAGGAATCTATCGATCTTTGCTGAGTCGGCGTCTGTGAATTCTTTGCCGACTGAGATCCCGACTCGAATGGGCTCTGGCTTGGTAGAGTCATTGGCTTTGAAGATAAATCGTATGCTCTAGACTTAGGAGCCATCCTCAATGGTTTTACACTATCGTTCGAATTGGTGAAACTGCTTGAATTTGCACTTTTTGGCAACATCGTCGACTCTTCGTCGATTGCTTGTGTGTTTGGGTAAGTCTCATCATGAAGCTTAAGAACAGATATGAGATCGCAGACAGAAAATGATAACTCTCCAACCGCTCTTTCAACGATCACTTTCGGAACAAGATTGGAATGAGATGCATAATATCTGGTTGCAGTCAACGCGTGAGTAGCAGCGTCTCTGATGGTATCGGAGATACCATTACCACGCGAGTTCTGGTCTCCTTGTATTGAGATTTCGTTGGCAGAAATAGCAATAGTTGAGATCTTTTCGAACAATAAATCGGCATCAGGATGTGGAATGTTAACTCCTAAAATGAATGACTCGATAAGTGAAAAGAATTTGGCAACTAACTTAAAAGAAATTAATCCAGAATTTGAGATATACTGCTTGATGTTGTCGGGCATGACAGAAGACTTGCTTGATGACATGAGCTCTTGGGATCTGAGAGACTCGAATTTTTGTTGCCATTGGGCAACCTCATTTTTCAACAGCTCTTCCCTTTGAGATGCTGGTCCTGTTTTCTTCGATACTTGTTCGAGTTTTTGACTGAAGCTCATGAGTTCTTCGTTCACTGTCTGTCCATCTATTTTTGGTTCCGATTCCGGTCTGATTGTTTCCCGGCTCGGTTGGACAGACGTCTTGATTTCCCTATCAGCGGAAAGGATTTCTCTGTCGGGACTCATTCTGGCTTTTTCGTTTCTTAATGACTGTACTTCGAGTCTCAAGGAAGCATTCTTAGTTTTCAAGTCCTCAACTTCGGACTTCACATTATCATGCTCCTCAAGGGAGGGCAATTGCGAGTAGCTTTCTATCGAACGTTGATGATCGCTTTGAAGCTTGTTAATTGTTTCTTGCAACTTGGCATTCTCACTGGACAATGCATTATAGCTCTCGGATAAAGAATCGAATTGAGACTTGGTCACGTTGTGGGAATTTTCTGCCTCAGCGAGATCTGACTTCACCTGCTCGTAAGATTTAGTTAATGACTTATGTGTGTTAGTTAAGTCTTCAAACTCGTCTTTCATGCTGGGCCCATTCGTGGCATGAGTTTGGGTGGTGTTAGAATTCTGCGCAATGCCTCTTTCCCCATCATTGTCATAAGTCGGGGCTGCACGCGAGGCATTCAAGGTATTTGATAAGGATAATCTTCTAGGAGCTTCATCAAAGTCCTCGTTACCCATGTATTTGTTGCTGTCGTCCTCTTCTTCGCTAGAATTCTCATCACTGGACCACGTCATATTGGCCTTAGCGGGAACAACTGTAGTAGATTGAACACCAATTGCTTGTTTGGGAACCTTGTCTTTATCTTCTGAGACCGACAAGCCACTTGCGACAGTGCTATTGGCCAAGTAATTGGCATCCACAGTGGACTGTGACTTTATCGAGTCTCTATCAGAGCGGGCAGGAACTTCATTGTCGCGAGACTGTTGTGAGGTCTGAGTGTGGCTCTTTCCGGGGCCGAGAGACCTTTCGGAGGTATCAGAGGTCGGTGTCTGAATTGAGCGGGCATTGGAGATTGTGGTCAGCTGCAGGGCAGTTCTTTTGTGATCCACGGCAGCTTGTTCCGACACGTTGCGTTGCGGTTGCTCGGCACTCGCAATGGCGGAAGCCGGCTTATGCAAATTTCTTCTCTCGATCTCGTAGCTGATGTCGGAAACCAAGTCCTTGAATCGAGATTGTGGGAGGGAGGACAATTTCTGTCTTGCTTGGTTTCTCTTGGGGTGGAAAGTCAGCTTAGGGAGAAGAAAATCGGGCTCGGATCTGCTCTCGTCTATACGACGCTTCAACTCGTCGAAGACGTCTGTACTTAGCTCGCAGAATTGGGCGCTAGATAGCTTGAGGAGCTTCTCCCTGGCTCTGGCGGCTCTAGAAGAATTCGACTTACCTCTGCTCAGAGAATCATCTGAAATGTCGAGAAATTGCTTGAGCACCTTATAGTGATGCAGCAAATCGGAGTCGGCCATGGGGTTGGATTGGTATAAGGGGCTAGGTCCGACCGAGGGGAAGATCTGGTGTAGTTTGTAGTCCTGAAGTGTTACAAAAAGTAGTTCTCAAACAAAGCGCGGTGGTGGAGCTCAGATGGGAATCATCCAACGCGACTTCCCATACCGGGTGTGCGCGCGCAGAGAAAAAAAAAATTTTATGCATGTGCCTACTGACTGCCATACGAATTCCACTGTGGATGGGCTCGGTGGCCGTGGCTAGAAGAAAATAGTCGTGCGGAGCTATGGCCACCAACCAGATTGATATGGCTGTGTTTGGGTAATTGTGTGTTCGTACAGGCAAACCACAAACCCCAGTCACGAGGAGTCTCGGCCAGCGGTAGGTGTGCTAGAACCCGCATCTGCGCCTCCAGGTAAGATAATCGAGACGCGTTGTGCCTGTTCTCTGGGCAATGGAGGACTATGCGCGGAGGGAATCTAGAGGAGCCAAAAGCCCTTTCCCCATTCTGGTCTCTGTTTGGCTGTGGGTCTAGCCCCGAAACCGGCCATTTTCCTGGCAAACGCCAGATCTAGTAGCAGTCTGTATTTTGGATTAAGTGCTGCACTTCTATCTGGTGCTTCTAGTAAAGGGGTTCTGTAGCTAGAAACGCATGCCGGAATGGACCTGACCAGACAGTCCGTAGCCAAGTCCGAACGTGACACGCAAGCCTGGAGGTCACCAGTGATGAAGCAACACTAGCACAGCCTGTGTGTGGGTGCCCTCGTGCTACGTGATCATCTCTGTGCTACATAGATATCTCTAAATCTTTTCTATTTTCATTCTTAATGATCGACTGGTTCTCAGCAAACCACCAGCACCGTTTGAACAGAGGGGCCAGCCGGCGCCCCAGTTCACGTCCGCCCAGTAGCTGTCTAATCTGTAGAGATCAATGGGGTCAGTTCCTCGATGATTTCGACACTAGCATCAGAGTGGACCTCGTCCTTGTTGTCCAAGGTAGATTGCACGACTGGTCTAGCAGAGCCCTTCACGACAGCATAACCAATCTCCTCGATCTTCTGGAGCATCTTCTCGCTGACGTCGCGAGTGAACTCGGTGACGTCCTCGTTGGTCTCGAGCTCAGCGGTAGACATGGGCGGCAAGACCTCGATGATGATCTCACCCTGGTTGAAGATCTTCTCGCGAGCGTTGAAAATCGTGCTGTAGTTGGAAACTGCCACTGGGACAACAGGGATCTTGGCCTGCTTGGCGAGGTGGAACGCTCCCTTCTTGAAGGGAAGTAACTCCAACTTCTTTGTGGCCGACCGGGTTCCCTCAGGGAACATGAAGATGGATCTCTCTTTGTTCTTCAACTGGACCAAAGCGTTCTCCAAGACCTTTCTGGCCTTCTCTCCCTTGGCCCTGTCGATGAAGAAAGTGCCGGAGGCGATCATGAACCATCCCAAGAAAGGGAAGTACTTCAAGACCTTTTTGGCTGTGACGGTGGTTCCCGGTTGGAAGATCCTGCCCAACACCAAGATATCCAAGGCGGTTTGGTGGTTGGAAATAACGACAGACGCACCACTCTGTTGCAAGTAGTGCTCGTTTTTTATCGTGATGGTGACACCCAACAACTTCGAGAACAAGAAGTAAAACGCCCGGGCCACAGTGTACTGAGAATACTCCTCTTTTCTAACTATTCTCAATGCCACACTGGCAACGACTCCGTACAATGCGCATACCACAATCAACGAGCCGAATACGGTGGATTTGAAATAAAACTTAATCTTCGATAGAATCCCCATTCTGTTATCGAAGTGGTACTGGTCCTGCGAATATCGCTGCTCGACATTTTAACATTCGCGAGGCCCGCCCCAAGAAGCACTGCTTGCAAGCCCACCGGTCCTTGGTATGCGAATCTCGCTCAGTGGCAGACACCCCGACAAATCTTGTGGACTTGCCGATTCTGCATCGTGATCAAGTTCGCTTCGGTTGCCCCCACCCCATTTTTTTTCCAGCAGTCCCAAGCCTACTAGGGGGCCGTGACTAGAGCATCAGGCGACTCTCGCAGTCCAACATTTGGGAAGCTTATCTGCATTACTACTCGTCATGTGGTGCTATAATGCTTGCATGCGGGCAGTCCACATCCCACATTTGACTACATTCGTAAATGGAGACTAGAAAAGGTTTATTGACCAAGCTCGGTGCTTTCACGGCCACGGCTATTGGGCTTGTTATGATTGGAAGACAACACATCGCCTCCATCAAAGACGAGAGACACAAGCAAAAAAGCGCCACTGAAACGGAGTTTGACAATGAATTCATTGACAACACCAAGAGGCCTGGTTTCCCTGAAAACAACCCCAATCTCAACTACGATGATTCGAAGAGAGAGTCTAAGTATGTGGGTTCGGGTGTGGCATACTCCACAAGAACTCAAGGTGACCGTTTGAGCATGTGGAACATCTGGAAGGCGAAGAGCCTGGAGAAGTGAGACTACATGGCCCCGTCGGGCGTGTTTCTGGTGACTCTTGGTTTTATACCATGAGCACCATCATACATAAGTGGTGTTCATATCAAACTGCTTGAGCGGGTAGAATGTTCTTGTTTTATTCAAGTTAATTAATGTTCTCTCCTTTTCTGAGACTTATGCGGTTATGATGTCTTCAAAAGCCAACTCATACAAGTAGTTCGACTTGAAAAAGTTTTGGAGGCACCACCCACAAAGAAAATTGTCCTGCAATTCTTGGAGAATCATCACAATATTTGATTTTATCTGGTGATCCTCGTTGAATAAATTAATAAATAACAATTCGATACCCTTGTTTTTATCAAAGATTGTCAAGTTACCGCCATGGAGCGACGAGCTCTGAAGACTCGTAGAAGTGTTGGGCGGTATCAAATACGTCACTAACATGAAAGTCTCCAAAGACTTGCCACTTATCAAGTATTTGAGGACATTGAACCAAATCTCTCTCTCGTTCACCTTCAGCGACGTATTGCTCATGGAACCACCGCTGTTGAGTTTTTGAAGATGATGCTGCAAGTCAACCATCAAATTAAGCTCATTAGAGAGTTTTGGTAGAAGGAGACTATAGCTGAATCTTCCGGCGTACATCAAATCCTGGAACTTTGACGACACTGCCTGATAACAAGACACCTCGAGTAGCTTGGTTGTATCACTATGCCAGTAATATCCAACGCCGTCCATTAAGAGTGTGGCCTGTTTATGTTCAGGAGAACTAGAATTGAAGTTTTTTGACGACAAGAGAATACGGATAATTTCGTTGATGTGCCTTCTGATGATCAATTGCAAGGTGGTTAAATCGTCGTTATAGTTGAACAAGGAAAGCTGCAAATTGGAAAGAAACCTTGCGTCCTCGCTGGCAATGGAGTTCTTGTGGTATTCGGGTTCTTGTATCTGTGAGGATATGTGGAATTCGTTGGTATCTAGATCATACAACAAGTCCCACAACTTGTCGTTCGACTTGAAGAATGGATTGATTGTACCTGCAATGTACGACGAGCATTCAGCTAGGAGGTCAACTTTCGAGACATCGATCATCGGAAAAACATTATAATTGGTGAGAACGCCCGTGAGAATTCCGCCTCCGGTGAAAAGTTTCAATGCAAGGAGAATATGGTCAATGATGTGGCCTGCGGAGCTCTCGTAGCTCATAAAGATGATCTTTTTTCCCGTGAGTAAAGCATTGATTAGCACGACTATTGGGGGCGTTGCTGAGCCATAAATCGTCAACTCATTATTGTGGTATTTCGATGCGATGCTAGCGTTCAAGAGGTTCAAGAGGTTTGGCTTGAAGTTCATGTCGGTTGGATTGAGGTAGTCCCCGACAGTATCCGGGAGCAACATGATGGGCACCTTGATGGGGATGTTCATGTTGTTGAAGGAAATGATCGAGTTGAAACTCAAGTCCTTTCGGATAAACAAGTCTGGGTTCGGTCTTTTGATACCCAAGAGCTTGCTCCTAAACTGCTCATCAAAATATATTTTATCATTCAAGGGCAAGTCCAAAATGGATGTGAGTAGAAGCTTCTTGACGAGACTTTGCTTGACCTGGCTCACCTCAAAGTTGTTCCCATTGATACCATGGTATAGCTCTGCCAAATATTTGACATCATCGCTCTCAAAGCATTTGTCGAGACAAATCATTAGAAGCGGTTTGAAGTGCTTGAAATAAACCAACTTCGTCACAATACTCAACGCCTTGATTACCGACCCTCTCTTCACGCTGTTGTCGGACACGTTGTTGACAATTGTATAGACAAAATATGGGTCGGGAGAACTTGTCTCAGGGTCATATTTGTACTCGAACTCCTGGGTTCTCGTGTTCTTGTGCAATAGAAAGAGTGTGTAGTCTTCTTGCCTCTTGTGGATCTGGTCGGGTATCATGAGCTCGGTGAAGAATGGCAAGTTGTTGAGTCCAGCCACTTCCCGTGGATACTGGTGTACTAGCGATGGTCCTTTGTCCACATGGAACTCGCTGCTTATTATGTATTCGATATTGGGCATGTTGTATTGCCTTGTGACGTTTGGAACTGGTGGTGGGGAAACACCGCTATGTGAAGCCGCTGACGTGGATGCCGGGAAACGAGTGGGTGGGGTTCAGGGCGTGAATGTTTTGTCACTAGAAATGCCACGCTCGCTGCTTGCTGGTTAGTTCCGCGTAGGGTCGCCTAAAGCGCGCGTGCTATAGAGTACGTTCAATGCATGAGAAACGTCAATTGAAACGCATGCCAGTAGCCAGTATCCCACGGCTAGGCGTCGCCTTGACTGCATCTGTACGTCTTCTTCACACGGCTAGACAATAATGCGCCCGTGGTAAACAATGTGCTGCGCACCTGCGCAATTTGTTTTTTGTAGTAGGCGGAGGCTATGAAAGCAAATTAGATGCTGGATTCGAATAATATATCTACAGGTCCAAAATTATCGGCACGTCGAGAATGACGACGGCAGTAAATAATACATTTTTTTTCTCTCTATATCATAGATTAGTTCTTGAAATAGTCAGACATTTCCTGGTCCAACTGCTCGGCAGTCTTCTTCTCGGGCTTCTTGGCCTTGGCCTTTTGCACAGCCTTGGCCTTAACAGCAACCTTCTTCTTGTTTTGGAGCTGCTTCTTTTTCTCTTGAAGTTTCTCCTTGATCAACTTCTTCTTTTGCTCTGGCTTGGTGGTCTCTGGGTTGGCAGTGATTCTGGCGGCCAATGGTTTCTTGGAGGGGTCGATAATCAACTCCAACTTCAACTTCAGAGAACCACCGTCGATTGGTGCATTGTTGTATTTCTCAACGGCCTTAACGGAGTGCTTGTTGGTCTTGAAGATGATGGTAGCAGTACCTCTGAAGTTACCCTTTTCGTTGTAACTCATCAAAACACTTTGCACTCCACCGATCTGAGATTGAAAGAAATCCTAAATGGTTAGTTTTTTTGTCTAAATATTTTCGACGCGACGCATGATGTTCCAGGCAATTCTTGTGTGGGGTTGTATCTTCTTGAATTCCTCCTTCTCCTTGTGTGTATCCTTTCCTCGTGAGGTATACCGGATCTTCACCGGCCATGACTTTACTGCTCCTTCCACGACCACAATCAAACGGTTCTAATGGCCTTGCCACATTCGCACGTCTAATACATTGACGTGAGTTGGCCCAATTCAGTATGCACTGGTGTCATTCTTTCACCATCATGTAGATCTCGGTTCTCTACTCGATGAGAATGCACACAGAGTGACTGGCGGATGGCACTTCCCCATAGTCACCTGACGAGTTCCCCGGCTAGACGTCTCTCCTCGTCCACCACGCGTGAACCGTCATCACGAGTGAATTCATCGGTGAGACAACTTCTGAATAAGAGCATTTTGGCGCCCCAGGAGTCAAATCATCGAAGGAATGGTAGTCACAAGAGCCCTTCTTTGACCCTTGCAAAAGAACATTGCAAATCTCCCACGCCTGTCCAGCAGGCTTCCCTTGCAATTACGGAATAATTATAAACTTGAGTTCCCGGTGGAAACTAACATACCTTAATGTTCTCTTGCTTCAAGTCTCTTGGCAAACCGTGAGCGACCACTTTGGTGGCGTAGCTCAAGTCGACCGAAGCGGTGGCAGCTGGTCTTGGAGCTGGTCTTTCCTTCTTGAAGGAAACAGCAGGCTTCTTCTGTGCCTTACCCACGCCCTTGCCAACGGGCTTCTTTTTGTTGTTCATGACCTTCTTGGCCTTCCGGGTAGAAGAGATTATATCGTCTAAAGATTTGTCCAAAGCAGCAGACATTGTTTGTATTAACTGAAAAGGTGTTTATCAGTCCAGGTTACGGGGGGCGGCCGCTTTTTTTCCAAAACTGGCTGGTGGTTCCGTACAGGCAGTCACGTGATGGTGTACTTTGGACGAAAACGCGGTACGACGACCCCTCAACGCCCTCCCTAACTCGAAAGAATGTCTGGCAGCAGGCAAGACATCGTCACGGAGATTCAGAAGCTCAAGGATGAAACGACTACTTTGATCAAGAATGCTCGTTTGCAGAAGTCTGTTGCTGACCAGATCAGCCAGGAGAACCAGTACCTCCAGGATTATATTGGATCCGTCATGAAGAGCAGTGACATGAAATAAAGCCGTCTGAGCAGGAGTGGAATGCAATGGGTGACAGGCAGCCCTTTGACATTTCATTGTCTGTCTACATCACCCGTGCCTTGCGACAATCATTTTCCACATACAGTCATTGGTTTTGAGTCGGTACCAAGTATAGAAGTAAAATGACAAGTGCGAACACTATGCCTTTGGCAGTTTGATTAGAATATCGAATTTGAATAAATATATGTAGAAGTGTATGCATTCAGAGTATCAACTCCATCCAGATGAAGTCTAAAAGTCCCGCAGATCAACCCTGAATGCTCATGCGATGGGTTTGATGTGGCGACTTTAAGATAACTCCTGTTCGAGTTTAATCTGAGTGTTCGGAGTAGGGTTTGTGAGGCCTGTGCAAGCACCGCCCTCGATGTGATTTTTGAACCAAGTAGCATTACTTTCGAAGTACTCGAAGCAGCCTGCGCAACGGCCGCCAAGTGTGCCTCTTTGCCTTGACTTGGTACGAGGAGGGTAGATGAAATGAAGAGCCTTCATGTGAGTCGTAAAGGTGTCTTTTCTCGAGAAACCTCCATTAGTGTGACACTTATTTCCTCTGTCGGCGCCCATTCCATCATAGCTGCTTTCATCGTAAAAAGGACATACGAAAGCCTTTGTCTCATTGTGCTTTCTTCTGTGTCTCGTGAGGTACGACTTCACTTTGAATGAAGCGTCACAGTCTTCGCACGCAAATTTGCCTTTGCTTTTTGAATCAACGTCTTGGTTCTCTTCGGTCTTGACGGATGCATTATTGAAGAATGAATCCTGCTGGTGGTGAACGGGATTCACTTGTGAGTCCGGTGCTTGAGCAGGGTAATTCTGGAAATGAGATTCACTCTTAAATCTCTTAGCAGGCGCACATTCAACCAGCATATGAGGAGCCCCATTCATAACACTATCGCTCTCCAAAGAGTGAGGCTCGAAACTGAACTCGGAAGAGCTGGCCTTTCTTTTGCGAATGTCACAAGAGGGCATCTGTCCAAATGATTTACCTGGTTGCCATGAAGAGCCCATGTAAAACAACTCATCCAAAGGCGAATCGAAGGAGCCGAGGGATGAACCAGGTGACAGAAACTCGTTGAAGGAAGCATGTTTGAAGTCAGTGAATGTTGGTTTATCTTGGAAACCTAAGGCGTTCATAGCGAAATGAGACTGGTGGTTTCCGATGACTTTCCCTTGGTCGAATGGATTAAAGTCATGAATTTGATTCTGATACCGACCTTGGCCTGGAAAGTGGGCGAAATCAGCGTTTTCGTCGCTGTCTTGCTCCACAAATGCCGTAGAACGAAGCGTTGAAAAGGAGCACTCAGATTGATCGTGTGCTGACACAAAGCGTTGCGGACCAAAAGAGTTCATGGACGCAGAGACGTAAGAGTCCATAGGCAACTTTTGGTACTCGTAAGGGAGTTGCATCAGATCGAAGTGCTGGGGGTTTTGAGGTTGGTAGGAGTCGAACACTTTGACTTGACCATTCTCGGCGTTAAAAGAAAGTTCCAAGTCGTCAGCGGCACATATCACAGGAAGCCCCTTGAGGGTGTTGCTCAAGTTCACTAGAGTGTCTTTCGAAATTGACGGGAAAAGAGCACATGATGTGAGCGCTTTCCTGGCAGACTGGAGAGGGAAAACAAAGCGGTCGAGGTAGGAAGCGACGGTAAAACTGATGCCAAGAAAGTCCCTGTTCATCATGGAGAAAAAAGATGGGCTGTTGCCACCAAAAGGCAGCCTTAACTTGAAGGAGTTTATTGCGTCCATGTTGACATGTATCTTTTGTTATGGGGTGGATCTATAATTCAGGTGAGCGAATTTCTAGTGGAATTTCTAGTGTATTTACACAGGCTTAAACAACGACCTGTTTTTCGAGATAGCAGTAGTATATATTGTGTGGAAGAGTTCTAGATGAGTCCACTATTTCGATTGCCAGTCTTAAGAAAAGTAGAGAAGGGGAGTGAGGAGTTCGCAGAAAAAGATATTAGAGGGGAAAAAAAAAAAAAAAGCTCGCTATTCTAAGATAGCATGAGGGAATAAATAAAAACTATGGCACCTATGGGAAGTGTTCGCACTACTAAACACACGACGACCTGCATTTGGAGCGAAATCTAGGAAATAGATATTGAGATTGATGATCAGAGTTTAAGCGAGCCATCCAAAGTCGAATTGTACGATATGTGGGGAATATGGAGGATCGGTTACGGACCATTGGTCTCTACTGTTGAGCTGATTCCGACTCGTGTGGTTTCATGGAAAAAATACTCGGTGAAGAGTTTGTTTTGGCTCGGCCCCTGCCTCGGAATAGGTTCGACCTGTATCCCGTAAACCCGTAAACGAGCTCTTCTTGATAGGACCTAGAGCCGTGCGAAAAATAAATCCTAAACAAGGAGAGATCGCTTCGTCTCATGCATATTGAAGATAAGGTTACGTAAATCACTCAAGTTGAGATAACAAACTGTGACACACAGTAAAGTATACGGGCAGCAGAGCGTATTGGAGCTGTTTGTGATGTGGCTTGGTCTAAGTACATCCAGTGGTCAGTCGACAGGATTCAGGCCGGCTCGGCGAGCCGGTTCTCTGTGCGAAAACAGCCGGTTTGAATTTTTCCCAGGATTTAGGCAATTGCTGCCGCAATGTACTATGAGCAATGCGCACCGTGATAGCGAAGTGGGCAATTGACAACAAGCAACTTACCTATCGATGGACTTTTTAGTTTACCTATCAGAGTAGCAAGGGGTCAGGCCCCACCAGACGGGCTTGCTCTGCATCCCTGCGCTCAAGAGCCGATAAAAAAGGCCAGCCGGTTGTATTTATGTGGTTTGCTTCCGAACACCTAAACGCTGACCCGCACTAGGCTCAAGTAACAGCTGACATCGGAATCCCGATTCGCTTTTCTTTGGCATGAAGCGCGCTCCAGTATCACAGCAGTGGTGCCCGTCGTTTCCATGAAGAAACTTGGATTCTCGAAACGACGGTTCTTCTTCAAGAATGGCTTACATATACTACGCGTGGATTCTGGGCAGACCGAAAGTATACGAGTGCTTATATATGGGATGATATGGAAGAGTGCAGGGGCCGAGCAAAAGCGGCACACTTGAATCAGGAAACAGATCGGGAAAGGTGGTTGCGCTCTCACAGACCGAGGAGTCGTTGCAGGGTTGAAGGGTGGGGTCCATCCGCACTCCTCTCTTGGATCCACACTGCGCAAAGCTGAGTTTTAACCCCGGCCTCTATGCAGTGCTGAGCTGTAAACGGAGACCTTGCCGCGCGGCTGTTGTACGGGAACGACTTCTGAAAGCCGAGCTTATGTAGCCCATCTTCCCATTTACGACGGGGTCAGCTCTGTGAATGGATCTCTGGCCAAGGGTTCAGCTCGCCTTATCTCCGCAAGTATCGCGCCCCCAGGCGGGCCCAAATCGATGAGCGCCTCGTCTCGCACGCTGTTCTATATATAATCTGGAGGGCTTAGAGCGGTCCTGCGCTCAATCCACAGTATACACACAGCCCACTGTAGGAGACAAGTAACAAGGTATACAAACACCTTGGCTAATTTTATACTTCCTTCACGCGCAAAGGGGCACTTCTCTCCCAAGCATAGCCCATGCCTATATTGCGTGTCGTAGTGTTAGAATGCAAAAGACCAGCCCGCCTTTGTTGTGGGTGCCGCCGAGGCTTGCAGGTGCATAAGAAAAAACATGGGCTGCTTCTGGCGTCTGCCCATTTGAAACACTCCGCTAGCTGGGGACAAAACTCCGGGAAACAGAGCAGCAAAAACAGGGAGATTTGACGAAATGGCGCCTTGGCATTAACCACATGTGAGCAGTTGCGTGCCCTCTCCTCGTGGTCTTGGTTTCTTGCAGACTCCGTGTGTGTCCGGAACGAGCCCACTTTTTCGCATCACTGTACAGACTCATGCCTGAGAAAACTATTCGCGTAGAACACCGGACCACGATACCCGGCATCAGGACAGAGCGAGCAGCACTAGCCTGATTACTAAGAGCCGTTGGCGCTGTGGATCGTGGCGTCCACGATTCGCGTCGGACGTTATGTTTGCCCACCCCCGTAGAATCTGGGCCCATGTCATTCTCGTGCAAAACATTGATCGTCTAAGTCACATGACTCGCGCCTCGTGTCATTGTTTATGTTGCAGAAAAAACTACCAGCCATCAAAAACCAAAAGAGAAAATTCTGATCCCTCGGACCACTGGTCGCTTTACATCACACGCAAAGTCTCTCCTGCTGAGACGTTCCTCTCCTACCCCGTCAAACACCTTCCTCTTTCCTGTCGTCCATTTCTTTGTCACAAAGCGTGTTGGTTTCCAGGCTGTTGTCCACTCCGTGACCCTTGCATAATTACAAAGTCACTCGAAAAGCCCTGGCGGACCATCATTACATCG
Organism: Metschnikowia hawaiiana; assembly: GCA_002893645.1. NCBI lineage: Eukaryota > Fungi > Ascomycota > Pichiomycetes > Serinales > Metschnikowiaceae > Metschnikowia > Metschnikowia hawaiiana. Next base: position 305,106 of record NXGY01000002.1, read on the forward strand.
AAGGCCAAGCAACCCCACATCTGAGTGGCCCGAAGCAGAGAAGATCACGAGCATCAAGATAAAACCCAGTCATCCTTTGTTAGCTCACAATGACTGAAGCATACCAATATGAAAACCCCAATTCTCATTACTTGGCGAACTTATCGAACTTGAATCTCACAAATAACAATGTCCAACTAGGGCGTTTGCCAACACTAGGCGAGATTCTTTCCAACAAGACCAAAGCCCCTATCAACCTATATAACTTTTATCTCTACATGAAGATTGTCGAGAACAACGTGGATTTGTTGGATTTCTGGTTTGACCTCATAAACCATCTCAACTTGTGCAAACACTACGTGAAAGGCCTAAGAGAGTCAATCGTCCGTCAGAGTGTGACAAGCAGCAATTTTGGCAGCAATAATCCTTTTCATGGCGAAAATGGCGAGGGCTTCCCTTTCACCGAGAAGGGAAAACACAAGTCCCTCTCGTCGTCAGTTCTTTTGGATCTTATCATCAATGATCATATATTAGAGGACAACGACTCTAACAGGCTTTCTGAGTTCCTCAGAGGTGACATCAACATAAACTCTGTGGACCCTAAGTTGAAAGAATTAATTGAGTCTTACGAGACTGAGGACAAGACTCAACATGAATTCATTGTTGACAATACCTCATTCTACCAAGGATCTGAAAAACGAGTTTCCTCAAACTCGAAGCTTTTAGAAGAGTACACAAATCCATCCCCCAAGACCCAGGATTTCCCCAACTCTTCTCCAAGGACCAATGATTATCCGCATCATTCCCCAAGAACATCTAGCATCATAGGTGAGACTCAACCCAGGGACTTTGCCCATCAAAAAAAACCAAGCGTTCTCCGGCACTCATCCATCAATCCATCTATTATCGAGAAGCTTGTCAAAGAGAACAGAAACTCCAGCCATCTAATTACGCGGCAAAACTTGAAGGAATCTTCTCATAACCTCCTTCTTAAGTACTTCGTGGAGGACTCGGAAAAAACCCTTAGCATATCTCCAAGGCTTAATCAGGAAGTTGTCCATGCTATTGAAGTCGATGGCAGAGACGATCCCGATGTGTTCACCAATGTGAAGAGAGCAGTATTCAGTAAATTGGAGAATGAATACTTGCCTAACTTCTTGGACTTCGTTGCCATCAAGAATTTGAACAGCTCGGTCAATGCCCGGATCATTGTTGGCTTCTTCTTCGTCTTCATTTCTTTTTGGATCGCTTTCATTCTCATTTTCTTAAACAAGACAAAAGCCATCAGATGTGTAATCATTGTGACATTCTTCATTGGCTTCTACTGTCTCATTTCGTCTGTCTACATGATTGACCCCTTCCTTGCATTAATTCGGAGAAGCGAATCTTTCATTCCCCACCAAATGTTCATCATGATTCAGGACTCCTTCATTTACAAGCTATTGTTAAAGCGTGCGGCCTGGGTTATGTTTTTGGTGGTTCTCTTAACTGCTATCTTTAGTATCATTTTCTGTCTAGTGCCTGGTAAAAGGCTATGACCGCCATAAAATAAAAAATAGGGCATAATGCATAAAGCTTTTGAATCTTTTTAATAGTCATAATAAAACGCCCTCATGCAACCTATCTTTAAAAAAAAAAAAAAAAAAAGTTGGAAAAGTTGAAAATTTTCAATGGCTAAATTCACACTTCGCTAGTTCTTTGACAGGTCACAATCTACGAAAAATAAGCTACGAAGCAAATAGAGCGTCAAACGATATTTATTAATGGGGGCACCACAATGTAGAGTACAAAGTAAAGCTATGAAACAGAGGATATTTAAGCGTCGTTCAAGAAAGCTTGTCTCTTCTCTTCGACTCTTTGTTGTCTTCTCTCTCTAGCAGCTCTGTTTCTAGATCTTCTAGCCTCAGCCTCTTCCTTCAAAGACTTCTCACGGGCAGCCTCAGCCTTAGCTTGGATGATGTGCTCAATCAAAGCTCTCTTGTGCTTGAAGGTGTTACCCTTGGCAGACAAGTACAATTGGTGGTACAAGTGCTTGTCAATCTTGCCAGAGTCTCTGTACTTAGACAAAACTCTTCTCAAGACTCTCAATCTTCTCATCCAGAGAACTTGAGAAGACATACGGGCCTCCTTGGTACCCTTTCTCTTACCGTAACCCATGTGTCTACCAGCTCTCTTAGATTCAGCGTAAGCTCTAGCTCTAGATCTAGAGTGGATGGTGGTTGGCTTCTTGACAATGGTACCGTTACGGTACAACTTTCTGATAGCTTGACGAGAGTTGGCAGAGGCCAATTCGGTGGTCTCATTTGGGTCCAACCAAATCTTTCTCTTACCGACACCAACGACGCTGGCGGCGAGTCTCTTTTGAGTTGTAAGATTAACCTTAGCCCTAGAGATGTTAGTATGAAAACTCATGGATATGTCCCCACTATAGCAAGTACACTGACTTCAGCATCTCGTCTGAAGAAGCAGTCTAGGAATGATCGTTATGCTGTGATAATTCACCCTTGTTTGAGTCATGGGAAGTACTTCATGGTTCCGGGTGCTCTAGTGGTGGGACACTTGTGGTGGGACACTTCATCATGGATACATACATTTTGCTTGATATTCAAAAAAAAAAGAACAGGAAAATTTTCATCTCTTATGAGAAATGTGCGGAAAGTGGATTTCGGAGTATCTGCAGGACCCTCTTGTCCTTAGAGTGCGCTCAAGCGACAAACAGTGCGAAACTCTATGGGTGCGTGAGGGTAGAAGCCCTAAACAGGATCACGTGCGCCATTCCTGCGCTCGCGGCCCCAGAGCGCTACAGCCCCAGGCACCATAGCAATCTGCCCATGGCTGCAACTGCTGACCAGTCTCGTCGCTGATGACTCTAGGCCATTGGCGCATCGCCGACATAATTGATGTCAGATGCAAGAGCCCAGTTTCAAGTGTGTTGCAGTGACTCTATATCGTTTACTCTTATCCGAGTACTTCGTCGCTTTCCCCGTCACCAGCTTTCTCAATAGATGGTTATGATTCACAAGTGCCCGAGTCTAGCATCTTCAACATGATTCTGGCTTGCAAAGGACTGCGGGAATGAAATTTCCGTAGACGTTCGGAGTCCATGATTCTTGTAGAACTTCACTACTTTAACTGCCTAGCCGTTGTGTGAGCACTTCAGCACGTGCGGCTTTACTCTGTGTAGAAGACCACAAGACTCAGTGCGGTCCAGCGTCAATCTGAGGTAGAAGACTCCAAAACCTACACGCTTCTGCACCACGAAACATCTGGAACTGCTCGAAGAAGACACAATAGATTGGCTTGGATATAAGCTTTGCGCCAAGACCGCTCTCTCGAGCGATTCACTCCAAGATGTAATTTGCAGCTCCCGACCTTATCAAGCTGATGCTCAGCTTAATGATAAGCTGGAATGTAATGAAGTGTGTGTGGTATGCAGGACTTGACTCGGATCGCATCAATTTATACCTGACTCGATTCCTTCTCCACGAATTTAATAAAGCACCACTAACTTTATTTACAATGGACGGTAAAACAGTCGGCATCCTTGGAGGCGGTCAATTGGGCCGCATGCTTGTTGAAGCTGCACACAGATTGAACATCAAGACCATCATCTTGGATCAGCCAGGCTCTCCAGCAAAGCAAATCAACGCTTTGGACTCACATGTTGATGGCTCCTTCACCGACTTGGACTCCATCTCCAAGCTTGCTAAGAAATGTGACGTCTTGACTATTGAGATCGAACATGTCGACACCGAGGCTTTGAAGCAGGTTTCTTCCGCCATGGACATCCCCATCTATCCCTTGCCGGATACTATTCGTCTTATCCAAGACAAGTACTCACAAAAGCTTCATTTGCAGAAGCATGACGTGGGAGTCGTTGAATCCTTAAAGGTCGAAGAAAACACCCCCCAATGCTTGAAGGATATTGGCCAGAAGTTCGGCTTTCCATTCATGTTGAAGGCCAGAACTTTGGCTTACGATGGAAGAGGTAATTTCGTCGTCAAGACTCCTGAGTCGATTCCTGAGGCTTTGGAGTTTCTCTCGGATAGACCCCTCTATGCTGAGAAATGGTGTCCCTTCACTAAAGAATTGGCTGTCATGGTTGTCCGGACAATCGAGGGCGAAGTATTTGCTTACCCAACAGTCGAAACAATTCATCAAGACAACATTTGTCACCTTGTCTACGCTCCTGCAAGAATTTCCGATACTCTTCAAAGAAAAGCATCACTTTTAGCCCAAAATGCCGTCAAGTCTTTCCCTGGCTGTGGAATCTTTGGTGTCGAAATGTTTTTGTTGCCGAACCACGAGCTCCTTATCAACGAGATCGCTCCCCGTCCCCACAACTCTGGCCACTACACAATCGATGCATGTGTCACGACTCAATTCGAGGCCCACATCCGTGCTGTTTGTGGACTTCCAATGCCAAAAGACTTCACAAAGATGGCAACTACCGAAACAAATGCCATCATGTTGAATGTCTTGGGTGACAAGGAAACAAAAGACGCTGAGTTTGCCATGTGCCGCCGTGCCTTGGAAACTGCTAATGCTTCTGTCTACTTGTATGGAAAAGAGAGCAAGCCAAAGAGAAAGATGGGCCACATCAACATCATCGGATCTTGTATGGCTGAAGCCGAGGCTAAACTCGCCTACATCATGAATGGCTCAACTGATGTGGCAATTCCTACTCAAATCAAGGAGAAGCCTCTTGTCTCGATCATTATGGGCTCTGACTCCGACTTGCCCGTTATGTCTGTCGGGGCTAACATTTTGAAGACTTTCGGAGTCCCGTTCGAGTTGACTATTGTCTCGGCTCACCGCACACCACATCGCATGTCGAAATTTGCAATTGAAGCAGCCTCCAGAGGCATTAAAGCCATTATTGCTGGAGCAGGCGGTGCCGCCCATTTGCCCGGTATGGTCGCAGCCATGACCCCATTGCCTGTCATCGGAGTCCCTGTCAAGGGCTCAACTCTCGATGGTGTTGACTCGCTCCATTCAATTGTCCAAATGCCAAGAGGCATCCCTGTTGCCACTGTGGCAATTAACAACAGCACAAATGCAGCCTTGTTGGCAATTAGAATCTTAGGTGCTTCTGATTTTAAGTGGTTGGACAAAATGTCGCAGTACATGAATAACATGGAGGAAGAAGTTCTTGGAAAGGCTGAAAAACTAGAAAACATCGGCTACGAGAAATATTTGGCTTAGACATAAATAAGATAATGGTAATGAAAATTTTGGTTTTCACTCCGTAAGGATAGAGACACTTAGAGACACTATCACGATCGTCCTAGATGTTGTCGTCTTTACACATATCCACCTGCAAAAACAAATCTATTATCTCGTGTCTGGTACTCGTGAGAATGATTGTGTGTTCCCTTGAGTAAGGCTCCCTTCACAGGTACGTTGATAATGTTGCTGTGAGTCATACTATATTATGGTTCTATTAAAAATTCAGTGCTTTAGAGCAGCCACTGATCGTAGTATCTTGATTTCAAGAAAAGGGTCTAAATATGCGAATGAAATGTGTCGGGAAAGAAAGCCTCATCATAATTATGTTTGGTGGCATTCATGTCATTTGCGCTTGCTTGATATGGTCCCGTAAGTGGTGTTTGATAGTGTGGCATGTAATTGAATGATTGGTTGCCCATAAAATGCGCTGGCATGTACTTTGTTTCGAAACTGGAGTCCGGAGGTGTGTACTGGAACGAACCGAATCCAAAGTCCTCTTGGTTGTAGGAAAGAGTTTGTGCAATCGTTGTCAGCTCATGCGATTCCAATGGGTAACCAAAGTTTGCATTCGTAAAACATTCCTCGGCTTTAACACCCAGAAAGCCGTATGAGTTGTGGTGAGGGGTCAGTCTGATACTGTAGTTGGAATTGCGTAAGCTGAACTTCTCATATCCGAAGCCTGGCGGAAGGAGAAGTTTGGAGAAAGTGCACTTGGCTTCACTTATGTCATTAACCATTGAGAATTCATAAAGCGTAACTCCTTTCACTTTAGACTTCGGAATAGCGGTGGATTGAACTCCAACTGGGTCATAGTAGACCAGCTTGATGGAGATTCCCTTAAGAGCAGTGTCAAGTGACTCTGGCTGTTCCAAATGCTGTAGGAAGAAACATTTCCAGAACTTGAGAAGAAATGGCTGCTTTTTATTGCAAAGCAACTGCTCATCGTTCACCTTCAACACTTCAGTTCCGAACGAATACACGGAGGTGAAACATGCTAGTGGGGCTGGAGCATCGGTGTAATCAAATCTGAATCCAGCTTGTAAGCCGGACTCAATGTTGTAGCCTGCAGGGATCATGAGAGGGCTTACAGTTCTCATCATACCATGAACAATAGGAATGGATGTGTTGGCAAATTCCTCGAGGCCAGGAAACCTTTTGGAGAAGGTTGCATTCTCCTTTACCGTGAGGACCTTTGTGGAAGAGCTATCTTGATAACTCAAGACCATCGGACTTCCTCCTGAATATTCGCTTTGAACTGAAAGTTCTATGTCAGAGATGGTAAAATAAGTCTGTTGCATATAGTCTGATGACGATTTTCTTCTCTTTGCCTCTGATTGAAGAGGCGCCGATGAATGGCGTCTATTTCCTGTGCCCGTGGTGATGCATGCTGAAATATCAACAGAGTTGACGCCTAGAGACTTATTTAGATTGATTTTGGAAAAAATTTCCTCAAACTTCTTATTGCTCTCTTCAGCCTCTTCCTCAGTATCAAACCTTGGACCTTCGTTTATAAGGGATATGAGAGGCTGCTCGTTGGTGGTATTTTTAACCACCTGGATGTGACTCGAAACTTGCTTTCTGGATCTGAATTTGCCAGTCTTGGCAAGAATGTAATCAGAAATTAACTCATTTCTTCCACGAGCCTTACCTCCTAGTTTTATTTTATTGAGCCCATTCTTTGGAACAATTGCCAAAGCCTCCTCAAATGCATTTTGGATCTCTCTGTTCCAAATGTTCTCTTCACGAGAATTATCGCTGGAGCCGGCGCTGTCAGTTGAGTTTTTCCGGTCGCCTAGAATAGGGTGTGCGCCTAGACCTGACGATTCTGGGGTTTTGGGCAATGTTAACAGGTTTTTCAAAGATGGCAGAATGCTTTCTGGCACATGAAATGAAGGGGATAGGTTGCTGGGATCAAAAGACAAGTCTGAGGAGCTCTTAAATTCTGAAGAGAGTGGCATGTGTTTTCTGACAGTCTTATTACCAGATCCGTGCACTTGGTAAAGTTCTCTACCATCCTTGTCGATTGCGATATCGACAATCATCGGAAGTTTACCCCTGGTGGGCCTAGATAATTCATGAGACATATTAACACTATTATATGTCGCGAGATAAGTGGGAATCAAGTAAGTGTGATGGGGATATTATATATGTGGTGAGTAGAGTCCAATGCGTTGATAGAAGGATTTGTTTAGATTGAGAAGATGCCGAAATATTTCTTTTGTATCTCTGCCTGTTTCAGAATTATGGGAGCGTGTAAATATATGGGTCTGGCCCGTTGGTTTGTATGTAACTGACGCGGACTGAAGAAATATAAGCGCTTAAGCCGCTATCTTTTCTAACCGAGGATGTCGAATTGAACCCGTTTTAGTCGCGGTGCTTTAACTCGTCAAAGAACGATATATCAATGCTGCTTGCAAGTATAGGGACTGGCTACCTTGAACTTTATCGATAAGAACTCCAATCGGAAAAATGTGGATAAATATATAAAGGAGAGTCTGTAGCATAGCTTATCCGTGCTCAAAGAAAAAGAGCGTGAAATGAAATCAAGCAGGTATACACGTCTGCATTCCTGCATTGGAATGATTTATGATGCATCCCACGACGCAATAACGGACGTCGACTTCAGCCTCAAGGCCTCAGACACAGATACGCTGTACCTGCGTCCTCATGACTTGAGCCGTACACAGGCTTTTTCCGATTCGTGCATTTGCCTGAGGTGGGGGCCGAAGCTTTGAAAAACAATCGAAGAATAAATCAGATTGCTTTTAAAACTGCCCAAATATAAAGCTCAAACATCTCGACCGTCATGGCCGCAAAGAACTCACCATCAGATCTTAGATGGATAGAGATTGAAAACCGCAGGTGGATAAAGATGCATGCCGACGCACGATTTGCGCAAGAAACTGACGGCACTTTCTTCGTGTAATCCGAGTAAGGAAAGTGAGGCTGGCTATGTTGTAGCAACCTCCATCGGATGTTCCAATCGGGACACATCTCCGTGAAAGCTAGTTACATGGTCTGAAAGCTGGACCTTATTTTCTTTAGAGGCCATGATCATGAATCCCCCTACCTAGCGAAGTTATTACAATACGGGAGCTAGAATTCAAAACATTCAAGACAAAGGACACCACCCTTGAGATTATGAGATATAAATTCATGTATTCTGGTATGACGCCGCTATCCCAGAAGAGCCTGACCTAATCTGGACTGGATAGTAGACATCATCTGACGTGCGCCAAAGTTGAACAGAGTCTGCTTTGACTCAGTCATATGTTCCTGACGATTCAATCACGCGGAGATACAAGTCCCATCCTGCCGTATGCACACCTGTTATCTTAACCGTATTGCGTCATGTTTGGGATGCTTTTATACGCACTCCACAACGATATATATGTAGAATCACGCCTAAAGTTGTACTTCTTACCTTGGAGTAGACCTAGAACCTTAAAAAAAAAGGGAGAAAAAAAAGAAGGATGAAAGAGAAGAGAAATCTACAGGCAGTTTTAACTGTCAGTATCTCAAAATGGTCCAATTAAACAAATTCCCAAAACGAAGACTTGCTTTACTTATTTTTGTACTCTCGGTATTTTTTCAGTTTCACCGAGCTAGCAGGAATCCTGGCACATTTGGGTAGTTCTTTGGTGACGTATGCATTCACTGCATGCGAGATACAAAACCGTGGTTTGAAGCTATATTTTTTGACCAATGAAATCCCTGAACGCCTTTCTATTGGTGGCTTCGACAAAGGGGTCTTGTTCGATCTCGCTTAGATTTTCCTCTTCAAGATTTGCGTGAGAACTTGCTGTTTTTAAGTCGAAATCAGAACCTGAGACCTCGGTAAAAGGAATTGTGCTGTGCCGAGCCACTTCCACCTGCTCTAACTCGCGTAGACCTTCGGTATTCCAGAATTCCTCGGCCTTCTGTATGGATTTTTCCGCTATAGGCTTAGTCCCATTCGAGTGCGCAAAATTTCTGAAAAGCTCTTTCACGTGCTTGTCGATTTCCTGCGATTTGATGCTGCATGTCAAAATCCTCGATTTTAATACTTCTATACTCTCGACGATTTCCTTATGCGGAATACTGCCGGCTCTATGCAGACAGATAATCTTTCGGATCTTCTCGATAATGGCAAGGCTTGTCACCTGTAAAGGAAAATAAACGTTTTTGGATATTGTCAACAAGTCTTGGCTGCTAGATACCTCAAGTTTCTGCCGCTTCAAAGTAAGCTGGGTCAATTCAGCAAGTGCATGTATGTCTTTGTTGAGCAAGTGGCCAAAATCGATTTTGGATTTGGCTAGCACATGAGCTTCGCTGGTACCGTCTTCGGTCATGCTTTCTGTCGCCTTCATATGATTTATGAATTCGGATAAACCGGTGTCGATGCTCTGATTTGACGTCAGCAGCACACGGACAAGGGGTGCGCCGCACTTCAGCTCTCTTTTCAAGCACCAATACCTACAGACCGCGGCACTGACATTTCTTAAAGCTAGCCCGTGCGGTGCGAAGTGTAAGCCATTTCGAGCAGAGCGACCTTTCGCGGCACCTCTCTTGATAGGCAGAAATTCTTGGAGGATAGCGAGGGTTTTCTCAATGAATTGTTGAGGCGCTATGGGCGTATTGTTCTCCGTTTTCCATTTCAAGTTGTTGACTCTGTTTTCTTGCTTCCTTTTGGATGCAAGTCGATCTCTCTTTTGGGACATCAAGTGGCTGTCTCTGTAAAACATTCTCGTCCTTCGTATCCCTCCAAGCACTGCCTCTCTATCCCAAGAACTGGGTGAGTGCTTATCACAAAATGATTCTAGAGTTGCCTTGGACGCAATAGCACCTTGTATACCTTTTTTCATCTCCATATAGATCCCAGCCCTCTTGGCACATGTAACATGGTAAGCCTGAAAGCAACTTCGGTTGGTACACTGAATACACGCCCCGTTTTTCTGCTTGCATACATAGCACAACAATTTCCATCTATTTCTGGGAATCGCGTCAACACCTTCAATGGGCTCAAGGCAAATGGGGTTGGCAAAATACACCTCATTGATCCACAATGCGCACACCACATGACTCCAGACACCATTATCCAACTGCTTGTAGGCTCCTGTTTTACTGGGACAGAACGCACAGGCAACCGGCGTCCCTTTGCTTACCATGCATCTCCGACAAAACCACTGGCCCTCCGGGATAAAGGCTATACCGTAGCACTCTTGATGCACGGCTATGTTGCAGCCATCGCAAAACACGATCGCATTAGAGTTATCGCACTCCAGGTCGTTACACACTGCACATCGCTGCTCTGTGATTGATTCAACACCACCAGTGCCGTCATCACTGCCGTATTTTTCGAAATTGCTTTCGAGCTGATACTCGTTGCGTTGTTCTGGACCGGGGCCTGCCACAGTCATCATGAGCAACTCCAAGGAACGCCATTCGGATTCTAATGTGCTCATCAAGATTTCAAAAAGGTCTTCGGTGATGGACACCTCATCCTCAGTCTTGTTCAACCATTTAAGGTACGCCTTATCTTGCTCATCCATATCATAGGCGGCTCGGCGACCCTCCCTTTGTATTGAAGCACGAATGTATGTCAGAGGCTGGCCCGATGATTTGGGTCTTGGGTCCCGAAATCCATAACTCCTGAGCAATTTCTTGACCAGGCGTTTGTCTTGTTCAGCTGAACCCTCCGAAATTGTTCTTTTTAGCACTGAGTTCACAATAAAATTAGTCTGGGAGGATTTCGGTTCTGCTCCGCTGAGTTTCTGAACTCTTTTCGTCTCATGTATCTGTGAAGGATTATTAATTATTAGCACAGGAAGAAGACTCGTTTCGCTCAAATCACTGAACAACTCTTTCAAGTCACGTTCCTCCCTGGGTCGCGTGTCCATATTCAGCTCTTCCCTGCTATTATCATTGAGTAGTAATTCGATAGTCGCGCATTTCTCACCAAGTGGCGCGTCGCCTTGATTATGGGTCGCGCAACGTTGCTTAGCAGAGAAAAGTCACTTTCATCCATCAAATCGGTGCTATCGCTTTCGGAATAAAAAACCGGCAGTTCACCCTGATATTAGTTATAGCCAATATTTCTTCTAGTCTTGTTTTCGCAAAGCCTGATATTGTATTGTACTTGAGACTAAAATGGTGAAGACATAGTTGTGTAATACAGCGTGCGAATTTTGCACAATACGTAAACTTTGGGGACATAGGTCGGCCTCTCCTCGATATTGAGGCAGTACATGTTTCGAAATTAAATGCAATTTGAATCAAAAACGGACACATACTGAGCCCTTAGTATGGAAACAGATCATTAAATGTACCTTGAATATATTTTTGACCAAAGTCCCTTTCGAGTGGAGTTTACCACCAAAAGTCAAGATCTATATATAACATCCGTACATTGATTAATATGCAGTGTTGTATATGCACAATCAGGAAATAGCAAAGTTAACTCGACTCCGGCAAGCACCCGAGCATTTGGAACTTAAACATAAAAATCATACAGTGAATTGAGTGAAATATGGGAAATAACACTTCATCATCTAGAAAATTACCACCGTCACACCGTCATGCGGCGCCATTCCGCAAGTCCAGTCAGTCCCAAAGTAACCATCAAAACTTGGAGGAGGAATTCAGCGATTTGATATTGCATGAGGTCAAGAGGCAAAAGCAGGAGAAGAAGCCTACAGCCCCCAAGTACGAAGCGAACAACACCAGAATTGACAATTTCACTGACGATCTAATTGAAGATGAATTCAACGAGTTAAATCAAGGAATCATGGACAGTGAGGAGGTGACGCGTAATATCTTACCCGATACGAGCTCGGAAGAGGATAATGCTATGGTTGTTGATGATGATAATAACAATGCTGCTGGCAGCTTGTCATCGTCTGTGGATGACATCTCTAAAGTTGATTTCACTAAAATTTCGCTGACTGCCGCAGCTCGCCAACCAACAACCTTGGCTAACCAGGGGCCCACGGCTGCGGGCACAGGCTCAAGTCCAATGAACACTTTAACAGGTAACAACAAAGCGAAGTCAGCACCAAACTATCTTGTACCAGTGAGAATCAAATGGGTCAGCCACTCGCAAGAAGAAGTCACCAAAGTGGCAATTATTGGTTCATTCTCCAATTGGAGAGATGTTATAAAGTTAAGACATTCACATAACAAGGAAAATGAGTATTCGACCACTGTCAAGTTGCCTCTCGGGGTTCACAAGCTACTTTTTGTCGTCAATAACGAATACCGAGTGTCTGAGCTGTTGCCCACCGCTACCGACCAGGAGGGTATACTTTTCAATTGGTTCGAAGTACTAGATCCACACAGTATCTTTAACAAAACCGGAAGTCAAAGTGGATTGGCCTCCAACCAGCATGCGAATATTGTCCAGAGTGCTGGTGAACACAATTCAAGTCAGATACAGCAAAAGTCCAATAGTTATTTGGCGAAAGAGTCGCTCAGAGAAAAAGACATGAAGCATGAGCACATTGAATATCTGGAGAATGCAACTCCTCTGCACACTCGGAGTGATGTTTCCGGAGACAATTCTCAGAGCCATTCTTTTACCTCGTTGATAGAAGACGATGAATACTCGGAGCCTGCCTTAGAATACTCCTCTGAGATCCCAGAAATGCTTGTTGACTATAATTATTTCAAGAACAACTCCCCGGACTATGAACTCCCTGAGCCCCCTCATCTTCCTGCTCATTTGAACAACGTTTTGTTGAACAAGATGTCTGGCCAGCAACAGCAAAATCAGTCTCAAAACATTCCACTTGTGGGTGGGGATTCCGGACACTCGAAAAGACCCGCATTGAGGCGAGCTGATAGCTCTTATTATGCATCAAATAAAGAAGCATATCATAGAGTTATTCCAAATCACGTGATCCTTAACCACTTGATGACAACTTCGATACGGAATGACGTTCTTACCGTTGCTTGTATCACAAGATACTCGGGGAAATTTGTGACTCAAATAATGCATTCCCCTGCTGATGCATTGCCAGAAAAGGCTTAGTCTTAGCTGGCCACATGCGCAAGGCTCCACTAGTGTGTGAGTGTGTATATAATTGAGTGAAACACATCTGGTACAGATAGCGATAAGTGTAAAGCACAAGCTAGTTGTGCATTTTAGATGTCGTGGGATAAGTTGAGACAGCTCATGACGAAGGCGGGCGTTCTGCTCAAAAACGATAGGTGTGCCGAGATGCTCGACGATGAATTTGAGTATGAAGAGCGGAGGTACAGAGCCATGGAGACTGTCACCATGCGATTGGAACGGGAGTTGAGACATTATTTGGATTCTTTAAAAGTCTTGCTTGACTCTCAGGAGTCATTGGCGCAGTTGCTTGTGGGGTTTTACGAGACAGACAAAGAAACTGTGGCAAAGACATACAATAATGTGGTGAGTAAAATGAACCATGTTAGCTTGAAGGAGCTAGAAGAACCATTCAAACAAACTGTTCTTGGGCCCGTTACAGACTTCAATTCTTACTACTTGATCATGAATCAGGCCATCAAAAAAAGGAATTCGAAGAAAGCTGATTTGGAGTCTATTATAACGAAGCATAGAGAATTTGAACAAGTCAAGACTGATGACCCTGCCTACAAGCTTGACCTCGCTGATATCGAGCTCGAGTTGAATGAGCGAATGCGAAACTTTGATTATTTCAACGATCAACTTAAGATTGAGCTCCCTAAGTTGGTAAGCACGCGTACCTCGTTTTTAAATCCGCTGTTCGAAGCATTTGTCAAGATTCAATTGCGATTCTTCAACGAGGCCTACAAGAAAATTAGCACTGTGCAATCTGAATTACCGGCTGGCTCTCGCAAGATGTTTATTGACGGGGTGTACGAAGCCAGGATGGATGCAATATTAGAACACATTAAAGATCTCAATATCACCCAATAAATACGTAAACAGGCCATTGTTTCTTCCGGCGCGTACATTTGCAGTATTAAACAAACGCGACATAAGCAGAGGCGGCTTTCCCAGAAGTTCTTCTTCGCGCGTGTTCTAATCTATTGTGGGTATTTTTTTGGCGCCTCCGCGCGCCATATCGACGCCTGAAAGTGGCCGACAGTCCTATCTACCACAACTACGTAATCTATATGCTTCGAAAGCGGCTTTCCAGGTGGACTTATAAATCGGAAGGCGAGCAGCCATTCTGTGCGTTTTCCGAGAACTTTTGGCTGTACTACATCGAGTGCTTGGATCAACCTGTCCATGGAGAGTATAGTGATATACTATCCCCCAATACAAAGAAGTATAATGATAAGTCCCCGGATGTTGCCCAAGTTAGGGAGCTTTTCGGGCAGGACTTGCCGAATCCATCGAACAATCAGATTATCGCCCTACTCAAGTCCCCATTTACGCAAGGAAATGTATCTAAGACGTTCCATTTAATTAGATTCTTTCAGCTAAGTGAGTGCGGATATTTCATCACCAATGATGGGTTTGAGCGTAATGGAGCTCTTATCAATTTTTCAGGCGCTGAAAATTGGGAACATGTTGTTTGCTACCTAGATGCATTGCTCTTCTCGATGTTCGCCAATCTTGAGAGTTTTGAACCAATTCTTTTTATATCCAACCAACACCCTAATGCTTTAGTCACTCAACTTCTGGGTTTATTGAGAGTTTACGTTAACCTCTTACGGCTGGGCAACCTCATCACAACTGACATAACTAGAAAAATTTGTGAATGTCTCTGCAAGCTCGGATTCAAAGAAGCTTTGAGTCATAAACAACAGGACTGTGCGCCGCTTTTCGAGTTTTTGACAGAGACTTTGTCAATGCCATTACTCACATTCAGGGTCGAAATCCAACATTCCGGTAAGCATGACGATGACGATACAAAGTACTCGAAAGAGAGAGTTCTCTTTGTATCAATTCCAGAAGAAGAAACAAAGCTGGATGATGATACCATCTTACTAGAGGAGTGTTTAGAACATTACTTCAACAATTCTATTTCCGTAAAGCGGGAACTTGAAAGAAGAGCCACATTAGAAGAGCTGAAAACCTCCGGAGCTTCTTTAGCGCCTACGCTCGAGAATAGCGCGCTTCCAGCTAAGTCAGAAATGGCGGTCTCTGATAGTTCCATATCTTTGACAAATGCTCCGGTAAGCGCAAAACCAGTCTCTTCCTCAAAAAAAAGTCAAGTTCAGGTTCGGACACGATCATCGACTCTTTCAATTTGGTCGATCTCTAGTGTGGAGTCAAAGCCTAAGGAAGTGATGCTTCCCGCTTGGATGCTTTTGCGCCTCTTGCCATTTTACACTGATGACAACGACATCAATAAGTGCAATGAAACCATCGCACGAAACACTAATGAATTTGCAAACCGCAGGCCGGTCTTGCCAATCTGCTTAAAAAGATATTCATTCGATGCGAATAAAAAACACGGAGATCGCTCAACAAGGAAGATCATCATCCCACCAGTGATAGATTTGCCTGCGTTTGTTGCAGAGGACCGCAATAATCAGGAGTCATCTCAGAATTTCAAGTTGATTTTAGAAAGCGCTATTTGCCACAGGGGATCCAGCATACAATCAGGGCACTTTGTGTCAGTGGTACGGAAGAATGCACACATTGAGAATGAATCCTTAGAAGAATCTCTCAATGCCTCTTGGTACCTTTATGATGACTTGAAAACTCATAAAGTCGTAACCAAAACTTTTAAGGATATTTTTGAAACCGAGTGGCCATATATGTTGTTTTACAGATTGGTTCCCAGTGACTGCATAAGTCGTGGGACTGGATCTACGCTGTCGCTTACCTTACCTAACAACATGAGCCCTGTTTTAGCCCCAAAAGGACATAAACCTAAATATTGGGCAGAAGACAACCTAAGTCCTATAATATCCTCCGCAGAGGATAATCACATTGATGGGCAAGAAACGCCCATTTGCATACCTAAACTAAATTTGGAACCTTCAGGTCCTAGTGTACCTATTCCTGAAATTTCCCCGAATAGCTCTAATTTTGTGGATATCAGAAAAAGATATCTATGGTACATCACCGATAAGGAAAAGAATTACTATAAAGAGTCAGCCTCTGTTTCGAAAAAAGGAAGTCGCAACATGAGTATCAGTTTCACTCCACAATTCCGCAGAAATAGCCAGTGGAGCGATTCTTCCAACATTAGTGTGCTCACTCTTGAAGGTGGAACTTCTATTGGCAGCAAGTATAGACTCGATGCAAACGACTCAAAAGAGTTTCCTAAAAAAGCTTCGGCAGGTTCCAATGACAAAGGCCAAACAAACTCTCTGGGTGAAAATTTTTCGAAAGAATCAATCAAGGGCTCATCAGAAAAGAAACCCAATGAGGGCGAGCATGAACAGAATTCGCAGAAGCCTCAAAAGGACAAACATCATCTTCATCATATTTTCAGTCATGATAAGGAGCAGCCGCCTTCTTTGACTAAAAATCATGTGAAGAAGAAAAGAGCGGACTATAGAAAGGATAAGTGTATAATTGTGTAATACGCCTTCGACTGAATACATAGACTTTTATTCTTTAGCTCGTTATTTATTCGTAAATGACTATTTGCCCATTTTTACCAGCGGCTGCGATGCAATTTGGCCTTGAAGGATGCGCAGCTAAGCACAAGGCATATCCTGAATCTAACTTTAGCTTTTTAAGTATCTTCTGTGTCGTCCAAGACCAAATGAAGATAAAGCCACCAACATCGCCGCTCATCAATAAGTCACCATCGCTTGAAAAGCATAAGTCTACCCCGTATCCAGCAACCTTGTGGCCCATGAATGACTTTGTTTTCACATTGCGAAACTTGCCCCCATTTTGTATGATGTGTATTTTGTTATCCATGGACTGTAGCGCAAGATAGTCTTCTTTAGGGTGCACAGAGACACGAGGCATTGACTGCTGTGTGGGCTCAGATATAATCTTAACTGGGATGTTGATGTGCCACTTCCAAAATCGAATCGATCTATCATCAGAGGTCGACATGAAATGTTTTCCGGAATCAACTACTTTTAGGCAATTAATCGCTCCTAAATGATGATCGTATACTTGCGATGGGCCGCCAGGTTTACCGAGTGTGAAGTGCTCGATTTTTCGATTCGCCAAACCAACCACAACTTCCTGCTCATCAGCAGGATTGAAAATTGCACAGGTCGGAATCGCCAGAAACTGTAATTTTTGGATGATATCGCCAGTCTCCGTATTCCAGAGAATTGCCAGTTTATCATATGAGCAGCTCAAAAACCTTTTGCCCGTAAAGTCAAAAACAATATCTTTTACGGCTTGAGTATGACCATAGTACCCACGCACTCTGCGATCTTCGGATGATGCTAGGTTCCAGAGAAAGATTTTGCCGTCATTTCCACATGATAGAAGTATGTGATTGGATTTGGGGTGAAACTGTATCAGCGTCACGCCATTCTGGTGACCTTTGAGAGTGCATTTCACATTATTTGGAATTGAATTAGCTTTGACCTCAAATGTGTTGTCCTTCGACATGAAGTCCTTGTCGGTGAACAACTCAGTTGTGGGACCAGTCTCCACTTCTTCTGATTGATGCACATTCGACCCATCCTCATTGTCGCTGATCTCGTTCGGCGATACGTATTCATCAGAGCTGCTACTCTCTGCCCAGGGACCACTAAAATCGAGGGCTTCTGGGTCCATTCTCTTCTTTTTCTTTCTCGTCAGGGCTTTGGATTTGCCATTCATGCAGCGCTTCATGGCGGTGATTGATTGTGTTTCTAGGGCCGATCCACCATCTTTACTGCTCACAGTGAGTCTAGTAGTTTTATCTGCATCCAGTGCCTCGCATCTTGATTTTGCCAGTGATTGAGCTAGCTTATTATTTGATATATCAAGATCGCTTTCCCCCTCGGCTGTGCTTTCAGATGCATAACCCTCTAGAAGCATCCGGGGCAATCACGGAACACTGTTTGCTCAGGCATTGTGCGACCACATCGATGCGCGATGACGGTCAAAAAATCAGTGATACGCATCCTCAAGAACTCGAAAGAGAAAGTAAGATATAGAAATGGGAAAAAGAAAAGTGGATGTTGAAGACTCTGATATTGAACTCAGTTCTACAGATGAATCTGATGTTGAAAATGTTCAAGAGCTCGAGCAGGAGGAGATGGTTGACGTTGATTTCGACTACTTCGACCTCGACCCAAACGTCGATTTCCACGCCACCAAGACTTTCCTTCGTCAGCTCTTTGGAGACGATTGCAATAAGTTTGATATTTCAGGGTTAGCCGACTTGATTTTGACCGAGAATTCCGTGGGTACCACCATCAAGACTGACGGAAAAGAGGGTGATCCATTTGCGTTACTTACCGTCATCAATGCCACAGCAAATGCCACAAAGCCTGCCATCAAGGAAGTCGTCAAGTATCTCTTAGAGAAAACAGCACCCAACGCAGAATTGAACATGGCTTTAAAGGCCTTGCTCACGCCAAGCAAAAGTACCAAGGACTCGTCAAAACAATTGAAAGTCGGTTTGGTGATTAGTGAAAGAATGATCAACATGCCTGTCGAAGTTGTACCCCCAATGTACAAAATGCTTCTCACCGAGATGGAGAATGCTGAGAATGCACATGAAAGATACGAGTTTGACTACTTTTTGGTGGTTTCTAAGATCTTCAAGATGGTTCACGCTAACATCAAAGACGAGAGCGACGAGCAGAAATCTAAGAAAAAGAAGGCCAGTGAGACTCCCGCCGAGGAGTTCGACTACTTCCACTATGAAGACATTATCCTCGAAGAGAACGCAAAGTACCACGGTCGTTACGAATACACTGAGAAGCACCAAGACACCGATTCCAGAAGAGTGTTTACGGAGTACGGAATTGACCCAAGATTGAGTGTCATCCTCTTGGACAAGAAGGGTTTGGAGAAGTCCGTTCCAGAAATGGAGGAGAAGTTTCCTCCTTTTTAGTGAATATGACATATCTCATATGTAATTTTTACGTTACTAGTTTATTAGATGTACAATTCCACAACCATAGCAATATTCATTGCAAATATCGCCTTTCACAATGTACGTAAATTCTCGTGATCTGGGTCAATTGGAATACTATAATTTTCATTCCCTGAATTAATAATGCTGTTGTTGTGTTACGATATATGTTTAACAGACGGTTGCGAATTAACAATGTGGCAGTAATTTGTCGTATTCTTCTCGAAATATAATAAGTTGGACGAAACAAAATTCTGAAACAAAATTCCAAAACACTAAAAGAAACACGAAGCTTTAACTACATGTAACCGAGACAACTAAAGATATTTAAACTACAAATATTCATTCATACAAATAATGTTCGATATCAAGCGAGCAAATGGCATCGCATAGCCTAAGCTAGCTAACATCTTTCGCAGCTCGCACCAGTGAGATCTAGTTTTAAGAGTGTATATAAAACCGAAAATTTTACTCAGAGAAAACTTATTGAATTCTGTTTCAATTTCATCACTCCTTCAAAGATGCCACCACCACACAAAAACCAGGCATTTCGCCCTGAGAACGTCTTGAAACGTGCTGAAGATCTTATTGCCGTTGATGAGAAAGAAGCAGCTCTCGAAACTTTGTATGATTTGATTACATCTAAGAGAACTCGTCACTTGCCCGTCGAAGACTTGGAGCCAATCGGATTATTGCTCATTGAGTTAGCTGTTGACCTCAGAAAAGGAAAATTGGCTAAGGATGCTTTGCACCAATACAAGAAGAATGTTCAATCCTCCGAGAATGGTTTGGAATCCGTTCAAGTGATCGTCAGAAAGTTCACTGGATTGGCTGAAAAGAAGTTGAACGAGGCTCAAGCACAGGCTGACATTCAGATTGACCAAAATGAGGAGGATGACTTAGAAAACAACCAAACCCCAGAGAGCATCTTGCTTTCCACTGTTTCTAACACCGACTCCGCAGACAGAACTGAGAGAGAGTTGGTTACTCCATGGCTCAGATTCTTGTGGGAGGCTTTGAGAGCAGTTTTGGATATCTTGAGAAACAACTCCAAGATGGAAGTCACCTACTCTTTTGTTGTCAACCAAGCTTTCCAATTCTGCTTGAAGTTTAACAGAAAGGCTGAATTTAGAAGATTATGTGAACTTTTGAGAGTTCACATGCAATCTGTCACCACCCAAGTTCAAACCAAGACCCCAGTCTCTAATGTCAACGCCATCGATTTGTCTGATGCTGAGACCGTTCAACGTTACTTGGAGCAACGTTTTGCTCAGTTGAACATCTCTGTGAAGTTGGAATTATGGCAAGAGTCTTTCCGCTCTGTTGATGACGTCCATGCTTTGATCACAGCATCAAAGAAGGCTCCTAAGCCTGTCATGATGGCTAACTACTACGAAAACTTGGCTAGAATCTTTGCTGTTTCCGAAAACAATCCTATGTACCACGCTGCTGCCTGGAACAAGTTCTTCAATTTGTTTTCTCAATCTCCTAATGCAACTGATGATGAGTTGAGACGCTATGCTTCTGTTCTTGTCTTGTCCACATTATCTATCCCAACAAAGTCTTTGAACATCAACGAGACTATTGTTGATGATCAGAAATCTAAGAACGCTAAATTGAGCTCTTTGTTGAACTTGAACCAAGTTCCTTCCAGAGAGAGTTTGATTTCATCCATTGTTGACAAGTCCATCTTGAAGTTTGTGGACCCAGAGATCAAGGAATTGTTCGAGATTCTTAGTGACGCTGAATTCCACCCATTGACTATCAAGGAAAGAGTTGCCAAGGTCTTCTTAAAGATTCAAGAGAACAAGGACTACAAGGAATACATTCCAAGATTGACCGAAGTTGTTTTGATCAGATCTTTCCAACAAGTCTCCCAAATCTATGAGGCTGTGAAGCTTGACTTCTTGATCTCTTTGGGTCAAATCGAAGGCACTGAATTCACCTTATGTCCATTGGAGGTTGAGGACTTGATCGTCAATGCCATTAAGAAGGGACACTTGTCCATGACAATTGACCACGAGACTCAAGTTGTCACTTTCAAGTCCAATCCATTTGAGGACTCCTTCACAGACTCATTGTCCTCCAAGTTGCAAGCCTCTCCTGCTGAGTTGGTCAGATCGCAATTGTCTAAATTGGCTTCTACTCTCGCCACTTCTTACAAGAGCACTGACACCCAAGCTGACGCTCGCAGAAAGCACATTCGTGACGTCGCTTTCCAAAATGCTCTCTCTGACTTTAAGAGAGAACAAGAGGAGATTGCCGATCGTATCAGAGTTTTGAAGGAACGTATGAAGATTGAAGAACAACTTAAGCGCGAACAAGAAGAGCTTGCCGCCAAGCAAAGACAAGAGAAATTAATCGCCGAAGAAAAGGCTGAAGCTGAAAGATTGGCCAAGGAGGAGGCAAGAAAGCAATTGGAAAGAATTGAGAGAGACAAGAAAGCTGTCCTTGAAAACGATAAGAGAAAGATTGCTGAGGATATCAACGCCAAGGGTATCATTCATATCGATTTGGACAATTTGGAGCACTTGGAGACCAACAAGTTGCTTGATATGCAAATTGAGCAATTGAACAAGGACAGAAAATCCTTGGAGGAGAGAATGAAGTCTGTTTTCAAGAAGGCTGACCACTTCGAAAGAGCAACCAGAAAGTATGAATTGAGACTCTTGGAACAAGATGCTGAAGCTCAAAAGGTCAGAGACCTCGAAGCCTACGAGGAATTGAAGAAGTCAAAGATCGAGAAGGCTAGAAAAGAATTCGAAGCTGCTTCTGCCAACAAGACACGTTTGACTCGTGTCCTTCCAGACTACGAATCCTTCAAAAAGACCATTGATGAACAAAATGCTTCCAAGATTGCAGAGTTGAAGGAAAAGGCTAGAAATGCTTTGGAAGAGGCTAAGGCTGCCCGTATCGAAAGCTACAAGCAACAAAAGCTCGAAGAATTGAGAAACGAACGCGAGAAGCAGAGAATCCTTGCTGAGGATGCTGCTCGTAAGGCCGCCAGAGAGGAAGAAATGGCCAGATTCAAGGAGGAAATGAGACTCCAAAAGGAGAAGGACGATGAATTGGCACAAAAGAGGGCCCAAATGGAGGCCGAGGTTGC
Source organism: Metschnikowia hawaiiana (assembly GCA_002893645.1). Taxonomy (NCBI): domain Eukaryota; kingdom Fungi; phylum Ascomycota; class Pichiomycetes; order Serinales; family Metschnikowiaceae; genus Metschnikowia; species Metschnikowia hawaiiana. Next base: position 327,351 of record NXGY01000002.1, read on the forward strand.
AGCAAGAAGAGGTGGAGCAACTGGTGGCGCTTACAGACCACCAACTGGCGGTGCCTACAGACCACCAACTGGCGGTGCCTACAGACCACCAACTGGCGGTGCCTACAGACCACCTGTGAGAGAACAAGCTCCACCAGCCCCAACTCCTGCACCTGCTGCTGAAGAAGCTCCAAAGAAAATGACCTACTCTGAGCTTTTGAGAGCTAGAAGACAACAGCAACAACAGTAAGTCTATACCTGCGTGAACATCTGAGCGATGCGATCACATGTTAAACATACAGTCCCAACTGCATTGAAGCCTATATAAAGATATCATTGTAGTTTTAATAGTCCGCGCGACTTTTGTCGAAATGTGCATTCACTCATAGAATTCTTTTGCTGATTTGTCCAGTAGCAAGTCCTTTTTGATCTGAATAAGTATGATAACAGTAATTGGATCTTTAAATTACGACTTGGTTACGTTTACGAATAGAGTGCCAGAGGCAGGCGAGACTTTCAAGGCCAATGCATTCGAGAATCATTTAGGAGGCAAAGGGTTGAATGAAACCCTTGCTTGCGCAAGATTGTCAAAAAGTGGCGGATCTAGTGTCAGAATGGTGGGTAATGTGGGGTCGGACTCTTTTGGTAAAGAGCTTAAGCAGTCTTTGATAGACGGCCAAGTGGATACCACTTATGTCAAGACAATTGAGAATCAATCATCGGGTGTTGCGGTCATTCTAGTCGAGAATTCAGGTGAAAATAGAATTCTCATCACTGCTGGGGCGAACGGAGATTTGAAACCGACAGAACAGGAGTACAGTGAATTCTTCTCTTCCTCAAAAAGCGGAGACTTTGTCATTTTGCAGAATGAATTTCCTGCCACAGTTGAGAGTATAAAATGGATCAAAAGCAACGCAAAACATATCAATATTGCCTACAACCCATCGCCATTCAACAAGGATTCAATAAAACCAGAAATCTTGAGTATGATCGACTTCTTAATTGTCAACGAGGGCGAGGCTCTCGAGGTGGCCCAGAATGTCTTGAGTAGCAACGAGATCGCAAAAAATGGTGAGAATGAAATCGAAGATTTCAGCAGATTGTCAGTCAAACTTCGGGGCATGATTAATCAGGATAATATCAGCTCAATAATCATTACAATGGGTAGCCAAGGAAGTATCTTTACGAGCAAGGACCATGACCCCACCTTTGTGAAGTCAATGAAGATCGATAAAGTCATAGACACGACAGGAGCAGGCGACACGTTCTTTGGAGGAGTCATTCTGCAGCTACAAGATGGTTCTGACCTAAAAAAAGCCGTGCAATTTGCTACTGTAGCCAGTGGTCTAGCAATACAAACGAAAGGGGCAGTTGAGGGTATTCCATACTACGCTGATGTCCAAAATATGTACAATTCTATAGAATGGTAAACGTGATATGAAATATAAGTTTTAAATAAAGCACTAGTGTAATATAGTGACTCAAGCTCTCTTACGAAGTCCCTCAGGGGCAGGGGAGTTTGACTTTCCAGAGGCGTGAACATACTCATTGACTTGAGCAGCAACACCACCAGAGACAGACAAAACTCTCTTGGACTTTCTTGTTGGCTTTCTCTTGTAAATCTCAATGTAGAAAGCAATGAACAAGACAAGATAAGAAGACAAGATACTGCAACCAGAGTAAGCGGCAACCATTGTACCGGCACAGTCACCGCAGAATGGCAAGGTTCCAATCATAGATGGGAAGTGTGTGAAAAGAATCTTCTGGTAGGTGGCGAAGTAAACAAATCCCAAGTCCAAAACAAACTGGATAATTTGGAAACGAGTGACCCATTCTTTCCACCAGACCCTGATGCCTCTAGCGGCCAAAAAGTAATACCAGTACATGACAACATGCACAGTCAAGTTTAAGGTGATTGGGACCCAAGAAATTGGAGTCAAACCGATTAATTGGGTGTAGCACAACATAGCGGTAGCTCCATGATGGTAAGTGTGCAAGAAAGTTAATTTCTTTTGCTTAACAACCAAAAAGATGGTGTCTAAAAACTCCCAGAATTTCACCAAATAGTTCAAGTAGTACAAAGTGACCAATTTTTGGGTCCAGGCAGCTGGGTTGCAGATAGCAAAGAAAAGGCCTTGCTTGTGGATGATTGGGATCAATTCTTCGACCATCAAAACAAGTAAAGTGAGCGAGACAACAGTGAGAAGAAAGTTGTGGATTTGAAAGAGAGAGTTCAACACAAGAGGCTTGATCTGAAACTTTTTGAAAATGAAATCACCTCCGAAAACAAGTGTGTAGTAAACACAGATAGCACTCGCTATAGTTGGGAAAGTCGAGAAGGGTGTTTCATGAGGAACAAAGTGGAATTCAGAGGGAACAAATTGTCCAGATGTAGCCTTAGAGACCACAATATTGAAGTAAGACCACAAGTCAACCGCAAACGGCGTTTCAATCGAGTAATTTGAAAGGAACAGCATGGTTGTGAGTGTTCAAGTTTTGATGCCCCGAAAATTTTGAGAGCCCAAAAACACATGCTGACGCGTGCATACAACCGCGTTTTTAAAGTAGACCCCTCCTATTGAAGTTCCGTATTCCAAGGCATTCAGCAAAATGCAGAAAATTAGGCTTCGGCAAAAGTCATTGAAGGTTACGAAAGATTTCCCGGATACCACCACAAGTATTCGAGTATAGCGAATTCTCTTTTATCATTGTTCGAGCAGTCGAAGGTGTGTTTATTGTGAAGCGCGCGTGTATGAGGAATATCTCACAGAACAATATCTCGCATTCGACTGGCGCAGACCGCGCGGTACGTGCTAAAGAAGCATAGCTTCGCCTTTAAGAAAGTGGTAACACATGTCTCTCATTCCCCTTCCACAAACTCTTATACCGTTCCTTGAGCCATTTTTACCTCTTGAGACCGACAGTAAACGGCCGTTTGTAACTCTAACATGGGCTCAATCGCTTGATTCCCGGATTGCCAGTCTCCCTGGTACCCAAACTAAAATTTCACATCCTGAGACCAAGACAATGACACATTATATAAGGGCATATCACGATGCAATCCTCATTGGAGTAGGGACAGTTTTGGCCGATGACCCAAAACTCAATTGCCGCTATGGGAATTTTTCAAAAATCAGGCCAGTGGTCATCGACCCAAACGGGAAATGGGTCTACTCGAAATCAACCCTATGCGAGATCTGTAGTCAAAACCAAGGTTTGGCTCCTTACATTATAATTGACTCAAAAGTCAACCCCGGTAATGAGGAAATAAATCTACTCGCTTCCCAACAGGGCGCTTTCGTCAAGATGGATTTTGATTTCGAGGATAAGATTTCGAACTGGTCTAAAATACTTGATCTTCTAGCGGATTTTGAGATCAAATCAGTCATGATCGAAGGCGGATCCATAGTTATATGTGATTTGTTGCAGACAAACTTAGTTGACTCGGTCATCATTACAATTGGCCCAGTTTTCTTGGGTAAAAAAGGGGTCGAGGTAAGCCCCAACGAGCAGATTAATCTAGTTGATACTTGTTGGTGGAGAGGTACAGCCGACTCAGTATTAGCAGGGCGCCTTGAGAACAGCAACAGGGAAACTGCGCCAGTGGAGAAGCCATCTACTTAAGTATTTCGTAAATTCACATTCAATTTTGTATCTCGATTCTATTTACTTTTCAAGTATTTTATATTACACAGTCTAGGTTTCCTCATAAACAAATTCTGTACGATGCGTAACGACCGGAGGTTTCTGATCTTCTGATGATCTTCACAACGTCACCTCTCTTCAACCCTAAGTAGCGGGCAACCGGGTCCTCTCTTTGGATTCTGGGTAATTGAGATTCCTTCAATCTGTATCTGTCCAACAACTCTTTCTTCTCGTCTCGCGACAAGCGGATATGCTTAGGGACCAACTCGTGGTGCGTGATGTTGACAATCAAATCACTCTCCTGGAAGACTTCAATAGTAGCTGGGGAGACAGTTGGAATCAATTTGTTAGCACTTGGAGTGATGGATGATTGGTAAATGAAAATTCCTGTGCTGAAGTTCTTCTCACTGATGTGAATACAGAAGTTTCTCATGGTCTTGATACCAACAGATGCTTCATCACAGAATTCAACCCACAAGGAACCCATTTCAGGGAACTTTTGTGCAGCCTCTGGGGTTGGTTGTGCTTGGAAACACATCAACTTTCTTTGTGCGTCGCCCATAGGACATATTTTGGCTCTGAACTCTTCCAAGGACATGTTGATTTCCTCATCAGTGATGAAGTAGCCTTTATCTCTGACCATCTCCTTCACGGTCTTGAATGTTCTCCACAAGCGAGAGGTAGCTCTTTCAGCGTCTTCCATGATAATATTGTTCGTCACCTAACGTCAATGTCTAAACAAGGTGCAACTATCAAGAATCGCATCACTAAAATTTTTTGTGCTCGACACGACGATATTCCTCTTGCGTAGAGCGCCTCGCATTTATATCCCGCTACACATCTGCGTTATGGTCTATTCTCATTTATTTCTGCCAATGTTTTTATTTCTCTTCGTCAAATTTTCTGTGAAAGCGCAATTCGATATCTGAGCTAGACTTCCAAATCGTAGTCTTGATGGTCTGTAGAGTCATTCCGGGGTCAAGTGGTACTCCTTTGCAAGAGATGACTAGCCACTCCTGTGGTTGCAATTTAGCCTTCATCTCATTGGTTCTCGTGTCAAACTTCTCGGTCAAATATTGCATGATTTTACTTACTCTGAGCATGTTATGCGATGTAAGTTTGATTGAGCTTTCAAGCATTGGTAACTTTCTGATCTTTTTCTGTGACTTTCCCCCGATCTTCTTATGCGGCGGAAGCTCGTCGTAGTTTACTTCGTGCAACTGGAATGCAAGCTTTGGCGCTTCTTTAATCTGGTACCTGTTGAAGAGTACAAGAGCGCCAATCCATTTGGGAAGAGTGAGTCTTAATTGGTCAATCAAATAATTTTTGGAAACCCCTAATCCCTTGAGAGCAAGAACTTCATGCAAGTGAAAACTAAATAAGTCTCTATAATTTCCAAGGTCTGGAGAGCTCTCATAGATAATAATAAGGAGGTTCTTTGGAAATTTGTGCTCTGGAATAATTGGCCTGAATTCATGATCGTTTTCATCCCTGAAGCAAACGTATGGTTTGAGAAGTGAGTTTGCTCCCTTCTTCAGTCCAAGAGCCAACAACTTCTCTTTGTAAAGTTGCTCATTGACATGTAGCAACTTCAGCACAGAATCATCTGGGGTATTTTGAATCTCATCAGAGAGTTGTGATATTGACTCTGTTTCACTGACACTAATTTTATCGGACACGGGTGTAGTGGAAGGCTTGATATGAGGAATAGCTGCTTTGGATGACTTTCTGGAGAATAATCGTTTTCTTATATTGTCCTTCTCCATATCTGCTGAGGCTTCATTGGCCAGCAGGCTTCCTTTCATTTTTGAAGCAGCTGTTATCATGCGTTCCCTAAGCAGCTCGTCTGATTTCCATTCGTAAAGCGAATATCCTTTAAAAAGGGAGTTTATCATTATCCGCGAGATATAGTACCTTTCGTCCGAGTTCGCTTTCGCCTCAGAGGAGCAAGCGGAACCTAGAAAAGGGTATTGACTCATGAGTTCATCATGATAAATTTCCACATTATTATAATTTGTCTCGTTAATAGTGACAAAAAGCTTTCCTGACTTGATGTCGACATCGCACCAATTCGTCAAAATTTCATTCGTTTGATATTTTTCGAATAATGTATCCAACTTTGCGGCACGCTGTTTCAACTCATCTTCAGAGGCAGCACGATCTCTATCAGAATGTGAAGATAACTCTAATTCTTGGCATGTGAAGATATCCCACATCTTTATATCTCCATTTGAGTATAAAGTTATAACTTGCCGCTTGTTATTAAACATTCGCTTAGAAACAATGGATCTGGGGTAAATCAGCACTTCCTGGAAAGGCTTTTTGTTGAAAGGAATTGTAATGATCTGATTCGATGGAATTGGATACAAGAGAATCTCGATTGGTGTTCTATCGACAGTTATCGTTTTGTCTGAATCATCGGGAAAATATGGAGCAGCATCCTTGTATGCATTTACGAATTCAGATGAAGGCCCACCACTGACACTAAGAAACATGGACAACTGTTGTATTTTGGATGTGCCATCTTTATCGTGATCCGTTGGTATGGCCGAGAAGGATGATTGTAGTTCAAAAGCATGTGTGTCCATAGAGAGATGACTGACGATGTCATAGAAGTCTGAATTTAAGTCTGATTGATTTCCCGGTACACCATCTAGTTGAGCGCTTAAATTCTCACCATTTCTCTCAATCGCATCGACGTATTCCACACAGTTACTTACGTACTGGAATTCAGCTAGATTTGAGGTTTCGGGGATATGATATCTCTTTAGGCCATCATAAGTTGACGCAAACAACGATGTATCACCCTCGGCACACAAAGAAATAATCGGCGAGTCGGATTTTGCAACTAATGTACATAATCCAACTTGCTCATCAATGAACGCGGAGTCTGAGGTGGTAAAAGTGTGGCTCCGATAACTCACCAAGGAACTGTCTTCCAAGTTTGCTGATAAACATGAAAGATCTGTCTTGATTATATTTCCTGCCCGGTCACCCGAATAAAAGACGCTAAAATCTGCTAATGAGGTTGACTTGTTCTGATGGCACGGATCGGAGGATGAGGCTGTACACAAACTCCAGATTGCGTCATCGTGTGGCTCTAGATTTTTGATGACATTGAAGTTACGCATATCCCATAGTTTTATGGTGGTATCTGAAGATCCACTCAAGATGTAGTTCGAATTCATCAATAGACATCTGACGTTGTCTTGATGTCCCACCATTTTTCGAACAAGATTTGAGTTGTTCTCAACAGATATTCTTCGATCATAAATATTGATGGATTTGTTGGGTCCACCGGTGGTGATTAAATTGCAGTTGTCGTTTGAAAGAGAATAGATGGAACTTGGGAGACCTAATTCAGCATTATTCAAGAATGAGGATACTGGCTTCAAGCAAGCTAAGTCCCATACCACGACTTTGCCATCCAAACCACCACTTACGATGTAGTTTTCCTGAGGAATGGATGTCAACTTCTTGATATAGTCTGTATGTAGGTTTTGGAACTTTTGAACATTGTCGTCCAGCTTGTCCACATCCATTATCTTGAGTGACAAGTCAGCACTTGCCGAGACAATCTTGCTGTTGTTATCGACAAGCTTTAGATCGTTGATCCAATCGAAGTGCACATCGTAAGTTTTCGTCGATAACGAACTGTATTGGTGGGCAGGAGCGGGGTAAGCGAGAGGAGACGAAGAAATGCTTGTTTCCAACTTCAAAAGCTTTTCGTTGGTATCTTGAAATAGTTGCAGACTATTGTCTTGAGACGATTCTTGCATTCGAGTATCGCCAGCGAAGTCAAATGTCGATTGTGGGATCTGATCATTGGTATTCCACACCTTGATAACACCGTCCCTGCCCGCAGTATACACCTGACCCCTTTGCAGGCAAAACTGCATTGCATTGATCGGAAGAATGTGATTCTTCTCCGGGCTGCTGTCGCCCAATACATAAGAGAGCCCTCTCTTTACTCGTGCCATTGTCGGGGTCTTGGAAAAGTGGTGAATTCCGTTCGAATGTACAGATTAGCAGATAAGTGCGAAGGCGTGCTCGTACCCGAGACCAGTAGTGCGAGCGGAATACTACACACTGTGAGAGGCCGAGCAAAGGCGAGAGGATGACGGGGCCAATGGCCAGGGCAGACTGCAATGATTACATGACATAAGCGTTAGGTTGACATATAGTTGGAACAATGCATTTTGAAATTATTGTACTGAAGGTTTGGCCGAAAAGTATGGCTTCACAATCCAAGATACGCCGCAGGAGGGCTGTCTATTAGCTTGAACTGTGACATATTTCGAATACGAATCAAGAATGGGATGGAGATTACTTTTGTTCCCGAAGACTCTCCTCTAGACTTTTCAACGCCAGCGTGAGAGTCTCATTCTTTCTACTTATCATGTATAAATCATTCGGTTGTATGACGCTTCTGCCAGCGTGATTGGCAAATAGTTCCAAATCCTCACCTGTAGCGATGATCTGATTGTAGACTAGTTCAACGAGGGATGCTATGAAAGAAGGGCTGGCGGTGACATTGAGTTCTTTGGTCTGTTCCTCGACTATTTTAGAAACGCTCAAGTATAGAGAGCTTTTGAGCTGGGCCGATATGTCTGACATCTTCTCAGATCACACAATTGCTTGCACGAGGTAAATGAATCAATCGGCTGGAAAGGTTTTGCGCGTGTTCTGGACGTGTCAGAGAATTGCCCCTTATCTTTCGGTATTGCGTTTCACATTTTTTTTTTTCCGATTTCGCCCACCGCGTAAGCTGCCTCCTGCCGCACTCCTGGACGCACAGTTCTATTACTTAGCTCGTAGCATTTACCTCAGACCACTATGTGAATTTGCTTATAAAATCCATGACAACGAATCGGATCATCCGCCTGCTTAGTGCTTGCAATGTTGCTGTCTTGGGTTTACATCAGATCGAGTTCCTAGAACCCATGCACGTCTGGGCTGCAAGGTGAACCAGCCACCCATTCGCGAGACGCGGTCAATTAACTTTCCTTCTTGGGACGCGTTGAGCTGATGCGATTTTCTCATTTGATCTCACTGCTATCTCGAGACTTTCACAGTTCACACCACTAACTTTTTTTGTCTGGCTCTCAGGGACTATCCCAAAAATACATTCTTTTTCCTTTCTTCTTTAATTATATTCATACCAAGCATCCTGTCCGACATGTCTTTCCCAATGAAGAGACCCTTAGAGACCGAGGAGCCTCTGTTCAAAAGACGGGCGCTCCAACCCATGGTGAACAACTTGGGATTGAACACTCCTCCGACGTCGCCCGAGAAAAACACAATCAAGGACATATCCGGCCAAATCGAGGGCCATGGGAGAAAGTTAAATCTCATGCCCGAGTCTGTTTACACCAAAGCTAAAAGCTTATTCCAGAGAGGTGCGCAGAGCACAGATGATCTGGTATTGGTGGGACGCGAGGCAGAAGCAGCAACCCTTGAAAAGTTTCTTACTACCTCTCTCCTGCAAAGATTATGTAATAGTCTCTACATATCAGGACCACCAGGTACAGGGAAAACCGCACAGACAAATTTGACTCTCGATTACATGTGCAAGAGATCTTCAGGCCACGCGACCCACAATGTGAACGGCGCCAAGACACGCGTCTTGAGGGTCAATTGTATGTCTGTTTCGAAGCCGGAGAACATTTTCCACGAGATCTACTCGTCCATCAGTGAAGCAACCTCTCTGAGAAAAAAGTCGTTCGATGATCTCTACAACTTACTCTTGAGCAAAACGGATATTGACTCTTTGGTAGTTGTGCTCGACGAGATGGACTTCTTGATCACCAGAGACCAACAAGTTTTATTCCAACTCTTCCACTGTGCATCTCTGTCTAAGAGTGACGTCTTGAAGACGAAGCTTATCATCATTGGTATCTCAAACGCTCTTGATCTCACAGACAAGTTTTTACCAAGACTCAGGAGCAATGGCTTCAACCCAGATGCATTGCAATTTCTTCCATACTCCGCGGAACAAATCAAACAGGTGATCACCCTGAAATTGCAAACACTCTCCGAGGCAGACAAGGAAAACACTCAATCAACATCAAAAACAATCCCCCTCATGCATCCTAGTGCCATCCAGATGTGCAGCAGAAAATGTGCAGCAGTGACAGGTGACTTGAGAAAAGCATTTGACATTTGCTACAAGAGTATCGAGTTTGTGGAACAGGCTGCCAGAAAACAAGAAAACTTTTCAACATTGTCCATCGACACAGCGCCCAAAATCTTAATCTCTCATGTCGCCAAGGTCTGCACATCGATCTTTGGCGACTCATCTCGTGAAAAAATCACGAATCTTAATCTTCTACAAAAAGCATTGCTTTGCTGCTTATTCAACCTGGAGAAGAATACAGTTGGCAAATCCTCTCTCACTGTCAATGAGTTGTACGACTACTATTGTAAACAGACTTTACCTGTTGTCGAAAATTTGTTGGGCAGAATCAAAAAAGGGGAATTTTTAGAAATCATCGGCGCCTTAGAGTCTGGTTCAGCAGTCACTTTGTCTTCTGCTTACAGATCCTCTGGATTCACTGAAAGTGGCAACAAAACCATTCGCCCTAATGTTCTTTACCAGGACGTGCTTAAGATGTGTGAGGAAAATAGTATTCTCAAAAGAATTCTCATTGCATAAATTTAATAGACAACACGCATTTTACGTCCCACCAATGACTCAACAATTTGTAAAAAATACCACATGAACACGCAAGCCAAAAGATTTCGGGAGCGAGACCGTGTAATGCCTACCTAGTACATATCGCATTAGAGACTAAGTGGTGAGCTCTTGATAACACACGTGATGCTCCAAACCCGTAGTCGTGAGAGCCTCAATTTCTCACAAGGCAATTCTTACAGGTATTTTTGTGATAGTTAATCATCTATAAGCATTAATTTAAGGCCAGCGAAAGCATTGTTGGGATATAAGAATAAACAGGGTTGCTACAAAACCAAACTCACACCAAAAAATTAATATCAGAGGACTGCAGCTCACTCAAATTCCGGAAACGTTTTCTCCTCTATAGACATGTCATCTGGTTCGGGATCCCGAAATCCTGTTTCCACCAATCGTTATGGCAATGAAAGCGATTTTTCGAAACGAAGAAAGCCTTTCTATCCTTCCTCCACCAGGAGGGACTTCTCATCAAACTCTCCTGCAACCTCTACAGGCGGTCCCTCCGTGACATCCTCGTCCTCACACGCAAAGCCCCCTCTACGAACTGAGAAATCTGGTTCCAGTGATTTTGTGAACAGAAGTCCACGTTATAGAGACTCTACAGCATCTTCCAACTCCAATAACTCTATGAGCTCAAGACTGGGCAGTTATCCTAAAGACTCGCGATACCCCTCTTACGGAAAACAATATTCATACTCCGCTGGCTATCATGGTGACAGAAACACTGGTGCATATGGATCATTCAGCTCTGCCAAACGTGCGGATGGTGACTTGTATGGATACTCTAATCGGGATAGTAGCTCTAGAGACTTGGTCAATAGTCCAGCTCAGCGGGATGCACCCTCATTTTCGAGAAGCTCATGGCGCTCGGAGAGACCTAAACTCAATGCAGCTACCTCAGCATCTACAAAAAGCTTTCCTTCGTCTAGATTCAACCCTAATAATATTCCAGTCAGCCATCGAACCGGTCTGAATAGTCTACTGTCATCTGTGCCAACAAATAGCAAAAAGGAACGCTACGATGCATATGATGACAAGCATTTTAATAGATGGAAATCTTATGGCTCCAAAAAGTTCGATCGCTTGTCTTCCTCAGGACTGGCATCACGTTTCTCCTCAACCAAGGAAAGAATACGAAGCTCAGGACTTACAAATAGTATCGGGTCCTCAAAGAGAAGCGGATCACATTACGCAGGCCAATCAAGCAGATACACTGACAGGTTTTCTCGTGATTATGGTGAACAAGATAACTTGGATGATCCGAAAAGAGATATGGAGGAAACCGAAGGTGCCGACTCTTACATCCCCATAGACCAAAGATCAAAAGATCACAGAAGTTCGGAAATTTCTCCTGTGGACGGGTCCGTGGAATCCAAGGCGCCATCTGCATTAAGAAATAACATTAATGGTGACTTTGAGGAAGACGTTCATCTCGAAAAAGATACAGAAGAGGAAAGGGGAGAGGAGGGTGTGACAGAAGATGAAGACGCCTCTGATATCTCTGAAGATGACGGCGAGGAAGAAGAAGACGATGAAGAAGAGGAGGACGATGAAGAAGAAGTCGAAGAGCCAGAAACATCTAAAAGCCCAAATTCGCAAGCTGAGGTGAAGAGAAGAGAGATGAGATTGGAAGATGAAACCAAGAAAGAGCAATTCCTGGGGAATCAACAATACTCCTCCACGAATCTGGATGCTCAAGAGGAAAACATCTCAAATCAAAAAATTGTTTTAGGGCATCCGTCATTAAATTCCTTTGGTGATGAAACACCCTCGAAGCTAACTCTATCTGAAGACTTGGACAAAGCAATCATTTACCCAGAGGGTTGCCTTTTTCCCAAAAGTGAAATTGAGCATAGACTCGACGAACTCAAAACCGAATTGTTGAGCTCGAAGCAACCAAATTACGTTACAACAAGCCCAATAAGGGATTTCTCGCAGTATCCATCGGTAGCTTACAACCTACAGAAGTTCGAAAAGAATTCTCTGCTATTTGTGCTGACAATGAAATTACGTGAGCATAATTTGAAGAAGAAGAAGATATCTCTTAGGGCTATTTACGATACATACGCGAAGGAGAACGCGGTACGAAACGCAAATATGAAAGAGCAGCTCGACTACCTACGTGCAGCTGACGAAGATACCAGGAAGGAATTAGAGTCTATAGACATAAGGGTGAAACCAACAGAGATTGCACCAGAAACACCAGCGATCGAACTTCCCCCTCCGCCTGGTAGGCGAAACCGCAGACATGGTGATTTAGTGACCACTGAAGCGGAATTCCAGGAAATTTTGAAAACTTTGAAAAACGAAGATGGGGATGATCCTTTGATCAAAGCACAACAAGTTTCGGCCGAAATTCCAGATCTTATACTCGACCCCGTCGAACTAGAGGCTTTCAAGTTTGATGATTCAAATAATTTGGTTCGCGATAAAAAAACTTGGGAGGCTAGAGTGAATGAAGACTTCACAACTAACTTCACCGAAATCGAGCATGATTTATTTTGTGAAGCATTTTGCCGAGCCCCCAAAAGATTCGGTGAAATCTCGCGAAACATGGGAGGTCTTCGTTCCTCTCAAGAATGTGTTCTTCACTATTACATTACCAAGAAGAATGTAAACTATAAGTTTATGGTATCCCAATTCAAGAAAAAGGCCTCCAGAAAAACTTCACGCCGCAAGAAGAAGACCAAAGAGCTCGCGGCTCTTGAAGTGGAAAGTGCAGTCACCTCTTATGATATCACCAATGATTCGGCAGCTGAAAAGTCAGAAAAGGATCTAGTGGAGAATTCGAAAAGGGACTCAAGTGCGCTAGATGAGGAACTGAGAACAGAGGATATTGAACCACCAAAGAAGAAGGGCCGCATGGAGACTGCAGTGGGTAGTCCGTTGATCGCTGATCGGGTTGTGAAGGAAGAAGAAGTACACACGTCAAGCAGATCGAATGCTGAAAAGTCTGTGTCTGATGTCCAGGTCGCTACAAGTTTAGCTCCTTCAAGCGAAGTCTTTGAAGGAGCAGACACGATAGACGCAAAGAAATACTCCGACCCAAATGAATTGGAGAGACATGAAAGTGCTATCCAGACTAGTCAGGATCCGCCAAATGTGGCTAAGAGCCAGGTACCAACTGAGGGTGAAGATAGAAAACCAGCTGTTGTAGAGACAAATGCAGGTCTCGAGAAGGAATCACCTAGCTTGGAATTGTTGCCGCCGAATCTGGTAGATGGTGAGAGAAGAAAGCATATGTCAAGCTATTGGAGTATCACAGAGGTAAATGCATTTCCAGAGCTACTCAAATTATTTGGCTCCAGGTGGTCCGATATAGCGGAAAAGCTCGGCACAAAAAGTGCAACAATGGTCCGGAATTATTACCAAAGGAACGAGGAAAAATTTGCTTGGAACAAGTTGGTTGAGGCTGCTGATGATAGCATTGCTCGGGGGGTTGTGCCAAAAGTGGACAATTTGCCTTTGATCAACACCGCTATTATCGAGCAGCTTCACGCTGTCGCGGATGTAACCAACACGAGCGAAGCCAACAATCTTGCAGCCAGCGATGCTGCTCCGAGCGATGACTCCAAAAAAACCGTCAGCAAAGACCGCGACCCATCGATGGACCCCGCCATTGAACGACAAACCGTTCCCGAAAAAGCGACGACGCCTAAGAATGCGAATAGCACCATTGATACCGTGCCTTTGATCAAGGAAGAAACTCAAAAACCATCGATTTTCAGCTTGCTTAACGCAGATAAGACTCCAGAAGCTCGAAAAGTCCTAGACCAGGCACCGCCACTGAGATCGAATAACCTTGCGGCTTTACTCAATGCGCCTTCATCTCCTGCTATGCCATCTCCTCACCAACCCGCCGAAAAACCTGTTCAAGAGAAGTTGAACAGCATCAACTCGCTCTTGGGATAAACGCAATGTATATTACGATCTTTGTTATTTAAAGATAACACTAATGATAGCTCATGCTTGTAGGATGGGAGTCTAGCGCTGCATGCCCACGCCGCGCTGCACATAAAAGAACTACAGATACCGAAAAAACCTTTACATTCCTCACCAAACCTTCACTGAAAAAACTTCTGTTCACGATCAACTAAAACAGGTCCACACATAAAACATGACGCCAGAGAGAATCGTCCCGGGCTTGAGACCTCTCACAAGATCTCTCGCCCCTCTATTTAGCACAAGACTTTTGTCTTCTAGCTCACAAAGGTTGCAAAACCTTCCAGAAAATACCAACGGGCGTCCTACTGTGCCTGCCAAGTCCAGACAACGCAGTCACTTTGCAAATGCTTTTTTACCAAATAGAAACTATGAGCTCGAGAGACTTAGAGTCGTTCCAACTTTGAACACATTCTACGGAGGCAACCCGATTCATGACGACAAATTGAACAAGTTGAATTCCTTGATCACAAAGTACGAGGACTTGCCCACCAGAACCTTTGATGCTAAGGAGGTCAAGTCATTTAAATTCGTCTCTTTTGAGGAATACAAGCAAATTGCCGCTTCCGGTACCAGACTCAAAGTTGGCCACCACAAAGCATTGTTGAGTGCATTGAATCGTTTAAAGAGTATAGAGCCAGAATTGATGCCTAAAGAGGTCATGGAAACCTTGGACGCCTACATGTCATCCAGTCAAGAGACTAGAAAGGCTTCTGAACAAAAAGTCAAGACTTTGGACGAGTTTGGAAGAGCAAATGCTGTCGGCAAAAGAAAAAGAAGTGCTGCAAAGATTTCTTTGGTCAGAGGTGAGGGAGAAGTTCTCGTGAATGGAAAGGCCTTTGCCCACTACTTTGCCAACGAGAGTGATCGTGAAAAGATTGCATTCCCATTTAAGGTCGTTGGTATGGAGGGCCAGTTCAACATATTCGTCCAGGCCAATGGTGGTGGTCTTAGTGGACAGGCAGAGGCTGTCATGTATGGCATTGCTAAAGCTTTGGTCATTTTCAATCCATTACTCAAGCCAAGATTGAGACTTGCTGGTCTCATAACCAGAGACGCTAGAAAGGTGGAGAGAAAGAAGCCTGGTAAGGTTAAGGCCAGAAAATCTCCAACCTGGGTCAAACGTTAAACATACTTGTACATACAACAAATTCAAGATTTACTAGCACATTCTGCATAAATTGCTATAAAAAAGACGCGAAACAGATCAAATCTTTAAAGATTGAAAGTACCTTAATGCCTCTTCTATTTCTTGTTTCTCATATTTGGTGATCTTCCCCTGGAAACTGCTTCCTTTGCCGCCGCCTTTCAAGTTTTTGAGGATACCTTTGAGGTCTTGCTGGATTTTCTCTGTTCTGGGTCCCAAGACCTTAATCATTCCGCCGCTTCCAGACTTGTAATTACCATTGATCAAAACTAATGTACACGCCTGATCCAAATTGACACCGGATTCCTTATTTCCGTTGATGAGAGTCAACAATTCCTTCTGGAGTACATTGAGATAGTCAGGAGAATTTTCCTCCCTGTAGACCACCTCTATGTCAGCCTCTTTAGCCTCAAACTTAGAAAAGATTTGCTTCGCCTGAACACTGGCCAACTCCTTTATCAAAGAGCTTTCCCGGGAGACGGCTGCTTTGTAATTGGAATACAAATCCATTGTTTTAGCAGGGACCTCATCTATTTGACAGGAAAGTTGATTGCCCAGGACATCTTTCAATATTTTGTGATACATGCTTAATTGCTTCGAGACACGGCCACCACATAAGAAATGTAACCTTGAATTGCCTCCTCTTATATTCGATTGATGCAACAAAGTTATAGCCTGTATTTGGCCAGTATGATTCAAGTGAGTACCGCAGCAAGGGTTTGCATCAATGTCACCAATTTTGACCACTCTCACTATACCCTTGGATAAATCGTAGTCTTCTGGAATATGCGTTGTATCAATCTCAGCGCCAGAATCATCAGGAGTAGTGACTTTGATTGGGTGGTTTTCCACAATCAACTCATTGACCTTTTCACTAACCTCTGCAATGATACTATCATCCACTTTGCGAGGTAATTCAATATAATTGATCATTTCACCCATTGACCAACTTAGAGTCTCCAAGTCATAAGAGTCAAACACAGCAGAAAGTAAATGCTGGCCAGTATGCTGCTGCATAATGTCGAGTCTTCTGTTCCAGTCAACTTTCAATGAAACGGTTGTTCCAACATCAATAGGCTCATCAGTAACATGCACAGCTGACAACTTGTCTCTCAAAACCATTTCCACGGGAATAGATTGAGAGGAGGGGGTCACTATGAATCCTGAATCTGATGGCTGTCCACCTCCTTCTGGAAAGAGAATGGTGTCTTGAAGCTCGATTGCATACCGTTTTATCTGTGGTTGGGGTTCTGTTACCTTCTTATTTTTATTTTGCTTATCTTTGGAGGTGGCGATTGGCACATATTCTTTGCAGGAGGCAACAGTGGTCACAAGAGTTTTTAAGAAGGAATCCCTTTGACAGGCCAATGCTCCAACTATCGTGGGAGTTGCTAATGACATGGCCTTTTTTTTTTTTAGCTTGGAAATATAGAATCTCTTGAAATCGGTAATCAAGATTTCAACGAATGATACAGCACGATACGTTGCATGCACAACGCTAAATATTTTCTGTGCATGATATACATCCTCCACAGGTTTAGTTTACCATAACCTTGTCAGATGACACAATTTGAATTAACCAGACAATTGACCCAAATTATAGAGAGTCATGAATCGCATGCATCTAAGAGATCAAAGCTTTTAGCGGGGGATGGTATTCTGCACCAGGAACTCATTGAATTTTACAAACAGAATGACCTCAAAATGTCGATGCTTGAATTACTCCGATCAACTAAATTATCCATACCTGATAAAAGCAAAAGCCAAGAACAAGCACCAAAAACGCAAGAGTTTTTGAAATCGATGGCTTATTTAAGATTAAGGGATGAAGAGGATCAATACCAGAGACTCGTGAATCCCAGACCCACCAGAAACACTCTATATGAGCCTAAATTTGACGAGGAGGAGCTTCTGCCGGCCAAGGTCCACAAGGAAATAAAGAGCCATGTCACAACTATATTCAATATATTCATCAGTGTTGCCAGTGTTGTATATGCGATATGGTATTGGACTGCTTCATCTTGGAAGATACGAGACAGCTATCGCGTTCTCCTCTGTCTTTTCTTTGGAATACTTATCCTTGTTGCAGAGGTTGTTGTTTACACTGGTTACTTGAACAAGATAGAACGTGCAAAATCCATCGAAAGAAAGAAAAAAGAGGTGAAAAAAGTGATACGGACATACCCGATGTGATCAAATCACGCCGTATTATCTTCTAGACTTTAAGATAGGAACCTTCGAAATTTATGAGCTGGCATAGTTGGGTAGGGGATGAATGGATGTGCATTGGACCAGAGGATCATGCCACAGAGGAAAATGGTGGGGGCTTAGGGAGCAGGTCGATATTAACATGGTGATGCGGGGCCGTACTTTTTCGTCCCCGATTTGGACTGAGTAGCGAGCCTGCAAGCTTCTTGTCGTAATTCCACCGAAAAATAGTGTAAAGGAGCTCCAACTCACTGTATTCTGGCCACAACGTATTGGTGAAGGAAATGGTGCAATTAGAACCACATTCCCATAATAAAAAGTCGCTCAATCTTGTGTGTCCACTGGTACGAAGCAAGAGGTCGAGTGGTGATGTTGAATTGCCAATATAAAAATTGGATGAAACCATGTTCTCATTCACACACTGCTTTTGTATCTCCCCGTTTTCAATTCTGCCTACAATTTTCCGAATTGAATGAGCTATATCGTCGCGTGCAGTGTAGGGAAAGCAAACATTTAAACGACGATCAAATCCCTCTTTGTCTGTGTCCTTTTCAATCTTTTCCAATCTTTTGAGCAAGTCCCCATCTAGTAGAGTCCTGTTCCCGACGATTCGTATTTGGATATTATACTTGTTATCAACCAGCTTCTTTGATAAATCGTCAAGACGACTCGTCAATAACTCGAATAATTCGTCAACCTCATGCTGGGGCCTTCTGAAATTCTCGATGGAGAAGGCGTATACCGACACTTCTTTCACACCCAATTCATAACATATGGGCAAAACCTGATACTTGTTATTATGTTGATCGGATAAACAAGCCTATACAAGATAAAACATACTTTCACCAAGGTATCGGCACCAACTGAATGCCCCTCCTTTGTTGGCAACTTCTTT
Organism: Metschnikowia hawaiiana; assembly: GCA_002893645.1. Taxonomy (NCBI): domain Eukaryota; kingdom Fungi; phylum Ascomycota; class Pichiomycetes; order Serinales; family Metschnikowiaceae; genus Metschnikowia; species Metschnikowia hawaiiana. Next base: position 345,861 of record NXGY01000002.1, read on the forward strand.
CTCTTGGCGAAGGTTCGGTTGCCATCCATGATAAAACCCACATGTACAGGGTTGCCTCCGGCCTTCAAGATCCATGCAGCAAGCCTAGATATGAAGGGGGTAGCCATGGCTAAAGAAACCGCTACCTTTACTTTTAACTCATGGAGAAGCGAAGATGTGATTTTTTTGAAGAAAATCATACCGGACTCAGTTGAGGAGAAATATTGTCGAAGTTTTACCTGGCTGCAAATCGTGTACGGCTTTATACCAGCGCGTAGTGAAGTAGTCTCAAAGACCTGTCACATCGGATCACAAACACAGATGCCGCTGTGTGAATCGAGAATTTCTTTTTCTTTGTGCATGAAAGTCGTCAAGTGACTTACTGCTTGTCCAGAAGCTTTCTGCCCCAAAAGATCTGGTGTTTCTTAGGATTCGGCAAATCGCGGTTGACCAGGTGATGGTTCGAAGTAGCACCACTTAGCGAAGTGTCATCGCACGTCGCTCGCTGCACCCGCTTGTTTCATCCAGTTTCACATATATGGCGGGCGGTATACATGTCAATTTTTTTCAAAATCCTTTCGAGAATCGCTCTATATAGAAATACAAATCTCATTAGACACAAAGTGTAACTTTCGGGAGAGGATCCCATTGAGGTTTACTATATACAGTTGTAATGTTTACAATGAGATCTCCCTCGCCTAAAGCAGCTAAGATACTAGATGTCCCCGCGAAAAACGACTACGCTAGACACATTGGAAGCAAAAAAGTCCGAAAGAACATCAAAAGCTACATACTTGAATTGATGTCTTCTCACCGCAAGAACAAAGAACCTCCAACCAAGGATTCGAGGAATCGTCAATCGAAAAAAGATGACGCCATTCGGAGAAAGATTGAGCACGAGCTCTCCAAGAAAAGAAGCTTGGGATCAAGGGTCATTAGGAAGGGTAAGGCCATTCCTGGAACGGTCATGTATTTGAGGCCATCAGAACCGATCATTTGCAAGACCAGTGCAACCGTGTTTGAGGCCGCTCAATTAATGTCTGCAAAACGTGAAAATTGCATATTGGTCGTCAACGAAACTGGTGAACTCATTGGTATTTTTACGGCAAAGGACTTGGCATTCAGAATTGTCGGATCCGGATTGAATGCCAACTCAGTTACCATTGATCAAATTATGACTCCATCCCCTCTTTGCGCCAATGCTAGTAGTCCTGCCTCCGAAGCTCTCACCTTAATGGTTGAAAAAGGATTTAGACACTTACCAGTGTTGGATGACGAGCAAAAGATTGTTGGTGTGTTGGACATAACCAAATCCTACGCCCAACAGATGGAAAAATTGGAAAGAGTCAACAGCTCGTCAAAGAAGCTTTACGAAGCTCTAGATTCCGTCCATTCAGAGATTGGCTTCTCGGATCAGCCTCGTCACATCGCCGAATATTTTGCAGAATTGAAATCAAAGATGAATGGTCCAACTTTGCAGAGCGTTCTTGATCATACCACGAATCCTATTTATACAACCATCAAAACTACCGTCTATGAAGCCACTTTGTTAATGAAGGAAAACAGAACTACTGCTGTTCTTGTCAAGGACCTCAACGAGAACGTCACAGGAATCTTCACATCCAAGGATGTCGTGCTCAGAGTTATTGCAGCCGGATTGGATCCCAAAAAGTGCTCTCTTGTGCGTGTGATGACCCCGCTGCCTGATGTCTCATCTATTACGACTTCTATCCAGTCCGCGTTAAGGCAAATGTTTGATGGTCATTTCTTGAACTTGCCTGTGATTGATGAAGATGACGACATTGTGGGTATTGTCGATGTTTTAAAACTTACCTACGCAACTCTTCATCAAATCAAAAAAATTGAGCTGAGTCCTAGCGAAAACAAGGACGCAGAAGAAGGTCCCGCATGGAACAAGTTCTGGACATCGCTCGATAACGAAGACTCAGAGTCAGCGCATTCAGACTCTCTACATTCCGACTCCTTCAGAAAAGTTCCAGAAATTACCCCATCAGAGTTCCAGCTGTTCAGTGTCGAAATCGACCCATCTGACTCGATATCAGCAGCAGGAGATGATAGTCTCGCCTCCAAACAACCAACTATTTCGAACTCAGGCAATCCTAATGGCCTTTTCATTTTCAAGTTCAAGTCCCCTGCTATCGAAGGTCGCGTTCACCGTATATCTCTCAATGAATCCGATGGATTAGAAGATTTGAAATCTTTGATTGATCAAAAGCTTCATGCTAAAGACTTTCAAATATTGAATGTTTTGGACCCCGAGAATGACAGGTACTCCATCAGTTATATCGATGATGAAGGTGACTTGGTGTCCATCACATCAGATTATGATCTCAAAGATTGCATAAGGATCAATCAAGAGATGGGTCATACCAAAGCAGACCTTTATCTTCACAACTCCCACGAGTCTGCATCGATTGATCAGAATGCCAAATTTAGTCGCAGAAAGGCCAACGAAGTTAATGATGAATGGGTAAGCGGGGTTCCAAACAGCGTTCTCATCTCCGGTGTCTTTGGATTAGCGTCATTAATTACAGCTGTGGCGATTGTCACGAACCGGAAATAAGAATGCATCCATGTCACCTTTAATTTATTTTCAATTTGTATCCGAAACTTCGGTTGTACAGTTGTAGTTATGCCCGATAAATTATGTTACTCTTAGCTATGTACAAATGAGTGAGTGTACTAATCACATTACCAAGCCGACTGACGGCATGCGCAATGACTACTGGCTAGTAGCCTTTTCCTTCAACTCGGCCAACACTTGATCCTGTTGGTCACTGGTTCTCTCCTTGTTCAAATACACATTTCCCTGACCGGAATAGTCCTCCGGTCTCAAAACAATGGCGTTAGGGTTTCTTTCACTGGACCATCTGTGGGCCACCTGCTTTTTCAAAGCGGCATATAGATAGTCGACGTCGTGACTTCTGCTTATTGTGTGATCTTTTATGTCAAATCCCAACTTTTGTTGAATCGACTTGGTGAATTGAAATCTCTTCTCCAAATCGTCCAATTTCACGTTGGCATACTCTTGGACTTCGGCAGCCTTGCCGTAAACCTCAACAAGAGATTCGTTAATAGCCTTGGAAATTATCTCACTGGTGACCGTGGATTCCAAATCTTTGGCTTGAACGACTTTGTGCTTCCATTGAGCAATCTCAAAATCTGGCATGTGCTTAGCGACGTCGAAAGCATCATGTGATGGTGAGTTTTCTTCGTTCAAAATGACTATCTTAGAGTTTGGGTCAACCTCATACTCGTTTTGGGTCTCAATCACTTCCTTATTTTTGGCCTCACGAGAACCAAAAATGTTATCGAAGAGTCTTGCACGTGGAGTCGTAGTGAACGACCTGACACTTCTTGCACAAAGAGTACGAGCTTGAATCATCTGTACTGGGTTCGGTTGGAAGCTTCTGGTTTGAGGTGTCTGGTTAATTTTTCTCACCACGAAGAGAAAATGTCGCATTATATACAGGATACACATGCTTACCTTGTAGGTTTCAGACTCCAAGTGCAAACTTGCTAACTACTAAGATGAGAGACGTCGATATGTGTCGATGAGGGGTTTGGTCTAGACTCTCTTGGCCGTATCTGGGACTCTTTCAATTATAGGCGTCTATTCAACCGAGCGAGAAAAAAGTGCAACAAGTATACTCAGCGAGAGTCAGCACTGTATACTTTGTTTGAGAGTATAGCACTTCATTCTGATTCTCTTTTTCTGCTAGATCCTAAAAGCTCTTCACTTGGCGTATTCTCTTGTTGTATAATCCAAACACATCAGAACTACAAGCATGAACTAGTCTTCATGTAAAGGTGTCCGTAAATTGAGGGTGCGTTATGAAGCGTAAAGACCATGTCGAAGATTTGCTTGGAAATCATCCGCTTATGGATTTGAGAAACTATTTGAGGCTGATGGCATTCAATTGTTGACGGCGTGCCTGATATAGTCTGATGAATATGCCAAGAATCACTAGAGTCGACATGAGGAGGAGAGCCACCGATTGCCCAGAAAGAACAGAAAAGATTCCAGATGCTCTCTCGGAATGAGTGAGTTCAGCCGTATTTTCGATAAAGCTTCGGGGGGTGAATATGGTGTTCAGAGTCGATGAAGTTCCCGTGGGCGAGGCAGATGCAGTGCTATCTGAGTCTGAACCCAGCGTGGTGACAGAGACGTCCCCAATCTCACACCATCCATGAACCGGTATACAGTTGATATATTTGCACCACGAACAAGTTGACTTAGACTCCTGGTCAGCGGAGTAAAGGTTTTGGGCCAAGAGGACAAAGTACAATATGGCGAGAACCAAGCATATAACTCGCAAAATACTCCAGATTGCAACTTTCCACCAAACCTTATCGTCGTTCCGATCAAATGGATTCCAATTATTGTAAAATAGCTGCCATGTCGAGGCTTCGCTTTTGTATGTGTAAATTCCATCATTGAAGACGAAGGATGGATCCTGTAGAAGCAAAATGGATAGGAGAATACCCATGCAGAATCCTCCAATATGTGAGAAGTTGTCCAAACCTGGCAACAAGCCTAGGACAAAGGAGACCACGATTTCACCAATCATTATGCAAATAAATGTTTTGAACCGTTTTGTGGCATATATGTTGGTGTTCTTCCTGCCACAATACAAAAACATAACGAAGTTCGTTGCGATGATTCCGAACAAGGAGCCAGATGCCCCTGTAGAGGCAATACCCGAAGGCGAGAAGTTAGCTCCGAGCAAGAAACCAGCGATTCCGCTAGCCATGTAAATCACTCCATACTTGATCCACCCAATTGCCCGCTCAACAGAGATTCCCATTGATAACTGTAGCATTAGGTTGAAAAGAATATGCAAGAATCCAGCATGCAAAAAGATAGGAATAATGACTCGGAAGTATTGGTCGGGTGCATATTCGTTGTCGACGATTGGGATTCCATTGATTCCACAAAGTTGACTCAAATTGCACACATTTGTATCTGTCGATGTGGAATTTGGACATGGGTAGAGAATGGAAGTATCCAGAGTAAGATCTTCAAGCTTATGCATGCAAGGGACATATCTAGCACCCATGTTGATCAATAGATATGTGGAGGGTCCTAGCATGGGATTGAAATAGGGCTTTGTTTGGAATGGAGAACCGGTGTAAATTCCCATTTTGGCTAGTTCAACTATGAAAACAATCACCTGGCATATGGTCACAAGAATGGTGAACCATGGAAGCTTGGTGTAATGGTATTTGGGTAGACTGTTTTCCAATAAACGTCTGTTCCGCTCGTTTTTGTGCATCTTTTTCCTCAACGCTTCCTCCAGCTGGGGAAGCTTCAGGTCGAGTTCTGAGGTAGGTTTAACATGGTTGAGGCCGTTTTGATGAGGATATTGCGAGTCGCTGAACGGGTCTTCCATTCGATTTCGGTGGTTTTCGCTAGACCCCAGTATGAAAGGATTCACTGGATACTCGGTGAGTTCATGGTGTTCGTGGGACTGCTCAGAATGATGGTGTTGAGGGGCGCCGTATGAATCATACGGGCGGCTTCCCTGATGTGTTTGTATTGTTGAGTGATCTGCATCGTCATAGATTCTGGTGTACGGACTGAGTCTCATAGAGTTTGGCTGAATATGACCAATGTATTCTTGTGAGTAGTCGTTGTCATAGTTGGGGATATCTGCTCTGGAACTCGAGCCTGCATTTCGAACAAATGCATCTCTTGACATGGTTCTTCCGATATACCTCTCTATGTAATTTGTCGATGTAGATGTTGGCTTGTGGATCGACTAGAGCGGTCAAAGTCGGCAGTGTTAACGCGTACAGGATTGATCATTTTAGTATATACTATGATCTGCTCCTGTAGAGTATCGCGCTTAACGCTCTATATTAGGCGTGAAGCATGGCTTCCACTCTGTGATGGAAGCCAGAGTCCTTCTAAAGTGACTACGATGATCGAGTCGAATATAAAGCAGCTGATTAGGCCAGCCACTAGCATTAAAATTTGGGTTCTGTTATAGTTTTCATTTTCGAGGCTGACATGCGCTAGAGGCTGAGCTCTTGGCTCAGCTTCGCGCGAAGCCTGTTGCAGTCATCTATTTTTGGCTCTACAGGTGCTGACCCGGCAAAATTCCTCAAATTTCTCTAGTATTTGTATATAAGATTAGTTAAACAAGCTTTCGTTTGACAATGGGTCTGCCTTCAAGACATTTTCCCGAAGTCTGACCTTTCTGTCCAAAGCGGCGGTGGCACGCGAACGGGCTTGGTTGGCGGCCTTTTGCTTCAATTGTGCTCTCATGACGTTTGGAGAGATGTATTGCTTGTTCTCGTAGATCTTAGGACCTCCGAATGAGCCTTCCAAGATTGTGATTAGGGTCATGACAAAACGAGGGCCAATTTCCACCAAGGACAAGGCATCCTCATCGAACTTAGCGATGTCGGACTCTTTGAGTTGTTCGGTCTCAGAGATCTGGTAGTTTCTGACCCAGATTTTGTCGTCAACAATGGAGAAGGTCATGACGTGGTCAACGAAAGGCTTCGATTTTCTGGCGTTTGGTGGAACACCGAATGCGTGGAGGAACATCTCTTTAAGAAGTTCATGGTGTGCGGAATCTGTGAAAGTCTTGTCGAAACTGACGATGGGTCTGGAACCCTTCAAGCAGTTACCAGTAAAGTTCAACTCATCTAGGGTGTGCATGTTCTGGACCAAGAACTTCAAGGTTGGTCCATTAGGTGGCTTGGAGAGCCAGAGATAGAGATCCTGGTGCTTTCTGGCCTCGAAGAACATGATGTTGTTGCAGTTGTAGAGTTCGGCAACCTCATTAAGTTGCCACAAGTTCTTTTTCGAGTCGAACTTAGGCTCCTTTCTGGCGTGAGGCATCAATTGGGTCAAGTCATTTATCAAGTGACGGTGTCTGTATGTGACACCACGGGATGAGATCATCAAGACCCTTTGGCGGTTTATGTGCTTGGTCTTCTCAGAGCTGTCCTTGGAGGACTTTGACTGCAAAGCCTTGTAGATAGCAGACATGTTATTTGGGAAAGATGGGAGGTTGTCTTTTGTAGCTGTAGCTATAATTCTTTTTTTCTTTTTTTTTCCCTCGAAGCTGCGGAGATGAGGTTAGGTATATAGAGCGAGCTCAGGCTGTGGAACAAGACTGGGGCCAGGGTCTTTTAACGAGAGGTGGCGAATTTTTAAATTGTAGCGAAATGGAGAGTCATCTCTCGGATTGTAAATAAACTCACATTGAAGAATAAATCACTTTTTTTTTAATATTCTCTACCACGGACGCTTTGCTACCTGCTGTTACTTCACGTTGGCACCGAAGCGCGCCCTGAGGCGACCCTCAGACATGGGGTAGCCGGGCCTGGAGGACCTATATCCAGCATGGCGAGCCACCCTTGGCTACGGAATCCGCCAACAAATCAATTCAAGCCGAAGCGCTTGTGGTTGTACGATAAGCAAATGCTCGCAAAATTCCAGGGTGGAATTGAATAGGCTTGGCTCCAAGCAAGTCCGAGAAGTGGAGATCTACGGTGTGTTACGAGAGCAGTACAACAACTGCGACCAATACAACCACAGCGATACGACACACAGTGCCAAGCCGCAACAGCAATCAATGGCCACGGGAGTATTATGAGTATGAAGTCTTTTTTATTTCATGTATTTAAGTCGTGAGCGTGAGAATCTTACTTCTTCTCTTCGAACTTGGCCAAGAAGTCTTGGACGAACTTGTCCTCCTCTGGAGAAGCAGCATCAATAGCTGGGGTAGTTGGCTTGGCTGGTCCCCATGGCTTTGGGGCGGCAACAAAAACCACAGCACCCAAAGTGGCCATGGCCAAGACATGAGGTTGGACAGATCTTCCGAAGATGTTGTAAGCGGCACCCATATTGTGGTCAATAAAGATTAAGTTGTTGAGCCTGATTTTTTCGTTCGGAGAACGGAAAAGGGCCGCGGATTCTATTGGATGTGTGTATATACAGGCTTCGCGGCGGAGGCGGCTTGTAGTGTGCGCTGTATCGAGCAAGTACACTTTGGCTCGTCCTCTTGACAATTTACATCGATTCCATGCCTGTTGAAGATTTCTGTAGATATTGCTAATACGTGTAATGCGATTAAACTGCCACTGAATCCTTTGATTCTTGCGCTTGTATATATGGTGACACCGTACCATGCATGCCTTAGATTAGTTCGATTGATATTGCAGAATCACTATCCAGGATCAGCCCGGAGATAACATAAGCGCATGTTTAAAGAAGAATGGTGATCTCTCGTGAATTATTTTTAAAAAAAGAGAACAACAACTAAGCCTGCTGACTGGAGTATTGGCGTGTCCGTAACCACCATAATAGGCAAACATCCTTGCACCAGTTTGTGTGCGGTCCAACTACTTCCAACAAGAACGCAGAGATAGACGAAATGACTCGATGTGCTTGACCGCCGGGCGCCGGGTTTTTCCGTTAAATCCTCTATAGTTCTACGGCTAAACTGCAACCAAGCTTACTTGGAAGTTCCACACCAAGCTTGAGTGTGCCCTTTGTCGCACCACTTTACACTTGTCGCGGCGTCTTTCCCTTGTAGTCTTGTGTGCACGAAATATCGAAAGGTCTACACCCACCTTCCCCTTGGCTTCATCATCACAATACCCCACCACTCTCTACAACAACTGAATAGCATCGACTTCATTCCATATTTCCATAACTTCAGATTCCGTTTCAACAAACATCATCTTCCTGACTCTTCATTTGCGTATCTATATAACCGTGCATATTTTGCTTCAAGATGCTGAAGACGGTGCTCAAGCTGAGTTACATTAAAATGCTTGCTGCTAGGCTAGAGTCGCTCCTTCCAAGCCGAACGGGTGAACCCATCGCTGAAGTCGAGCTTAACTATCAGTTTGTTGCCACAGCAAGCCTTTTGATAAAAAATGCCAGGAGCCTGACCCACGATGGCCAAGATGCTTTCATCAATGAGATTTTGGTTTGTTTTAATTCCATGCTTACGAAGCTCAATATCGAAGGATCTCACAAGATAGCTGAACGTGACGATAACACATTAGTGTCCACCTTGATACTCAGCAAGCTACTTTCCACCATAGTGACAAATTATGCAAATTCCGCGGATGACAATGAGGAGTCAAATGCTGTAATGTCTGACTATAATATAGGCTTCAACTTGAACTTCATCCGGCAAGATGATTTCTCAAATGTTCTCGCGGAAAGAGGCCCACTTGCCTTGGATGTTCATGAAATACTCGAGTCTCTCTTTACCATATTATCACCTTGCATTAATCGTTCCGTTTACTCCCGACTTCGGAAAAAAGAACCAACTTTCTCAGATTGTGATTTCAGCATTTCGCCTTCTCTGAATTTTCTGGAGAAAGAGATTTTCTCTCATATCTCGGAAATTGATGCAAACCTCATTACGGTCATACACTTTATTGCCGCTTCCAACCCTGATCAATATCTATCTTTTGTCAATGATAATTTGCTATCTTGGTCTGCGCGCGGTGAAGTAATACCAACGAGAGTCTTACAAAAGTATTCATGCCTGTTACTATTTGCTTATCTGACATCGGAAAATGAGGTGATCTACTTGAAGCTGGTGTACAAGTCCATTCCTTACATCAATTCCACTACTTGGACCCAAACTTTCTTATATTACAAATGCCTTAACTTAGAGTTCCAATTCACTCACAGGCCAGATTTCTATCTGAAAGCCATATATATTGGAAGCCCTGCTGAAACTCAGTGCAAGCTTCTTTTTGACTTTGTGGCGACCGCTTACGAAAATAATTCTTCTGAGATGGTATCCTTGTACTCATGGTATGCCATTGCAATTCCATCTGATTTTGAGGAAGTTTTGCAGAACTCTGCAAAATTCAAGCTGGTGTTCAACAGGCGGATAAAGTTTTTGAATTCTATGCTTAAAGAATCACAAAATGGGCTCAATTTTCATTGCTTCGAGTACTTCGACAGCATTTTTTCATTGGGATCTTTGCTTCCCGATTCAGATAGAGGCGTGAGACAGTTTAGTTCCCGTTACATTGATGAGATTTATCAAAACTTATTGAAAAGCCGACCAGCTTTCGATGATAAGGCCGCCTTTGGTCGCTACTGCGAGATTTTCAGAAATCTCTCTACAGCTTATATGATCTTAAGCCCTACTTTGCATATAAAAATATTCATTAATGCTTTTACGGATTTATCCAACGACTTAATCAAGTTGTTCAATAAAAACGAGAAAGCTCAAGATTTCGTCAATTTGTTGTTGATAGTTAAAAAGCTTTCGGAAACAAAAAACAAAATCTTGTCAGAAGCCTTAATGAAAAAAATCAACCCAATAATTCAAGATGTTCTACGGAAGACGACATCCATACTTTCTTCGAGCAATCTCGGGTTTTATGGGCAACTAAGAACTAGTCCTAGCTCTCGAGAATATCTAACGGTTACTAACGAGATGGACTTCAATTCAGACACACTCTTTTTTGTCCAAAAAGTACATGATACCATTATTCAATTGTACATGTTACATCCATCACTATATATCAAAAAACCCACAGAAGAAAACGGTGACTTGACCACTGAGACAAAAAAACTTGTGAAAATTACACTTGAAGCATTTGAACCTCTTGAGGTTGCCTTGCGTTCAAAAGGCGATCAAGGCTTAAAACTTTTCAAGTCAGCATACCTGTTCATCATGGTTTTCTTAAAATTGTGCAATGACGTGGGTCTGTCGAAAAAGCTTCAATGTGTGCACATGTTACTTTGTCACGAATTTATCTACGTCACATGTGATGTTTTAGTTTGTCTCAACGATCATTTATTCAAAGAATATTTTATTTGTCTCAACAATTTCACCCACAAAAGAGTCAAGATACTTTCAAAAATGGCCAACAACGAGTATTACTTCAACGAAGAAACACACCATGCATGTCAAAGAGTTTGCGATTCTGTTGATAAACTATTGGTTTTGTCGCTTTGCACATATAAATCTCAGTACCTTAGTTTGGCAAAATCTTTCATGAGACGTCATATATTGGAGTCTGAATTAGGATATCATAACAATAATTGCTTTCTGCTGACATTGATCAAAACTTTTGATGCCATATTTGATGACGAATCCGTATTCACTGGTTTTGTTTCACTCCACAAACGGTTTAAAAGCTTCTTGTCCACTGCAGAACCAACACTGGGTTTGTTACAGGCTTGGTTACTCATCTACGATAGATGGTCTCAAATGGTGGAAAACGAGGAGAAAATAAGCGAAGAGAGCTTTTCATTCAAAAACTTCACTGAATTCCTCGTGTGCATATCTGGAATATTTGTATCGTCAGAAACACTATTAGTGAAGCAGAGATTAGGGGATGGCTCTATAAATGACCACATTATAGATTTTCTTGATAAGGCGATAGACCTTTTACACTCGAACCAATTATTTATCAGAGTCGTGGTTCGAGATGCACTTTCTTCAGAGTCAAATGGCGAAGTTTATGTACGCACCACATATAAACTCGTCTCGATAGCTGTGAAATACAAACAGACGAAAAATGTCACAAATGAAGCAGTTCTCTTCGTAGAAGAGACAATTCTGATTTTGACAAGCATGATATCCTTGTCGAGCAGGGAATCGTTTATCATGACAGCTCTTTTTCCTGGTGCGAGTGAGAACCTTTTTGAGTACGTCAAATATGTTCCGAATGTAGCTGATCAGATTAAGCTTAAGCTTCGCTTGTGCAAATTGATGTCTGCTGTTTCAATTGGCAGGACCAACCTCGGTTTTCGTTCCGCCCACAAATTGAGAAATGTCTACGCAAGTACGGCTGCTAATTGGTTAAACTCTGCAGTTGCACTCGGTGAGAACAGTCAAGTTCAAGATGGTGGCTCGAAATCTTCGGAAAATGAGTACTTGGAGCTTGAGTTGGCAGCTGAGTGCTCAAAGTCTTTGGAGCTACTGCTTCAAGACTTACTTCTTCTTGTTCCCGAGGGCACAAAGGAACACAATTATATCGAGGCAAAAGAACATGTTTTCTCTCGTTACTTCACTCTTTTCTACCAAATTCTCGAAAATTTCAACTCAGATTCACCTTCTCCTTTGATGAGGAGATCTAAGTTCAAGACACAAACGATCATTGATAATATTTTGAAAGCCATTTCAAATATACTCAAGGCGAACAGTGAGGTGGGTATGCAATTCGCTCTCCCTCTTGGTTATCATGGTAATAGCAAAATGAGGTCTATCTTCGTGGAAATTTTTGCAGCAACTCTTTCCGCTGGAGAGTCACATCTAGCTAAGGAGGAATTCTCTGATAAAGTTGTTCTGCAATTGTCAGAGGTTTATGAAATCTATGGCGCTGCTGCGGCGGCTGCCTCTCCTGTTGAACACAACCTTTTGGCTACATCGTTGAATGGTTTATTTGGATTCACTATGGGGTTAGACAAGTTATTCGTTACGTTGTTGGAAGCTGAGATTGACAGTGTTACAAGACCCTCAGATATTTTTCGCAGTAACTCCACATTAACTCGATTGATGTCAATATTCGCAAAAGAATATGGATTGCCTTACCTCACAGTGGTCGTGAAGCCATTCGTAGAGGATATCATTTATGGCGACGTTATCTTCGAAGTTGAAAGATCAGATAACGAGGCCGATGGCGCAGTCTTTATTGACTGCTTGAAAAAATTGGTTGATTACATCGTCAATTCAATGTCTTGGGTTCCCGACACTTTCAAGTTCATTTGTTCTCAGATATACAAATGCATTTCCAAAAAGTTTGAAAGTGCCTCGTTAATTGGTGTCGGTTCCTTCTTGTTTCTTCGGTTTTTTTGTCCAGCTATAGTGAGTCCAGAATCATTTTTCGATTTAACCAACGTTGATCCCAATGTGAAGAGATCTTTAATTCAATTGGTGAAAGTCATCCAGTATATGGCAAATGGTTCGATTTGTAATTTGAAGTGGACATCCTTATCAAAATACTCTGACGAAATGAACGAAATGAATAACAAAATTTTTGAGTTCATGAAAAAAGTTGCCTTTGATGTCAATCATGACTCTTATCCTTTCCACAGATTGACGGTTAAACCTTTAACAAGCTTGAGGTATATTCACAAATTCTTGTATACATATTTCATTTTGATTCGACACAATTTTGTTGTTGGAAGCGCGTTTCATTTACGTTCGGATTCGGAGTCTAGAATACGCTTGTGGCAAAAACTTGATGAAGTTCTAAGTGAGCTTGGTCATCCCAAGCTTTATATCTCATTGCAAGGAACAAAATCGGCGGATACTCAACTCAACATTGGCAATTCTCAATTCTCGGAATTTATGGCAAAAATGTCTGCCAAAAATTTCGAGCTCTCAGTGGAGACACCTGCTATACGAAGCAGAGTTTTTCACGACGGAACTCCCACTTTAGTGGTCAATGTAAGGTCTTTGAGGGATTTCAATTATGACATGAATACTTTTGTTTATTTGCTACTCGAAAGTGCAAGTCAAATTTGGGATAAGAGATATTACTGTGTCTTTGACTTCTCTCAGTTCTTTTACATGGGTATTATTGGAAATAATTTCGTCAGTCTTGTCAAAAATTATGCCCCTCCAGAATTTTTCAAAACATTGGAGCGTGTTTATTATTATAATTTGCCTCGGCGTGATAATCTCCAACAAATCCATGCTATGGCTGACCATGATGCTTCCAATTATAAAGGCTATTTCTATTCCGAACAGGACAGCTTAGAGCTGATTGAGTTTTTGTATCTCGAGGATGCCCAAGCTATGCGCCAGGATGTGAGGCTTGTGTGTGATTCTTGTTTACTATACAATGATGATACGCAAGAGTTTGAAGAGGTTACTATCAAGCTCGGGCGACAATGGCTCCAGATCTGGTTCAAGCGGTTTGACTATGAATCTGATTGGGTTGTTTCGAAATCCATCGCTCCTGTTGAAACTCATTTGTTGAGCGATTTGGTCAAATGTGAAATTTCGCATAAAAGCGGAAAGCCGAACGAGTTTACTTTCATCGTAAACAGGTTCAATTATCAGGTTACCCTTATTACTCCTCGGAGGCAAGAGATCTTGAGATTCTTATATTTTGCAAAACTAAGAGTATCGAAGCAGTCTAAAAGCATCAAATCTTCGTCTGAGGAGTTTGGAATTGATAAGCTGCGTAGATTTGCGTCTTTGTCTAATTTAATGTTCCATGGGTTACTTATACAGAATGATGAATTGAGGTTGGCATCTTCTAAACTTGTCGTCTCCTTTTTCTCCTATTTTGGAATTCAAGAAGATCGTACAGGCTCTACTATGGCCAGGATTGCCTTTCCTGATGATACAGCTGGGTATGTGACTCAATTTTCGAGCGAGCTCTCAAAAAGATTTCCTCAATACACTTACGTATTCTTGGAAAACTTTTTTAACAATTTCGAAAAATTACCAGCCAATTTGAGGGTTGCGGGTATTTCATACGTTTCCCCTTGGTTTGATCAGCTCAGCCGCAACATATACCGAGAAAAAGAAGGTGTCACAAAGTTAGCGTACATTGTGAGAAACGTCGCTAAAATAACTATCACATACACTGAATTAGTGACATACTTTAGGTACAAGATCTGGAAGAAATTGTTCGATGACAAGAGGATAACTGCAGCTCTTGTTGATGAGTTGATTGTGTTGGCGATGGAAAATATCACTCTGCCAGAAATTTGGGACACCATTGTCTCAATTCTTTGTCCATGTATCGAACTCTGTGGTGAGCTTGTTTTCCGACTCAACGATTGCATATTGAAAACAAAAGCTGGTGTCGCAGATATCGCAATGCAAAGCACTCATTTGGAAATTAAAGTGTTGATTAAAATTTGTGCATCTTTATTTTTCAACTCTTATACCTTTGCTTCCCAATATTTGCTGGAGGTTTTCTTGTTTTGCACAATATTTATTGCTGGAGCAAATCTCAATATCGGCCCAGAACTTCAAAGACTTGTTCTCAACACCTTGCAATCTTTTTCCTTGAAACCGGGTATTACTTGCGAACAATTAGAATTGATTAAAGAAACCTTGGCATACTTCAGCGGTCAAAGAGCCAAGATGTTGTTTGGTCTTACTATCAAAGATCAAACAATACTGAAAGAAAGCTTTAATTTCGACAAGGTTTATTCTTTTGAGCATCTCTTTGATTACTTAGAAAATTTTGCGGATAAAATTGGAAGTTCTGATGACAAAAGACGATGGATGGCTCGTTGGTCCTCTCTTTCAAAAGACGTGGCCGCTAGTGACTCGTTTTTCCGCGACAGGGGTATTTCTGTCACCTCCACGTTGGCAAGGTCTGGCATTAGCGATAGTACAGGAGGGAAAATACTTGGATTCATGATGAAAAGAATGGCTGAGGAAAAAGAGGCCGCGGTCGATAATTCCGTTGGGTTCTACAGACTCGAAATCGGGTTCTGTAAGAATTCTGTCTATCTGCCTGCCCTACTTTGGCTAGTCCTCAGCGGAACTTTGTTGGACTTACAATACAACTATGAGGCTATGGCAACATATTTGGCTCGCACACTCGGGCGCTTAAAGCTGGATGACTTTTTCTTTCAAAAAACGTTTGAGATAAAGAAGTCAATTCCAAGCAAAATCGATGCAATTGAAAAGGTTGGAGGCATAGAGACGACAGACAAGAATTTCGAATTCACTTTCTTACTCTTCATGTCAAGAGGATTATCAATGGCGCATCAAAAGCATGTCTCAATTTCTAATTTTGAGGCTGTGTTGATGACAAGGTCGCCACTGGACCTCGGTGGTGATGCATCCGACAATTTTACAGATTCGTTTCTCTTAATGTTTTACCTATCTGTTTCCAACACGAAATTCCTCGAATTTTTGAGGAAATCCCCATTGAAGGATGTTGAATTAATGCAGCTCGGAAAAGATAAGATTCCAAAGTGTCTTGTTGAGCGCTTGACATCAGGTTGTTGTAAATTACGTGCAACCTACATCATGGCTGCTTATTTTTTTGACACGAATTGTGACCAAGTTTTTAAATGGAAATTTATTGGTCTTTTTAATCACTTACACACGGTCCTGAGGGAGGTGACATCATTGATTTTACACATCATTCAAGATCCATTCATGAGCGCTCTTACAGAGCATGTTTCTGTATCAGCAGTCAGTGAAATGTCTGAAATCTTGATCGAGTTTATTGAGAACGCTGATTACAATGTTGAGCAGCAGAAAAATATGGTTTCGCAGATTCTTGCAAAATACTCTATGCCGATTCTCTCTGAGACCATAATTTTCAGAAAGAAAACTGATAGAGATGCTTCGAATAGGAGGAAACATTTGGACATGTGTCTCGACTTATCCCGCGAGATTTTAGGACACTGCGAAAAAGGCGGAAAACTAGAAGAGTTTTAAGGCTGCTTATTCATTTTACAGGCTAAATTTTTGCCCAATTTAATTTATTACGATAATGATGTGTATGTAAGAAGCCCCTATGAAGTTGTTTGGGTCTCGAACTTTGTTTGATGACTCCGAAACAACGCCATTGTAGCTTGTGCGTCTTCCACTGAGGAATGCAGACCACTTTGAATTTGGTAATCGAGTACCTTGAAACAGAGCATTTTCAATCCTGGAGTCTTTTCTTTGGATAGTTGCCTAAACTCACGCAACTTTGAGGTATCCCTTATAAGATGCTTGGGATGGGAAAGTTCGAGACATCGAAGATCATTTTGAACTGCATGTCCGACTAGAATCCTATTTTTAAGGTACTCGCTCACCTTGGACTGTGCCTCACGAAATGTAATCGCATCTCTCATATGCTTTGGAGTAACCCCTGATACCCATGTACGCCAGTTCGTCACCCGTCCTTCTGGTCGAACATATGTATCTAGTATGACAACTCCGTAATAATTGACTATGGAAACTCTTGCAAGAGCAGAGATGTCATCCTTACCAACTCCCACAAATTCGCAGTCTATGGCTAAGTACTTTCCAGGACTCTTTTTTCTAGCATCCGTGAACAGTACAGGCTTGGGGGGTTTCTCTTTTCCAATTTTGAATTCTTTTTGGTTTGTGTCTGTGGCCCATAAGGCATATTCAAGGGATGTTAAAAGTTTTAGCTTTGTCTCTTTGGGATTATGGCGATGATGAGCTAAGTCTTTGGAAACCACATCAGTGCCGTTTTTCCGCAGGATTCCTTTTCTGGGCTTATGGACTTTCTTTTTGGTTTCTTTCTTTCCGCCTTGGATCTTTGAGCTGAGGGCTTGCCAGTTCAGCGAGAGAGACATGGCTTGTGTTAGCTCAACGTTCTTATTCAATGGTCATCTTCTGTGCTCGGAATCTCACGCGGCTGATTTTGCATACCCCACGCTGCAGTGCGTTGCGGCTCGCGTATATCTTTACTTTTGTCATAAACCACTTACTATCTACACGTTAACTCATTGGTGCATGAGATTTATACTATACGGCGTCGGCGGCGTTATTCATTGAGCATTTGAAGCCTTGAATATCTGGATTGCCCAATTGATCCTTCTGATGATCTCCTCGCACTCTGCAACAGTCTTCGCCTCTAGATCATACTTTTTCTTGATGAAATTTTCCCTTGCGCCCTGATCGCTTTCTTTCTCAATGACAATCTTAAAATGTGTCGGGTTTTTGCTCTCTTGGTATTGCTTGAGCTTAACAATGCGTGAGATATGAAAAGAACTCGTCTTCAACAACGTATCGTTGTAATACTTTGAGTAATTGTAATGATGCAAGTAGTGATGGTGATGGTGATGGCTTCCAACCTGATTGGACCCAGGAAAAGGGCTTTCATTCGGGTACTTCTTCCAATTAGCATCGTCAGTGGGTGCTATGTGGATGTAATCGCCATCGAGAATAAGGGACTTCTCGATACGATTTATCAAAGGAGGTTTCTTTCTGAAAACCCTCCATTTGAAATAGATTGTGTTCAAATTCATCGGAAGCAATTGGTTGGAATCGGTCATAAAATCCTCGATTGAGGTTTTAGGCTTCGCCTTTTGCTCAACCAGTGGCCTATTTCCTATGTTAGATGTGGGGTTAGTGGAGCTCTGCACGGTTTCTTCTTCGATTTTTGTGTCTCCGATTGATAAGTTCCTGACTTTCAAATCAAGCCCATTTTCTTTAGGCGTTATACCACCTGGGGAAAATGCTGTGTATCCAGGCGTTATACCTGCTTCAAACGATTCATCTTTACTTTTCGGGTCAAGCATAGATCGCACTGGAGTTTTAGGATCCAACACCATAAAGAAGTCGGTTTTTCCAATGTTTAAAAGTTGCTCTGAGTTCTTGAGAAGTACCTTTTTTTCCTCGCTCAAATCACTCTTCATGTTCCATTTATTGTTCAAATCAACATGATTTGTGGGTGCAAGCACTGTCAACCTATATTTAGACATGTCGACCTGATATTGCCTGCAAATCAAGTCCAATAAGCCACCAACTTGCATTGACGATGCAACAAAAAAGCTCATAGGCTTGGTAGATGAAGTATTAGGTATATTATTTACCCGCACCTCAATACTACTTTCAATTGCCCCCCAGGCTTTATGTGAAGTTGCATTTATCTGATCCCCATCATCATCAACTTTTCGCTCACCCTGTTGACTCTTGAAGTGTTCTAGGTTCTGCTTGAACTCTAGTGGAAGAGGCGACTGTTTCATATTAGAAGATACTTCACTTTCATTCCTAGCTCGGCAAAGTGCCAAGAATCTAGGGCTATTATATGAGGATAGAAGCCTCGATCGATCTAGAACACCGAAATTGGAATCATAAAGGTCACCATCCTCGTCAATTAGTTCCATTCTCCAATAGTTGGGGTCCATTAAGCTCTGATCATCTTCAACAGCCGGGAGTTCTTTGATTGCTAGTAGACGTAGGAGACAGTAGCCAATGAAATCAAAAACGGAAACATTTGTTGCAACTGTGAGGTCATTGAGAGTTGGTTGGATTTTAGGTGGCACGAAGAGATTTATTTTAGCGCGTTTTATCTCGTCATTTTTGGATTCAACGAAGGAAAAGTAATTCAATGGATTGACTGTAGACGACTTTGTTCTTGATTGGATCATTTGGCTCAAATTGGATTTTGACTGACTGATTTGTGAGACTGCGTTGTAATTCTTCTGAAAGTTGAATGATTCCTTCTTCTTGAGGGGCGGTGTCATCTTGGCATTTGTTGTCTTGCTCAACTCCGTAGGGAATGTGGTCAGGCTCAAATCTTTGCTTCCTGCTATTTTTTCGTCTGGCCTTGATTTCAAGGACGATTTCATTCCAGGATCACCCTCCAATACATAGTTGTCGGGGACTGTATAATCATACATGAAGTTCACACTTGACCCCACCATTGAGTCTGCCTCTATGTCAGTGAAGGCGGAATCTAATGAGTTGGTGTTTTCGGCTTTGCTTGTGCTTTCATCGTCATTCTCTATCGTCAGCAACCCGTCTTCACTTATGCTATCCAGGTCGCCCAAAAGATCTAGATCTTCGCCTGAGGTCATATAAGCGTCCGTGCTGGACATAGAGTTGAGAGAATCCCCTTGTGTATCATTAGGGATGGAACCAAGAGACGAGTTACTGCCAGAATCACTCTCGTAGTGTTGTTGTTTCTCTGCTCTGGTGAAGAGTTTAGTAATCGGGTTCTTGTAATCTTTGGATTTTTTTCTCTCGCCGGGTTGTATTTCTTCGATAGCAATTGACTCGACAGGAACTGACATCATAGGTGACGTGGGCGATCTATTGTACAATTCACTAGGCAGTTTTTCTTCTCTACTTTTTCTCTTTGGTGGCTGCCTCGACTTTCGCCGATAATGATACCCTCTATCTGTAATTCTGGATGACTGGCGTTTGTGAGAGCTCATGGGAATCTCCAAAGAAGCGGGTTCATAATTTTCGGGGAAATCGAAGGGAATGGGCGGTGAATTTGTATGGAAGCATTCAAGGTACATCTCCCCAGTATCTTTGCCGAGAGCATTCATCTTGAGGGGCTTGATGATCCTCGAAATAGACTCATCCCCATCAGATGATGCTAAGGTAAAGATTCGCTGCTGCGCTCGTATTTGAGCGGCCTGAAGAGGAAATGCCATTACAGCAGACTTGACTTTGGTCTTAGGTGGACACCTGTGTTTGCTGACTGCCACTCGGTTGAATCAATACTGTGTGGAGCGGGTGTTCCAGAAGTACGCGCGCGTATCTGATGGAAGGGTGTGTTCTGCTGCGTCTTCCGAACCGACAAGAATAGCTTATGGCGGGGTGCTATGAGCAAACGTCACTGAACCTAAGGAAAAGTGAATGAGTTTCTTGGGTCATTGCATCGGTATTCATTTGACACGTTGAATTTCTTCAACACCCTCTCCATTTTTTTTTTTTATCTAGAGCAACTACTTTTGACAGTGATATAAGTGAGTGATTGCAACCGAAATGCGCTTGTATTGTGAACAGGGTGTGCTCAACATTCCACGAAAGCGACTTCTTCGATACAGAAATATAATAGATAGAATCAGCAATCACGGACTTTCTCGACAGGGCGTCAATAGAATTGTGTTTTGCTATTCGTGCTCATATCTACTTCTATCATTCGGCTCGATCGGCTACTTTTTTCGGGCATGGACATCTACATCAGCCTTGCGAATGTGGAGTTTAGTCTTCATGTGCAGCAACTATGATAAAAATCCAACTCAAGTATCAATTTTATATCAACTGCCTCCACATTCAGTAAGCTCCAAAACCAGCATACAATCGTAATGTTTTTTTTTGGGATGTTTGTGGGTGTGTTCGCAAAATAGGCAATCCAGCGAAGTACCTCCTTGTACTTTATATAGTAGCAACCACCGACCTGGATAGAGTTAATCGGGCGACCATACCATACAAACTCCAACATAGACACACAAATTGCTACTAACCCCAACACCAAATACGCCAATCAAATATCTAATCAGGCAAGATACACAATCCCTGAGACTATTTTTGCTGACTGAATCTCTACATCCTTACTGATCGATTCCCGTTTGTTTATATCGGCTAGCCCACCAACTATTGCGAATCAACATACCTAGCCTCTGTTGAATTGCATTTGATTCATGCCATCATTACTTATTCGCTTTTGATCAATAATGAACTCGAAGGATGTTCCAGACAATTCGAGCCTTGATAGTTTGAGCAATGAAATTGGCCATATCTACAGAAATTACCACAATAAGGCTGAGTACTTTGGTTCAGACTGTTCACCGAAGGGAACCCCTAACCTCACTGACCCCTCGGATACGGTAGAGGCCCATAGCGACCTAGATAACGGCCATTCTTTCTTACGCTCGGCTTTTAATGGGGACAACTCTGGTAGAGCGACCCCTGGGTCTTCATCCTCGTTCGATTTCACTGACCACTACGGTGCTACCAATTCATCCTTGAATGTGCTACTTGACTCTTCGTCAGGTATCAATGGCTTTCGTCATCCTGTCCCTGATACCGATTCTTCTATTAAACTTGATGCCGAACAAGAACTGCGTCATTCACGTAGCGATCTGAACGAAGAGTATGGACATTATAGTGATGAGGCACCCCGCGCCAAGGAGAACTGGGCGGAACGGGGGGCTGCAGAATCTCGTAACAGTCTTGGCGAATCCGTTATTCGGAGAACAGTCGATGATTTCGAATTTGGGAAAGATCTTGGAGAAGGCTCTTACTCGACTGTGGTCTTGGCAACAGACAAAATTAATTCTCGAAAGTACGCTGTCAAGATTTTGGACAAGCGTCACATTATCAAGGAGAAAAAGGTCAAGTACGTCAATATCGAGAAGCATGCACTCAACAGACTTAGCAAAGAAAATGGTATCATCTCTTTGTTTTACACATTCCAGGACAAGAACTCGTTGTACTTTGTCCTCGATTACGCTTCGAATGGTGAATTATTAGGTCTTGTCAAACAATACGGTACGTTAAATGAAGACTGTACGAGGTATCTAGGTGCCCAAATACTTGACGCGATCAACAACATGCATGAGAATGGTATCATCCATCGAGACATAAAGCCGGAGAATATTCTTTTGGATGATAAATTTCGCATCCGCATCACTGACTTTGGTACCGCTAAAATGCTAGAGAGAAGGAAAAACGATACTACTGGAGAAGAAGAGAATTATCCACTTGATGTGAGAGCAAAATCTTTTGTGGGAACTGCGGAATATGTGTCGCCGGAGCTCTTGGAGAACAAATATTGTGGAAAGCCAGGAGATATCTGGGCCTTCGGGTGTATCTTGTATCAGATGATTGCCGGTAGGCCCCCATTTAAGGCAGCTAACGAATACTTGACATTCCAAAAGATAACAAAACTTCAATATGCATACAGCGCTGGCTTCCCTTCTATTTTAAGAGATTTACTCAAGCGAATTCTTATCTTACAGCCCTCTAGAAGAGCAACAATAGATGAAATCAAGCAGCATTATTTCTTTGAAGATATCGATTTCGACGATCCCGATCAAGTCTGGAACAGTGAAATTCCAGAATTGGGTCCCTATAAAATGACGGCTAAGTCTATGATGAAAATTCCCGCAAAACCAAATAACGCAACTGTGGGAAAACAACAACCAAAACAAGCCACGCAAAAGAAAAAAACATCAGAAGCTACCACGAGGCCCATCAGTAAAACCGGTCCGCCTCAGAAGAACTTTAGTGCTGCTAGTGTTGCAGCTTATGTTTTGCATAAAGACGATGATGGATCCGAGCCTAAACACCACGAACAGAGGCCAAAACCGAAAACAAGCACTAAATCAGCATCAAATTCTACCGCATCAAGTCAAAAATCTACTCGCCCTGCGCCAGATTATATCCCTGGTACTAAGATTTTGAGGCCTCAAATAAATTCAATGCCGTCGTACGGAAGGGTTTCCATAAATAGCTCACATTCGGGTGAAAAGGATGTGCTTAAGAGAAAACCTCACAAAGTATTGGAATCATCTCCCGCTACTGCGGTTGAGGCTGCATGGCAGCAATACTTGAGCCCTTCAGAGAGGATCATCAATGTTGGACTGGCTATCGTGAAGAAGCAACCCACAGAATTGTTTGAGAGAAAAAATAAAGGTCTTATCCACGATGCTCCCCTTGGGTTATCTGGCAGAAAGTCCCGCAAAAACTCCAAGTCAATGATGTCTCAAGTTGTTCAGGAAAGTAAAATCAAAGATTGGCATGATTTAAATGACCAGAACGAATCTTGTGATGAATCTGATGCCATCAAGATTTTCCTTGACGATTCGTCCAAAGATCCTGACTCTTCAACTGAAGCAGATGAGAAAACCTCAGTGGCACAGAGCTCGGCAAAGTTGGGCAAGTCTCTTTTCAAAAAGTTGCTTTCAAACACGGAGAAAAAGAGTGACACTGCAACTAATTCGTCAGCAACCCCAGCATCGAACGCAGGCGACGAGGCGCAACCCTTCTTGTTTGACAAAGCCCGCACATATACTGTTTTAGTGACTTCCTTTGGGAGAGTCATTTTGTTCTTACGAGATGATCACAAAGCAAATTACAAGATTGTATGTGAAATTCATCTCAAATATCCATTCATACATTTCAAGGAAGTCGTTTCTGGTAACTCTAGCAAATTCGGAAAGATGATACCAGTGACAGGCATTTTCGCCATTGTCGCATTACAGACCACATTTGTTTTCGAGACAGAGAAGTATGAGGTGGATCAATGGACAGACTCATTGGCTAAGGCGCAGTTGAATCAAATTGAGAGAGAGAAAGAAAAGGAACTGAATGCAGTGAAGTTAGCAACGCCATTATCATCGCCTATGCCCCTCAGCTCACCGGCCTTCAATACGCCAGGTTCTGAGTCGAGCCCGAGGAGTGAGATCAATTATATGGCCGATCAGCGTTCTAGAATCAGCTTGCCTAAAACAAATGAGCGTGTGAAATCTCCTAGTGACTACAAACGCACTGATTCCCCTAGTGAAAATAAGCGAATCACTTCCCCCAGTGACTCCAGATTAAATAACGGGATGCCACTGTACAATAGCTCTGACAATCAGGGACCACGCAGAAAACCACCCAAGTCACTTCCCACAAGCCCAATAGCAGGGAGCTTTGGACTGCCCCGAAAAATCAGCCAGGAAGAAACTATTCATGCCGCTCAAAT
Organism: Metschnikowia hawaiiana; assembly: GCA_002893645.1. NCBI lineage: Eukaryota > Fungi > Ascomycota > Pichiomycetes > Serinales > Metschnikowiaceae > Metschnikowia > Metschnikowia hawaiiana. The sequence goes on from NXGY01000002.1 coordinate 369,960, forward strand.
AGCCGTCTCCAACAACCCTCACCCCACTATGCCTGAATATCGGCGCTCGAGTTTCACGAAAGACACTGGGTCTTATGGATCTCCCAAAGCAGTGGCAAACCCTGGAACAAAGATCACATCAATGAACTCAAAATTTTTGGCCCGCAGCAGAAACAAGCGCTAGAATTTTTGAGCTCGAGGTAAGCGGTATATATATTTATGTCGATTCGCCCAATGTATATTCTATGCGTCCTTAATACTTTGTAAGTTAGGTCAATAAATGCACGAATAGTCATTACGTTAAAAACTTCCTTCACTTCTTACAAAGTGAAAGGAAATGTAAAGTTTACTTGTTTGATTATCTAGCTCTGACTAAATTTCATTTGCACGCTTGTCAGCACCAACGTATTTAAAGTGAATCTGGGAATTCAAATCACGGGAAAATATACCGAAAATAAAATCAGGTTAACATGAACCTAAACTCGAGATCATATTGCAGTATTAACGAGAGCAATGGGTAAAGGATCTTCCTAAGTTAGTTCTACCGAAGACCCGTATTTGCAACTGTCTTATATGCAACCAGGAGGACCCCACAGAGCAGAAGTGCGCGGCGGCGAACTTTTGTAAAAGCAGTCATGGACGTCACGTGCTCCATTAAATGGAGTTTTCGCAGTAGTGAGTGTAGCGCAGTACCCAATACCCATCGCTATTCGTTCGACACACAACTTGACTGCAGACAAGCACAGGGAAATTTCGATTCCTCAAAAAAATTTTGACTCTCGAATTTCAGGTATTCATTTATTACACACAAGGTTAAAATGGCTAAGTTCATCAAGTCCGGTAAAGTTGGTATGTAACCATTAAAAACACATCATATCCTCATCAATAGAATCAAATAAGACAATCCTTTCGTTGTGATGGCTATCACATATTTTCCATCTTGCCTTCCTCCAAATGCCATCCACAGATTTTGGAGATAATTCAGTGAAGAGTGAAAATCTGGCACACCTCACAATGAACCCGTGATGCAATCAAAGAGCTTAACGCTTATGTATCCTTACCTTATGGCGTTTCTTGATCACTCTATCACACGATGATGTCCACAAGTGAAAATTTTGTATCGCATTTGGAGGTAGAGTTGGAACCCAGCCATCACTCTGAAGCAAGCTTTTTCATCGTTTCTTAATTGAGCCTTCTCTGTCCCAATACTAACATATATAGCTATCGTTACCCGTGGTCGTTTCGCTGGTAAGAAGGTTGTCGTCGTGAGACCTCACGATGACGGTACCAAGAGCCACGCCTTCTCTCACGCCATCGTTGTCGGTGTTGAGAGAAACCCATTGAAGGTCACCAAGGCTCACAGCGCCAAGAAGGTTGCCAGAAGAACCAGCGTCAAGCCATTCGTCAAGTTGGTCAACTACAACCACTTGATGCCAACCAGATACTCTTTGGACGTTGAGTCTTTCAAGAACGCTGTCACCCCAGAGTCCTTGAAGGAGCCAACTCAAAAGGAAGAAGCCAAGAAGGTCGTTAGAAAGGCTTTGGAAGAAAAGCATCAAGCCGGTAAGAACAAATGGTTCTTCACCAAACTCAACTTCTAATCTCATTATATAGCCCTCATATAACGTGTAATAAAACTTCTGCAACGGATTCGAAATACTGGGTAGGTGTCTGAAAAATGTACCTGACAAAGCGACGACTACGCACTGGTGCACTCTGAACGTGTCATGATTGCGAGAGATGATCCGTAATACTCTTGAAGGCCTGGTGGTTTTTTCTTATATCTCCTTCAATACATGTATGCTTGAGGCACAAGCTATTCTAATCTCTCTTCAAGCACGGGAAAATTTCCTTCTATGCCTGTATTTCTTGGGCTACCACATTGATGAGCCACTGAGAGGTCGCCTCACGTGAGCGAGCCAAAAAAATATCTCACTCTTAATTCCTTGAGAGGCGTGAGATAACATATCCAGTCAATATGTCGGGTCCCGCTGATATTTCTAAGCTTGACATCAACGAACAGCCATCCCAGGAGCAGGTCATCACTCCTTGGGAGGTTGATGCAGGTGTGGATGAAAATGGAAATTCTAAAGCCATAGATTACAATAAGCTCATAGAGTCTTTCGGAACTAAGAAAATCACCCCCGAGTTGTTACAGAGATTTACCGAGGTCACTGGAGAAGAACCTCATCCTTTCTTGAAAAGAGGTGTCTTCTTTTCGGAGAGAGATTTGAACAAGATTTTGGATTTGTATGAGCATGGCGAACCATTCTTCTTGTACACTGGAAGAGGACCCTCTTCGGATTCCTTGCACTTGGGTCACATGATTCCATTCATCTTCACCAAGTGGTTACAAGATGTGTTTGACGTTCCATTAGTCATTGAATTGACCGATGACGAGAAGTTTTTGTTCAAGCAAAAGTTGACGATCGATGATGTGAAAAGATATGCACTCGTCAACTGCAAGGACATTATTGCCGTCGGCTTCAACCCAAAGAACACTTTTATCTTCTCTGACTTGGGTTACATGAACCCGGCTTTTTACGAGAATGTTGTTAGAGTTTCTAGACAAATCACAACTACCACCGCCAAGGCTGTTTTCGGATTCACTGACACTGACTGCATCGGTAAGATTCATTTCGCCAGTGTTCAGATCGCAACTGCATTCCCTTCATCTTTCCCTGATGTTCTTGGCTTGCCACCAAAGACCCCTTGTTTGATTCCTTGTGCCATCGACCAAGACCCTTACTTTAGAGTCTGCAGAGATGTCGCAGACAAATTGAAGTTCTCAAAGCCTTCTTTGATCCATGCCAAGTTTTTCCCAGCTTTACAAGGTGCCTCCACTAAAATGTCTGCCTCTGATACCACGACTTCTATCTTCATGGATGACACTCCTAAGATGATCCAAAAGAAGATTAACAAGCATGCATTTTCTGGTGGAAGAGCTACTCTAGAAGAGCACAGGGAATTGGGTGGAAATATCGATACTGATATTGCTTACCAATATCTTTCCTTCTTCAGTTACGATGATCAGAAATTGGAAGACTTGGCTACTGCTTACAAGAAGGGTGAGCTTTTGTCTTCTGAAATGAAGAAGGAATGTATTTCCGTTTTGCAAGAATTTGTCGCTGCATACCAAGAAAGAAGAGCAAAGATTGATCAGGACGTTATCGACTCTTTCATGAAACCACATAAATTGGCTTCTGGTTTGAAGGAAAGAAAGGTTCCTGCCAAAGAGAGACCACAAAAGGCTAAGAAGTAGGAACTCTTGAAACATTAGTTGCTCATCTTGACAAAATTTCCGAAAGTGTGTAATACATAATTTAATTCCTTCTTTTGTGAGTTATCGTATATGCAAAATTAAATAAAAGTAGATGGGTCCCCGAGACGTTCAATGAAACATCATTCGTCTAGAAGAGTTTTGATATTCTCGAGGATGAACATGAGCTTGGGAAAGTCTTCGGAATCCGTTTTATCGCCCTTCCCAAACCATCTGGATGCGATACTCAAGATAGTGTTCTTGGGGTCTTTCAGCTGTAGAATGATCTTGCTAATTTGACCGGCAATGACCTGCATCTTCAAATTCCCTGGATCTCCGACTAGAACGACAGGTTCGATCCCCATGTTTTCCTCCTCACTCAAGCTCGAATTAATACTCCGATGTGTGGACAACGGTAAATCGAATGATGTGTCTACCACACCATTGATGAGTACATTGACGATGAGCTTGTCTGCAAAAGAGACACTTTGAAAGTTGAAATTATCAGACTTGTATGTGTTGGTAATTTCACGTGTGAAATTTTGTTCCAGATTCATGTTTTGGTCCAAATGCAAGTTCCAAATTGAACGCGAGTTCCCATTGAACGCACGTTCTAATGAAACGGTGAGTATGCTTAAAACTGGCCGGGGATCGCATTAGTGCATATATCACTGACAAATGCATTTGACACCAGAAATTTCAATCTTTTCAGCAACATGTACTCTAGAGAATAAGCTCATTTAACAACCTATGAAGCTTAAGGTATATCTAGTCTTGATTGGTCTCATTGACTTCAATGTACTCAAATTTTTATAGTTTCAAATGCCGTATAGGTGGATTCGTAAGCAATCGCGAACGGGCTGACTGATTCTCGGCAGCGATTTTTTTTGCCGGCCTGGTTTAGTCAGTTTACCGACCTCGCGTTTCGATTTGGTCAGGGTCGCAACGATAGAATATATCCGAGATTTTCACAGAAGTTACAGGATCTGCATTAACAATTCTCCTTGACATATATACCTGCCTAATTCCCTTCCTGCTACCAAGTCATATTTTACATAATTTCTAAACATGGCAGAATTCAGTGATCTTAAAGAAGCTATTGAAGCATACAAGAACGGAGAGTTTCTCGTTGTCATGGATGACGAATCTCGTGAAAATGAAGGTGATTTGATTATTGCTGCGGAGAAGGTTACCCAAGAGAAGATGGCTTTCCTCGTCAGACATTCCTCGGGTTACGTCTGCTGTCCACTTTCCACAAAGAGAGCTGACGAACTTGATTTACAGCCAATGTTGAAGGATAAGTTCGACAGACATGGTACTGCCTACACTGTCACATGTGATTATGCCCACGGAACTACTACCGGTATCTCGGCTCACGACAGAGCTTTGACCGCAAGACTGTTGGCAAATGCTTCTTCAAAGCCGGACGACTTCATCAGACCTGGCCATATCCTACCATTGAGAGCAGTTCCCGGACTCCTCAAGCAAAGAAGAGGACACACCGAGGCTAGTGTTCAACTATGTGAGCTAGCTGGCTTGGAGCCTGCCGCCGTTATTTGCGAGTTGGTCAGAGATGAGGATGGTTTGATGATGAGACTTGATGATTGTGCTGCTTTTGCCAAGAAGTTCGGCATTAAGTTGATCAACATAGAGCAAATTGTCAATCACTTACCATAGAAGCAAGTACGAGACATTCACTGACGTTTACGAAAAATCATTCGGGTTACATTTAGCTCTGTAATACACTTAATTATTTGTCAATATATCATGCAAGTAAGAGTTGTGCTTTTCTCTTTCCGCTAACTTCATCCTTGACTGAAGTAACGTTCACCTCAACTTTATCGAACACACCGATCTTTCTTGCCTTACCATGCTTGTCTGTGAACTTGAGTTCGTATCTATCCTCATCAAATTCTGCACTTGAAGGGACGCCAAGCTCCTCCAACTTGATCATTCCCTCAACTCCGAACTTGGGTACAAGAACAACAATACCATTGTTAAAGCACTTGATCACATATCCCTCTTGAGTAGATTCATTGCTTCTCATAACTTGTCCGACGTAGTACTCAATACTTGCTCTTCCAGCGAACTGTGCATTTCTGTGACGTCTGTTGATATTCTTTGTGATAAGTTCCATTTTGCTCTTATCTCTATGATTCAAATCCAACGTTTCGTAACCAATTGCACCAGCAAGCTGTCTATGCGCAACAACATCACAATATCTTCTGATTGGAGAGGTAAAATGAGTGTAAATGTCAACTGCCAAACCATAATGTCTATAGTCAGGGTAACCGTAAGAGCCTGATGGGAAGTATTCGGCAGCCATCATGCATCTAGTAGACATGATACGGATAAGGGTATTAAAGTATGGGTCTTCTGGATCTTCGCATCTATCAAGAGAATCCGCAAGTGCCTTTGAAGACTCGATGGAGATCGACATACCTGGTTTTCTCACCCTCAAAATTTCATTCAAAGCCTCGAAGTTGGTAGATGGAGGAGCCGCATGTCTTCTCAACATTGCTGTTTGTGGGTATGCGTCGTAGATCTTTCTTGCAACTGAAATGTTAGCCATCAACATGAACTCCTCGACCAAGGAATTAGTCTCCAAACTCTTCTTGATTTCAACCTCTCCAGGGTCAGCTGTTTCACTGTCCATGTGAACTTTCACTTCTGGAGAAGACAAGTTCAAAGCACCAGCATCCAATCTCTTTTGCTTCAACTTCTTGGAAAGTTTCAACAAGATTCTTATAGACTGAGTCAATTCATCGTTTTGAGAAGGATCATCCACCTTTAATTGGGCCTCCTCATAACTGAAAGCCTCTCTCGATTTGATAATAGACTTCATGAAATTGACTTTGATGATATTGGCATTCTCATCAACTTCCCAAATGACAGAGAAGGCAAATCTATCGACGTATGGCTTAAGAGAGCATAAGTTTGTTCCCAACAACATAGGCAACATATCAATTCTCTTATCAACCAAATAGACGGATGTTCCTCTCGATGCACCCTCATTATCCAAAGCAGTGTTCGCTTTAACGAAATGAGTGACGTCAGCGATGTGCACACCGACTTCATAATTACCATTGGGTAACTTTTTGGCATGTAAAGCGTCATCAATATCTTGGGCACCGACAGGATCAATAGAACAGACAAGTTTGTCACGAAGATCGACTCTCTTCTTCAATTGCTCGTCGCCATTATCCAAATTCTCAGGAACCACCCAATTATCACCCTCCTTTGGTAAGCAGTCCAAGACTGCCTTGGAAAATGGTCTGTATTCAACATCATGCTCTAAAAGCAACGCCTCTCTTTCAGCTTCCACTCCCTCGATCGGACCCAAAGAACGAACGAAGTGACCTTGTGGGTGCTTGGAGTTAGATGGCCAAGAATCAATTGTGACGACAATTCTTTGACCGAGAAGGTCCTTGGCTTTTCTTGTCTTTATGCGAATCTTCGGTAAACTCTTGTCCATTAAGATGACGAAACATGTCTTTGACGAGTTACCTGTGTCTTCCTCAATAGAAACAGAAGTTGGATCAATTTGTCCGACATAATATCTCCAAGACCTTCTCACAATTCCGACAATTCTAGCAGTCGGTTGTATACGTTTTTCATCGGAAGCTGAAACTGCCTTCATTGCGTCCAGAGCCAAAACACGACGCTCTTTGTCCGAGATGATTGTCTCTTGGAACTCCTCATCTGCATTGTCATTTGCGTTGAGAGTGCTTTCCTCGATGATGGTCGATGAGGGTTCTCTCCATTTGTCTTTTGGAAGCAACTCGACAATGACAGAATCACCATTGAATCCTCTGTTAAGGTTCTTAGTACCTATAATCAACAAGGGCTTCTTGAAAGCAGCAGAGTTTATCGATCCCTCCAAAATGTTGTAGCTCGATATACTCAAGACTCCCTGGTACAAAGTACCGTTTTTAATACCAGCCATGATTCTTGAGTTGGTGAAGTACTCAGGGAAAGTGATCTCAGGGGCACCCTTTGCAAAGCTCTCATTTTCTGTAGGAATCAAATCCTGCAACTGGTCTCCATTAGGCAAAGATGAAATGTATTCAATAAGAGACTTGGCATCGATATTCTCTTGGATGGCTTTTTGTCTGTTATCTTTGTCATTACAGACAAATATGATATTGATAGGGACTTTTGAGTTCAGGTCATTGAGGTGCGAATGATACCATGAGGCACATTTACGAATGGCCCTGTCATTTCTATCATTGATTGTTTCCTTCTTCTCTCTTTGAATGAATGTTGCCTCACAGAATTCGTTATGGAAGACAACAAATCTCTTGTCAGCAGCCTTTACAAGCGCACGGACTCTTTGGTAAATCGGAAAAGATCTGTTCTTGACCTCCTCGAGCACAACTTGAGGAATGATCACGTCATAAAAGCAATCTGGGTGTTCCAAAAGATCAATAGCCTGCAAAATAATATTGGTGTCGAGAACCAAATAATGTTGGCCGCCAGACTTCGTTTTCGATGGCAGGTCCAGCAAGGTAAATTCAGGCAAATTGCCATCGGCATCAGCTTTCACAATGTTCACACATGTATTACAAAGCTTAGAGTAGCAAGGAATATCCGAACGAAGGTAATGTTCCCTCACAATTTTTGTACATGCTCCATTTCTTGATCTCACGAAGACCTTTTGGGTAGCCGTAAGCCCTGATGAGAGCCTTTTCTTCAGTAACATCGTATGGCTTATCGTGAAGTGTGAGAAATAGCACTTTTCTGAACTCATGTCATCGGTCTTGAACATCCGTACATCCCATCACCAAGTTCCCACACAAGAGGATGTTTAATATTTATAAATTAAAACCCTTGTCAATCAAGCCAGAATATTTATTTATGTGCTCAACACAATTCAATTCACATCCCAAAATTTATTCGTGAAAAGCACTTTGTGCTGTTTTTAGTAAAGTTAGTGCTTGAAGAATCATTATTAGAGAAGGCTACACTGAAAAGCTGTTATTTGTAATATATTAATGATTTTGAGCATTATAGGTAATCTCAACTGATATAAATAATAAAGATCAAACACGTTGCTGAACGTTTGCGGTCAACTCGCCATCTTGTGGTAGTTCGACACGGTTTTGAGAATAAAATTCGTGTTCAGGGTGGGCACCAGTCGTGATTGGGTCAGCTTGCTGTTGGTTGTGGCCATCTGAGGTTGTGCTAATGTACGTCAGGGAGTGTTGATTTTCAAGAGGGTCCTCTTTGTGGTGGTCAACAAAGTCGTCGTCAAATTGTTCTGGGTGTTTAAGTCTGTAACTCTTCACTGCAGAAGGGAATAAGTCCATTGACCAGAGGACCAAGAGGAAGCCGTACCAAAAGGAGATTGTCCACTCGAAAGCAGCAGATTTAGAGTCATCGCCTGTCTTCATAAAGTAACCGAAACAGATTGCAAATGCCAATGCGCAGAGAAGCCAGAGGAGTTTGATGAAGAAGGACACCATGTAGAGATTTTGCCATCTTCTTGGTCCAAATACAACTCTTTCGTGATTTGGGTGCAATCTTTGTGGGAAATTTCCGAAGATGAAAGAATTAAGAAAATTGAAAAAACAGGCCCAGAAGATGAAGAAAATGAAAACAGCCACCATGGTGAGATGAACGGCATGGTAAGTTGTGGTTTTGAAGATAGACACGAATAGAATACCCAATTGCCCGATCACGGCCATGACAATACTGACAATTGCAAATTTCGATTGCTTTTCAGAAACATAAGGTTGAAGTTTGTGCTTCTTACGCAAAACAAGCTCCATAACAAGGGTACCAACAAAGAATATGAGTTGAAATCCTGTGCATGAAATGAAGAGAGGATTAAGATTTGTTGCTCCTATATCACTGATATAGATGGGGTTTTGATAATCGCCATTCATAAAGGCGTATATAGGATGACCTTGAAGAGACCATGCGGAGAGAAGTGCAATAAGCATACCCCACCAAACCACGAGGGCTATGAGTGGGATAATATAGTAATGGATTTTTTGAAACCTCAAGAGGCGATGGACCATGTTTTGGGATGAAGGAGAAATTAGTGTAGAAATTCCGGGATGTAAGTGAATGGGACCCTGCGCCTATTTAACGGTTACGCTTTATGCTCATGCTGGCGCGAACGTATACGTCATACAGCAAGGATGAGCTTCGCCTATTCTCAATGTGACGTACATTGATGGCTTAATTCACGTTTGACTTTTTCAAATTCATTGAATTTGGCGTCTGTATTCTGATTAAGACCTCGATTCTGATTCCTCTTTGGCAGTATGACTACGCTAGCATACTGCCCATCTTTTTCTCCGTAACGGAAGTTGCTGTCTAGGGAATGAGCATAAGACAACCGAAAAAAAATAAAACAGAAAAAAAAAAAAAAAAAAAAAAAGAATGTTCCACTCAGCCTTGCTCACATTATTCATGTAAGATTCGTTTTGTAGAGCTGCAGAAGGTCACTTACGATTGTGATGGTGAAAAGGCCTTGGATCCATGATAATGTGCGGAGAAGAAAAAACAATCGTTAGCAACGCTGCAAATATTTGTACTGAAATATAGTGAATGTTTTTATGGTTGTGCGTGACATACTTTTACAGTAATTCTGGGTTTTCCGTCACACTTTGTAAATAATAAAGCTTGTTACACCTAGAAACGCTAAGGGAAATTCAACAATTAAAATACTTGTAGTGGCTTGAAATTGTATTAAAAAGCAAAATTAAGTTTCAGAACGACCGCAATACAACGGAGATAATGATTAAGTGATGAGGAATAATTTGCATCTTCTAGACGAGGAAGTTCGTTCCGTGGAATGGAGTGCGTCAAATTCCGGGGGCCCTTTACGGCAATCGCACTTGATACCTTGTAGCCAACAACAATAAAATGTTCCAGTTTGATATAGATGAATACATTAATCCGTACATATGGCCCAACCAAGTGAAAAAAGCTCCTAGATTCATGAGAAGGTTCTTGGGTGATATGTCCCCGAAAGCCGTGCCTGATTATATCCGCTGGGTGGATGTGTTGGTGGCTTCTTTTTGTGGGATAGCGGTTATCGAAGCCGTCTTCAAATCTCATACTGTCTTTACAAGTCACAATGCGCCTCTCATAATTGCGTCCTATGGCGCTTCCGCCATTCTTTGTTTCAATGTCTCATCATCTCCCCTTGCACAACCGAGAAACCTTATCATGGGCCAGTTTGTTTCATCGTTGATTGGCGTTTGCATTCAAAAACTATTTCTGCTATCAGCATCTGCTAGAGATAACTACTGGGCAAGTGGAGCATTGAGTGTGGCGTTACTGTCTGTAGCAATGTCAATCCTCAACTGTGTCCACCCTCCAGGCGGCGCGTCTGCCCTCCTTCCAAGCGTCGACGAAGGCGTCAGACGCTTGAGTTGGTGGTATCTCCCCATTCAGCTCATTTCGTCCGTGCTCATGATGGGTGTAGCTTGCATATTTGGAGCCATTTCAAGAGGATATCCAACGTACTGGTGGACTCCGAAATCGATCGACTCATACAAACAGGAGGCATCGTTACTTGCGCCATCACTGCCAACACTGGACACTTTGCCTCTCGATACAGTCAATCTTGTCAGCTCTTTTCAATTTGGGGGCGAGCCTGGCAAGTTGGAAATAACAGAAAGCTACATTAAGCTACCGAATGAATTTGTACTTAATGAGGAAGAAGAAGAATGGCTTGAAACTTTTCAAATGAGGTTGCGAAATTTGTCTACAACAAGAAGTAAATAGCTAGTATAACTCCACAAAGAAAAATTGGATAACGCGCCACCTTAAAGATCATCAAAGAAGATTGTTGGTTCAATTAGGGGCTGAAAATTCGCTTTAGGTATTTCAATAGAAGACAATTAGTGCATTCATGACTTTTGGGCTGATGCCTCACTTAAGACTCATGAAATGGATGCTTTGTTGACGGAAAATGCAAATTTCGGCTAGACTAAAATTCATGGATATTTCCGTGAAGCCAAAGGTATCGAGCTAAGAATCAACTTAGGAATCTTTTTCCGGGTCGCCGGAGACTACACTTAGTTCCCCAATTATATCTAAAGGAAGACGCAAGGTCCGAACGGTAAAGCGTATAGCTCCTCCGCAGATTCGGAGAGTAATTAATATGATTAAATCAAAGACTGTATAAGGTTACCGAATCACTCGTCCTCTAAATCACACGTCTATCCGAATAAAAAATTTGATGCTGGATTGATATTTTGGAACTATCTACAATGAAAAGTTTTTCATACATCAAGCTTCGTTCCTCATGGCCCAATGGTCAAGGCGTCTGGCTACGAAAGTAACCACTTCTGTTGGAACCAGAAGATTCCAGGTTCGACTCCTGGTGGGGAAGCTTATTTTTTTCTTTTTGACCGCGAAAACGAGATCTGAAGAATTGCGATATTTTCCTTTTTAGATTTCATCTTTTTATTTTTTTTATTTATTTATTTTCTTTACACTGAAGCTATACTCAAACTATCATGTGATTTGATAAAGTCGGGCCCAATACACTATCAAATGACCTCGTTCAAAAATTTCCCGACTAATGTATATCCGTACTTGCCTTCAAAATTTCCATCAACTGCTGCTTGAGCACCAGATGCACTCAAATAGTCCAAACTCTCAATGTAGAACAAAGCATCATGGATGCCGCCTTCTTCAACGTGCACCTCCAATTTTCCATTGCCGTCTTTGGTAATCAAATCCACAAACTTCTCAATACCATAGCGAAGATTTTCTCTCTCACCGTAAATGTAGATACAACGCCCTTTTCCATTGACAGCATCCACATTAGCCCAACTGGTAGCATAATCGTCATCAGTGAAATGAACAAATGGAGCGACAACTTCCTTTTCGGATCCCTCAATGTACCAATCACCCATCTTGCCATCAATGGCCCCCAAGTCACCTGTCGTATCGATGTTCGGATCAACCTTGGCGACAGTGTAGGGCTCGAGCCAAGGAGAGACATAAACCATGTTTTCAGGTTGAGGCATTGGAGAGAAATCCCATTCGAAATCGGTATATCTTGAGAATTGCTCACGAGCTTCCTCAGGGTAAGCAATGTATCTTGCAACGGCAGAGGCAAGATTAGTACCACAAGAATCACCAACCAAGATAATGTTGTCATAGCCTTGATCGACCAAAGCACGGTAAGCATGCACCGCCTCATTGATTTGAGTTGGATAAGCTTTGTAATGGCAAGTCAAGGAGTAATCAAGAATAGCGATAGACAATTCGCTTCTCTTAGGCTCTGGGACAGCGTAATAAAGGGCCATGATTCCTACGAATTGGGCGGCAAAAACATTAAGAGCGTATCCACCACCGTGAAGGAACAAAATAACACTCTTTTTGGTGGCACCGGGGGTTTTGGAGCGGTGAATCCAATATGTCCGGTCGTCAATATTTTCTCCGTAGGCATTGAATTCTTTGGCAAGTGGGGAAGTCTTGTACTTTTTGAACAAAGAGGTCACTGGAGCATACATGACATGAGCAACATCATCTCTTGTGAAGTTATTGGCCAAATGACTCTCAACTGACAAATGTATATTTTTGTAGAGGGAATTGTGGAACTCCTTATTGGTGTTTTGGTAGATAGTCCCTACCGTGTAGTATTTGATTATCGAGGTGATAATTGCAACTGGAGCTGTCAAGATTCTGGCAAGAAATCTTAATGAGATCATTTTTGCACGGCTTGAAAATAAATATTTGAAGTACGTTGTTGAATCTGGGGAATGGACGAGATTGTGCGTTACTCCACGCAATGCATTGAGCCGCGGGGCTGGAAATGCGCAATATAGCCGTCCGGAATGTATCCCGTATTTTTTTTTGGATCGCGACCATTATTACTGCGATTATCTCCGTGCAACGTAGTTAATCTATTTACAACCTATACCCACTAGAACTTGGTGCAGTGGCAGATTTTTTAATATTGCCCAGAGCATCACGAAGTTGTCCCTTTTTGTCAATAACAGTCAAGTTCTTAGCCTTATTCAAGGTGTCAACAACTTCACTAACCTTTTGTCTCTTGTGGTCCCCACCAGTGTTTTTTCTTTCTTTTTCGCGCAATTCTTTAATGTCTCTCAATTCGTTAAAGTGCTTAGACTTAGCTCTCTTCTTGGAGCGTCTTAATCTCTGCTTGTCCTCTCGGCTCAACTCATCCTTCGAGTACGACAAACCGGACTTCAATTGGACTTGAGAAGTACCACGGGCTCCATCTGCCTTAGGTTTATCATCTCCAATTTTGTAGATTTCCTGTGGGGCCAATTTGGATTCATCGGAAACATGCAATGGTTGAGCATCCTCCAAAGATATGGATGCTGGTGCATCGGAGACTTTGACTTCGATGCTTTTGAATTCACTCGGCTTTGGTATGTAATGTGCCAGACATAACGAATCGAGTTTGTAGTTAAGTTTCGTGAACAAGTCTGTAATTTCGTTGTGAGCTGCCTCGATTTCATCACTGATTTTGTCCTCTGGCTCGACACCATGGAACTCATCTTCATACAATTCGGCCAAAGATTTGGAACTTTTCTCTTCCGAAACCTCGGTCTTTTGCTTCCTCACGAACTTGCCCACATCTGTGATAAGTCTCTTAGGAATATCGTCGAATTCGTCGGCCTTGATTCTTCTTCTGATGAGGTCCTCAATGGTTTCAGTGACCTCATCGGTGATGACTGGGACCGGCTTGGAAGTACGGTCGAATTCCAAGTTGGGAGCAACGTCATCTGTCAAAAGAGAGTCTGCGGGTCTGTCACCCGATTTCACCTCACCTTTCATGGTCCACTTCTTCTCTGCGATTAGTTCCGCTTCGAGCCCGGCGATTTCCGCCTGAAGTTTCTGTTGTTGCTTTTCGAATGTGGATAATTGTTCCGGAGCGGATTTGCTTTCGTCATCGCTCTCATCGTCGAAAAGATCAAGCATGGCGCCATCCACGGCATTTTCATACTCGTTTTCATCTAGTTCAGAGCCAGAATCGTTATCTTCGGAGTTTTTGTCACCAGATTTCTTGGTTTTATTCGAAGAGATCTTGGATTGACCCGGTTTATCAAAAAACTCGTCGTAATATTCCATTTCTTCCTGCTCTTCATCTTCCTCATCGTTACTCAAGTCAGCGAAAAGATCAACTTCCTCTTCGTCCTCCTCGTCATCGTCTTCAAGGGCAAGGATTTGCTTGTTGAATTGATCAATGTCAAAGAACTCATCGTTGAGGCCGAAAGCGTCTTTGACTGGGGCTGCCTGCTCATCATCAGATGGTACTTTGGTTTCTTTGGATTCTGCGTCCAGAACATCGCCAGTAGGAGCATCAGCGACATCATCTTCCTCTTCCTCTTCCTCTTCCTCTTCCTCTTCCTCATCTTCAGAGGCAACATCTGGTTGCTCCTCGGTCAGGAAAAACTCCTCATCACCACTGGATTCTTGCTCTTGTTCAGCTTCGTGGATAGCTTCATCAGCACTATCGGCGCTGTCATTTTCATCACTTTCGCCTTCTTCAAGAACTCCATATGTTTCTTTGAGTTTGGGAAGGATAGTGAGGTGAAAGGATTCACCTACGCCCTGGAGAACAATTTGGGCTTGTCCGAAGACCTGCGTGGGGTCTAAGCCTTCGGTGTAAATCTCATCGAGCACAGAGTTGTCTTTTGCGATGGGATCCAAGAGGCTCTTGGTGATGCCGTTTATCTTGTCGGCACTATCATCGCTTTTAGCGAGCCGGAAAATAGAGGCTGGATTATCAATCAAATCTTTTATCAAATCCATGGCTTGACGAGGGAGCTCTGGTGAGAATTTGGTGAGAAAAAACCTGTGGTAACTGATGAGCATCGACATGTAGGCAGGATGCTGAGAGTGAGCGTAGCGAGCCCGCGGTGGAACACGAGCCTCCCAAGGCTAAGGCGAAATCGGTACTTTTGGCCACCAAACCTTGTCACAGGGCAACTCCATATAGAAACTCGCAAGTTCAATCTCCTGAGGCCGTAGCAGTACTGTCACCAATAAGAGCACCGCACATTGAAGTTTTTTAGACTTACCCAAAACACTCTGATCTTGAGCCATGATAAGCGGCCTTGCGAGATATATACGCCACCAGAATGGCATAAAACCACGACAGACACAGCAGTTTAACCTCCAATGGCCAGGAATTTCTCCTGTCCACTCTATATTCTCCAGATCCAAGTCTGGCACGTCGTCGCGAAGGTGGGTGGCCAGACAAGCAGACGACCATCATACGAAAAAGTCCAAGACCCAGGGCTACCGGTCTCGGGCAGCATACAAGCTCCTTGAGCTCGACCAGAAATTCAATATCATAGGGAGAAACACCAAAAATGTTGTGGACTTGGGCTTTGCGCCAGGGGCCTGGACCCAGGTTGCACTCGCGAAATACGCCTCTCTTGGCGTGAAGTCACACAAAGTCCTCGGGGTGGATTTGATCAAGTGCTCCCCACCTGAGGGCTCCAGTTTTCTCCAGGGCGACATCTTTTCGAAAAAAACTCACGAGGACATCTCGGCCTTTTTCGGAGACCAGAAACTCGATTTGGTGATGAGCGACATGATGGCCAACACTAGTGGCATCAAAGACAACGACCACTATGCTAGCATGGATCTCTGCGACGGTGTCTTGATCCTAGCATGCGACCTCTTGAAGAAGAATGGAAATTTGATAGTGAAGTTCTACACTGGAAAGGAAGATAACAAGCTACAGGAGAAACTATCCAAAATCTTCCACAAGGTCTATAGAGCAAAGCCCGAGGCATGTAGGGCCGAGCTGCGTGAGATGTACTTTGTTGCACTAGGCAAAAGGAAGGACCTGGTCCAACTTGACGCCGTTTTTGGTCATCTGGGATAAACGATGCCATTTCAGACGCCTCGACTCTAATTCTCTTTACATATTTATTACACGTCTTCTCTGTCTAGTTTGCTGCCTCAGATGCCACCACTGCAGGTGCCGCGCGATCACATCAGTCGCATGTCATAATTGCAAGTTCCACTCGTCTCCTTTTATACTGGGATTCATTCTCGAAAAATTCACTTTCGAAACCGGCGAACAAAGCAATACCATAAATGTCAGCCGCGTATCGTCAACATCCTCTAATATCTAATCCATTGCGTTGGCTTCGCGGGGTGAAGAAAAGACATTCAGAGAAGTTGTATTTGGGTTCCTACTACGACAGCAGTGATGCTCCGGCGAATCCATTTTTAAATTCCTTGGCATCAACACGCCTTGATGTTTCCAAACTCAAGTTTCCTCTAGGGAATATGGTTCAGATGGTTGTGACACCTGCAGAGCTAGACTCTGGCCCGAGGAAGTACCAAATTAGCGCAGTGCTACGGAAGCCAAAGCGTGGCCAGAATCCCGCAAGCTATGTAATAAACAACAAAGGCTACATTGATTTTTTACAGAGGAAAAGCTTTCTACCGATCCCATCGAAAATTCGCCATAGAAGCTCCACTATAATTCCACGCGTCTCCATCTCCAAGACTTTCTCTGATGAGGTCCAGAATCTATATCGAACGGCTCTCCATAGCGCGAATGAGATAGAAGAGGAGGTCATCTCAAAGGAGAAGAGGGGTCTTTTGCTCAAGCCCGAAAAAGGATGTGGCGCTTCCGCCGGCAAGATCACTTGGGATAAGGGTACTCCCATTATCTACAGTAATGCGGTAAAAAAAGATACGTTTATAAATTACCAGGACAACCCTGAGCTTTGCTCTATTATAGTCAAACAGAATGGGTTTGACCAGGTCTAAAAATACATGAAAAAGGAGAAGAGCATAGAGGTCAAGAAGGCCGTCCAACTTTGCTCGATACCGATAATACCACCAGACTTCTTGGAAGCAGAGGAAGATGTGTTTTGTGTAATGCTTGACAAGGATTGGACCTCGTCATTGCTAGAAATCCACTTCTTGACAGCGCTAGCCTCAAGAGAGGAAGAGATTTCCATGTTGTCCAGCATGAAAATGGAAACAGTTCCGTCAGTTCCAAAGACGACACCACCCTTCATGGTAGAGGTCTTGTCTCTAGTAAAGTATGCATCGGCTTGAATACCGTCGTTGATGTCACCAGTTCCTTGGTAGTCGTGGACTGTGGAGTAGAGGTGTGTGGTCTCAGTGGAGTTCATGACTTCGAAAATATCGAGTTCACCGCAACCAGAGTTCCAACAAGAGCACTTGGCGTTCTCGGAGTATTGAGCAGTTCTAGGAATCTTGGCGTTCAAGAACCAGATGGCTGGCATGTCATAGTATGCAGATGATTCGACGGTGGCTTCTGGCATCTTGAATTCGAACAAGAACATCTTTGTGGTACCGTAGAAACCATGGTAGGCTGGGATACCATCTCTGTAAACACCACAAGACTTCTTTGAGCCAGAGCTGGGACAGCTGACGTTGGAAAAGATGATGTATTCTTCGTTGGAGTTGATCAAGTTGTCAGCCTCCAAGATGGTAGACTCCTCGGCAGTGGAGGTACCGTTTTCGCCGGCGTAGCTCAAAGCCTTACCCAAACAAGGGGAGTCGTCGCCGCCATGGGTCAAGAAGGTGACATTGTCAGAAGTCTGGTCAGAGGCGCTGTAGTAGGAGACTCTGTCCCAGGTACCGCTGGACAGGTCGTCACTGTAGTAAGCACCGAACAGTTCCAAGGTCAAAGGCCCACGGAAGTGAACGGAGACCTCCTCGTTCAAAGGAGAGTTAGTGCCCTCGAAGGTGGTGTAGTCGTCTTCTTGGGTGCAAGAGCACTTCTTGGAATCGATGTCCAGGAACGACTTGACGTCGTAGTAGCGGCCGCTGAAGCCGAAGTTTTCGAATGCGATGGCGTCCACGCTAGAGGCACGCTTGCTGAGACCAGCGGATAACGCAGGAGCCAAGAGAGCTCCAAGGATTGCAAGGGTCTTCATTGTTATGGGGATGGTTAAATAGGTGTGCAAAAAAAAAGGCCTTCGCAGCCTCACGGCCAAAGCTCCAAAGATATAGTGGAAGAATAAAATTAGGCGCATACCTGATTGCATCGCATGCAGAACACCGGGCTATGCTTCGAATGTGGATCCGAAAAGGTGAAGCTATCGCACAGATGAGGAAAACGCAGGGACAAGGCTGTGGGGGACGCGGGGGAAACGCGGCTCCTTATTGGATGTTCAGTCACGACCGCCTGTGGCAGACATATAGAGAGCAGGCCTAGTGGGATCACGAGGGCAGTATCAGAGCCCACCCGGATTGCAAGTGTCGAAGGAACTTGTTTGTTTGCACCAGCCATAGACACCAGTTGTGTGCACCACCAGTGCAGGCAAGCGTCACTTCCGTGCGCGTGCCGCAGCGCATGGCTTAGACCTAGATCAGCGGCTGCGATGGGAACCCCTGTGGGCAAACGCTTGTCCTGATTTCACCAGTGATACAACTACGCCTCGACACACCACATGATTCCGTGACGCCCACCGTGCGCGGCTGTGTTGGTGGTTGTGCGTGGCAGCGGGACCTCACGCCCCCTCTGTAGAACAGGTGGGCCGCATGGTCTGGGTGGTGAAGGGAACCCGGACGTGCCGCCGATTCTGCACACGAGAGAAAAACATCGAAGAATCTCCATGTCGTGTGAAAGGACTGCTGGCAGCGGGTGTTCTAAGAGCCTGGGAGATGCGCAGATTGCCGCACACACAGATTCCATGCCAGTGCGAGACCGCTGCCCCAGGTCGACGTGGGCCTTGACAGACGCGGGCGGGTGTCAGATCGAGGAAGAGCATTCTGAGAAGCTCGCACCCGCGGAACGAAAAAAAAAATAAACGGAAAAAAAAAAAAAGCCTCTGCCTCGGCACTCTCGTGACTCGAACATCTCAGCGGTCTACCCAACAGATCATACGTATCGGCCAAGCTACTTCAAGCATACAGCGACACACACACTTATACACCGCCCGGTTTGCATTCTTCACCTCTCCACAACTTGACTCGAGGCTGGGATCCATTGCATCAGACTAATGCCCGTTGGTGGTCTACCTAATAAGCCATCGGACCATGAAAAACAGCTCATTTCCCCGCCACCCTATTCACTTACGGGCGCTGGCGCCGCTGAAATAGCCGCCTCCTACTCCCGGTCAAACACACTTGCACCCTCCAAGCCCACGGACTCCCATGCGGACGATCCGCGGATGTATGGGGCCTCCAGTGGAGGCTTTTCCATATTGAAACCCAGATCCAGCCGTGACATAGTGGCCTTGATCTTCATACTTCTTGCAATGCCGCAAGGTATCAGCTGTCTTGTGCTCACGTCATACATTCTCCTGAATACCTTCAAGTCTGTCACAGGCAAGCTTCTTGCAAAGTGTCTCGTGAACTTCGATGGAGGTGTCACTTACAGCTTCAGCTCAAATACCAAGTCTAGATACTACAAGGCTGAGCTTCTCGGGGAGTTCTTGAGGCTCTTCTCCATCAATTCCTTTATACTCTTGATCTGCCATTACATCATGCCGCATTCGTGGTTTTCCTATTTGACTTTAGTGTCCAAAACCATCATCGCAAATCGTTTGATTGGCACCCATGCAACCAGCTCCAACACATATATGTCTGTGGTCTCCAGCAGCTCCTCCAATCCGGGGGTGGCTATCACGACCACAACCACTTGCAATGGAAACCAACCTTCTCGAAAGGGAAACGCGTATCCTAATTCGGTGCTATCTCACCGATTCATGATGTTCACATCGTGCATGTTCTGCGTTCTTGCCATCAAATTTCTCATCAAAGTTTGGGTGTCAAATCTCAACGTGGGCACTCTAGTGGGTGACTTCGTCTTATTCTACCGCAATACCTTCTTTGCTCATACGAACAATGAGTTGACAACAACGGAATTCGTAAAACGCACGTTTACAAAGTCCCCCTTATTGTTATCGCTACATTTCCTTTCCTCAAAGCAGAACCAATTCAGCATAACCGACCTCGAAAGTAAGGGCTCCAATGCTCTATGCAAGATTATTCTCGAGCTTGCAACGAAATACCTCAATTTAAGGAAGAGTACCATCTCAACAATCACGTTCGTCTTCACAGAGCTATCCACAATTATGAACTACGCCTACTTGGTCCTTTGCATCCATGTCATCAGCTTAACAATATCACCATTTTTAAACAAGTTCTTCATCTTCAAAGATTATTCCAAGACAATAGACCATCTTTCTTCATTGACTCCCGATATTCCTTTCGGGGGATTCAAAAGGGATTCTCAATTAGAGACCGCAAAAGATATTACTGTCGAGTCAACTTCGGTTTCAAGTCCTGACAGCATGCCACAGAGGCCAACAGCATTACAAAACAAACTTTTGACTGAAATTCGAGTCGACCCCAAAATCGCAGCATTTTCTTTCAGGGCCTCCGACGTGGATTCGAACCTGGCAGTTTCTGGAGAGAATTTCAAAACGTTTTGCATGTCATGTGCAAATATTCTGAATTCGAGCGTGGCAAAAGCGACTCAAAGTAAAACAACGATCGATCGCAAGAGATCTCAGAGCATCGTTGTACCTTCAACGACCATTATGGACAAGTGTTACACTATATCCATCCAGCCCTTATGGTCTTGGATTGCTGCAATCAAAATCTTCATGACTCAGCCACTTTTATTCGCTAAACCCGGACGCGAGTTGCCAAATTCACAGCCATACGGATACCCGGACTCAAAAGTAATCTTGGCGACTGTCATGATAAATGATGATTCTGCGATTTTTGAGATTCTCAGCAAAAAAGCCGAAGTCTCAGCCAATACCTCAAAATTCTCGCTCAAAGTAAACCAAATCGATTGGCCGTTCTTTGCCATCAGCAGACCCGAAGAATTCGAGGCCCAATATCTTAAAGTATATGCTTTATCACCTCTTGAACATTTTGAGATTGAGGTTTTTAGCGATGGTACTTTGGTCAGTTCTCATTCAGTACAAACGATCGAGCTGAAAAATTTTTCTGTCCATGTTGATAGGGAGGGTTCCAAGAGCATAAAAACGTTACAGACTAGTTTGCTTTACTCGATTCTGTCATTATCTGATCTCAAGATTATCTATAAAAAACACAAGAAAGACGAAAACAAACGCGTTGCTGACATGAAAAAGCAAATTGATACCTTGAAGTCCAAAATTGGAAAGTTTGGCAGCAAAGAGATCAAGGAAGGCCGAGTGAGTGGCAGGTTGAAGGGTTTGCAAAATTCAGCTGCACAGTTGGAAAATGAGATCAAGGACTTGCAGAAACAAATCGAGTCATATGAAGAGTCACGCGTTAATTTCGAGGCAGAGTATCTCAAAGAAGAGTCCTCGTTAAAGGGAAGTATCTTGGAGACAGAGAACATCATTCGTCATTATGAGGCCGAGATCTCAGATTTGAGAACGGAGTTGAAGACTATAGAAGGAGAAAAAAGCGTGAATGAATTGAAACTCCAGAAAGTCACAAAGAAGCTCATGAGCAGAAACGAGGATATCGCGAAAGCTAACAACGAGCTCAAGGTCTTGAAGAAAACCTTCATTTCAAAGCTTCAAAAGAGGCAAAGAAGAGTACACGATCGTTTCGACAACATTCTTCCGAAGATATCGGAGGCGACAAGCATTTTGAGCGAAGAAATTGAAACTTACTATAAATATGATGAAATCTCGGCAAATCAAGTTTAAATTCGATTAAACTTATATATACTTTAATGAATTGATTATGAATAGATCTGTGGTTGTAGAACCGAGTGTATCTACGCATGAAACATTCATTCTGTAAGGGATTCCCCTATCCTGTGGAAGCCCTTCTGGAAGTAAAGCAAGCCACCAGAAGCAGCAGATTTTAATCCCTCATTCGGCTGTAGAATTTCCTCAACTTTGACAATCCATATTTCATGGTCTTCTACTTGAAATACCTTGCTTTTCCGGCAGATGAAAACCACCTCCAGCTCTTTTAGTATGGGGACAGCAGCGCCATGATGAGTCATATGCATGGTATATTGATCTTTGAGACCTCTAAATGGAGCTGTCATCTCGTGATATGTTTCTCCATCGTCAACTGGCGACTCGAAATGCGAGTTATCTCGCTTGATACCACCTGCAAATTTGCGCCCCAAGTATACGGCTGACTTAGTGGGAGGCATAACATGAAGACCTAACACACCGTCGTTCTGGTGCAATGCCGCCGAGGTATAGCTAGGGAGATGCAAATTGAACATAAGCGAGGGATTAGGATATGCGGATAACGAGGATACAGATGATAGCGTCATGCCGTGGAGGCGGGGTTTGGACGAACAGGTGCCTGTGGTGAGTATCATCGCTTGGGAGCTGACTCGGGCCATAGCAGACTTGAACAAGACGCTGGCATCATTCATTCTTAGAAGAGTGGGTCTCATGATACCATGAATTTTGTGAGTGTGGCAGTGAGGTCCTCAGAGTAGCTTTGGGCAAGGTTGAGTCTACAGTGCTTGACGCCGGTTCCGCTGATGCGCATCTCGCGTATTAGCAAAAAAGTTGCTAGTACCAACACAAGCGTATAGTATTTACCAGTCAGGAATTGTGAAAAGACGGAAAGCTCATGCTGAATTCATTAGAACACTGTCACCAATTTGGACTCAGAAGGGCCTTCAAAACGCCTAGGCACACGTGGCTTACGAGAGATACAAGATCACGTGACTTTATCTATTCAGAAATGTGATTGACATCGCTCATCGGTATTGGTCCTTTTCAACCAGACAAGAGCATTTAGATCCGATTTAAACAGAAGAGGGTCCCACGTAGATTCGACTTTTACTTTCGAATGCCATGGTCGCAGTGCTCGATATTCTCCCTGGTCGCACGCTACAAAACTCGCGTTAAGTACCTTTCATGCAGTTTGTTTGTATACCTCCCGTAAGTACTTAGGTTGATACTTCTTGACACTAGCTCAAATCGACCATGATGGCCAGTGATCTGGATTTACTCGCATTTGAAAGCTATGTGAAGCGACATACAAATCCCTTGTTGTCACTCAATACTAGCCTCCAGAACACCAAGACCAAGAACAAGTCTGGAGTTCTTCTGGAAAATGATCTACTAAAGAAGGCAAATATTTTGGTGAGCGCCATTCCACCGAACCTTTCCAACTCAGATATCAGTAGAATATCTACAGCATTCAAATGCCTTTACCTCAAAGCAGCGGGAGTTGAAGAAAAGCTTCCACTTATCAAAAAGCACCAACAATTCGTCATGAGCTTGAATACCATGAAACTACCTCAGCGCGCTATCGAAGAACTATCTACCATCTTCAACCTTTTTCTGTCGTCATCTAAATTCAAAGAACTCCCATGGAACGCCTTACTCAAGAGCATACCTCCGAATGAAACAAAATTTCCGCGACAAGTTCTAGTTGCTTTTGGTTTCTTTGTGATCCAGTCACTCTTGCAGTTGACTTCGTTGAAATTATCTGCGATTCTCAAGGGCGACCCTGAATGGAACATATCTGTATTTCAAAAAATTGCTGATACTTTCTTATCATCCTCAAATCTCATGTCGGCTATCCTGTTGGTGGAGGAGACTTTGCAAATGAAATACTACAAGAATGCAATCAAAATGATTTCTGGCTTCCTAAAAGTCGCAGATGTGTTGCAGAAAAGATTGTCCAGCACTCCATTGGAAAATTCTATGTCTGCACTAAAATTGAAGCTTGCTCAATTTCAACACCTATGTGGTGACAATATTGACGTGGACTTGGAATTGTACAATGATAAATTCTTAGCGCCATTTGTGAGAGACTTCCATGCATCTGAAGCGCAACCCAATGAATCTTTCACAAAGTCCATCACAAGCATTCAAAGCGACTTATCCTTGGATTTAAAAGGCTTAAAGAAGGCTCAAGTCAATGCGATCTCCGAAAAGACAACATTGTCTTTCGATATAGATAGCGTTGAGCTGATCAAAGCTTTCTTTGGCTCTTTATTGAAATCATGTGGAGAAACAAATCCAATGGAAACCTGCATTCAGCTACGAGCAATCTTCAACATAATTGACACCAACAGTATCGTGTCTAACTCCCACATCAT
The DNA here is from genome assembly GCA_002893645.1 of Metschnikowia hawaiiana. Lineage (NCBI taxonomy): Eukaryota > Fungi > Ascomycota > Pichiomycetes > Serinales > Metschnikowiaceae > Metschnikowia > Metschnikowia hawaiiana. The sequence continues at coordinate 394,184 of NXGY01000002.1, forward strand.
TGGCGAGTCAACCTTATCCCTCATTGAATTTTTCTGCCAGAACAGGATTGACGGTGATGTGTGTATGGAATATGTGGTACCTCATTTATCTCGCTTCTTGATAAAATTACATGAAACAAAACTTTTGAAAAGTTTAGCTCGCTTATGTTTTCAATACGGGAAAAAGTTGCAACTGAAACTGTCTTTGCTACAGACAGCGCTTATCGATGCCAACACATTATCTCTTGAGCAAAATCCTGCTGACAAGGGAAGAATTCACCTTCGCATACACTTTTGTGCGTCGTCTTTGCTAGACTTGAATGGGTACGAGGAAGCATTTCTTGCCATGAAGTCTTATATGAAATTCCTGGAAATTCCCAATATTGACAAATCCGTTTGTGGGATTGTCTCCAGTTTGGTATCATATATTCCTTCACTGATTGACTTATTTTTCGGTACAAAACTGAATTTGTCCCCTGAGAAGCAGTTGTTTTTGTTCGAATCTATATATTCGCTGGCAGAATATATAAGAGATGAAGCATGTGGACACTCAGTTGGAGTAATTTTGAAGAAGTTATTACTAAAGCCCAAGTTGTCAGCTATTCACAAGATTGACCAAATGTTTCCTTCCCACATTTCAAGGGAACAATTAGAAGAAAAACACAACGATGAAGATTTTCTACTTTCGAGCAGTATTTTAACTAATGGCTTATTTCATGACACACAATCACCCGAAGTCATAGAGGTTATACATGAAGATCTATCCGAATGGATAAATCGTGTCAGCAATGAAGATATTACTCCGGAGTGCATGAGAATATTCCATATCATAATTAAAAAGACATACAATATGGGGTTTTTTCATTTTGCACTCCATCATTTGAAAAACGGTCTTCGTCTTCATTGTGACGATGAAAGTATATTTCTCCAATTACTACAAACATTTAGTAACTGCTATATGGATTGTGGATTGTTAGAGCTTATTCCTGAGCTCCTTGCTAAACACAGCAATATTTTGAAAAATATGCATGCAAGCAGAAATCCCAACATTTGCCACAACGATGTCATGCACTGGAAACTCATACAACTTAAATACTATATCAAGATGAACGATCAGCCGAAGTATACTGCTAAGTTGAAAGAGTTGAAATCCACGCTTGCTTCCACTCCAGAATATAACTTCCAAGGAGAATCACAACATAATTCTGTCTTCTCTAAACTTCAAAGTTTACTCATTGTTGGAGAATTTCTGAGTTTGGTTTCTGAGGCTAGTATGCTACTGGGCGATGTATTGAAATCCTTATTACATTCAAAATTTTCACTGAAGGTATTCCTATCTATTTTGCGGAAATCAGAGACATCGAATAAATTTGCTGACATAAAGTTTCATGCGCGGAAATGTCTTTTAGTCTCATACAGACTTTCATTTAAAGCAGCTCGGAATCTAGGATTACTGCGAGAGGCTCTCTATTTTTTGGATGAGCTAAAACATTTCAATGGTTCAATGCCCAACAGAGCTCAAAGTCTGTTTAATAGCTTAAGCTTGGTGGGCAATTACATATATGCAAACAAAGCTATGCAAGCAAGAGAACTATTTGAAGAAGGTTCCAAGAATTTGTGGAGCACGCCAATTTTGCATGTCATGAAATTAATTGGGTCCACCTTGCTCGGCATGGAGGCAATGTCTGCCAGCGAAATTGACTCGATCCTGAAAATCATCCACGAAAAAATCGAGGAAATCTCTCTGTGTGATGGATTGCACACACTTATGTTTTCGACATACCTTATAGAAGATATGATTGCTGATCTTGAATATTTTATTTCAGCTCATTTCAAGAAGAATGCACTGATACTCATGTCTCATGAACGGAAAAGAACGTTGTCAATGCTTCTCAGCGCGATCATCGTCACTAGATTCGAGCTTAACAAAGTCAACTCAGGTCTTGTTGATAACCAGACTTGTATTGTCCCTGTGTTTAGATCAGGCGATTTGCAGATGAAAACCTTTTGTCCCACGATGAATGATAAAATTCTCGAGTGTAAAACCATTTTGATGAAATTTTTGGAGGGAAACTATCTTTCTTTCTTAGATATTGCCAAGATCCACGATGTTCACACATTGCTCAATAGATCTGTCATCCTTTTATCATCACTATCAGTCATGAAGAAAAGTGGTGCCGAAGATTTGCTTCAAACTTTGTTTTATCTCAAAGATGTCGCAAATTACCTACCATTTGATAATCAAAAATACTTCTTACAGACTCTTCACGGAACTCAACTGTTTATCCCCGAATGCGACATTACATGCGACAGAGTTCCCTTTCATGAACTGAAAAAACGATTTTTCGATAATCTTCGAGAAAATCTTCCAACGGATTGGGTTATAGTAACTATAGATATCTGTCAACTAAGTGGCGACTTGATACTCTCTAGAATGCATATGCAATCAGAATTTCCGATCATAGTGAAAATCCCATTTAACAGAGGATGTCTGTCTAAGAATTCTTTTGAGGCCGTCTCCGAAGAAATCAAGCAAATTATCAAAGAAAGTAATCAAACTACGAAAGCTGAGGTTACTTCATTGGTCAAAACGAAAGAAGATAGAAAAATGTGGTGGAAGGGTAGATTTGCATTAGACTTACGCCTCAAAAACTGTTTAAAGATATTGGAAACGGAAGCTATTGGAGGGTTCAGAGGTGTATTTGGCCCGGCACAACAGGGTAATATCGCTTACGAGACTTTTAAAAGGAGTCTAATAACTATAGTCAAACGCTTCATAGAAAATGACTCGGACTTCGAATTGAGCGATAGTCTCGTTGAGTTATTTTACAATTTAAATCCCTTTGATGATGATGGTGTTTTTCAATCAGATGTCTTATATGATATTCTTAATTACACAGGAAAGCAGTTGGCAGATGGCGGATTCGGAAAATTGTCGACTAAAAATCTCTCAACTTTGCACAGTGAGGTTAGGGATCTTTATACACAACAAAGCAAGAAGAATCCAGCTGGTCATTTGATTTTGATTCCCAGCTTTTCTTGTTGCTCCATTCCTTGGGAATCGATGGATTTTTTGAAGGGGCGGTCTATTTCAAGAATGCCTAGTGTCCAGATTGCGATAGACACCTTGATGGTGCGTGGTAATCAAGTCTTAGCACGTAAGATGACTGAGCAAAAAGTCTTTTACGTCGTAAATCCAGGTAAGGATTTACAGAAAACACAGGATAGGTTTGAGCCATTATTTTCAAGCTTCAAAAACTGGTCGGGTATAATGGGTCATAAGCCATCAGAGGATTTCCTCCTAAAGAATTTCTTTGAGAATGATATTTTCATTTACCTCGGTCACGGAGGTGGGGAACAATACTTACGGACGTCCTCTTTATTGAAAGCCCGATTCCATCAAGAATCTAGAAATCTTCCGGTTGCTTTATTAATGGGATGTTCATCGTCAGCATACCAAGACAATGGCCAGCTTCAAGAAACAAGCAATGTCTTCAATTGGCTTGTTTGTGGATCTCCAGCAGTTGTGACCAATTTATGGGATATAACAGACAAGGACATTGATATGTTCAGTCTTACTCTACTTGAAAAATGGGGCATTGCAGATAAGACGAACGAGAGTCTCCTCAATTTAGGCGAATCTTTGGCAGCCAGCCGTGATTCTTGTACATTAAGGTACTTGAATGGTGCTGCACCTATCTTGCACGGGTTGCCATTATATATTAGAGATTAGTATAACAAAAAAGTAATAAATGGTCGTTTAATCATTAAGTATACAAAATGTAACAAAAGGGTTGTCACGAGGGAGAAATGCAGTAAAAAGAGCGACTAAGGCACTGGATTGTCCTCTTCAGTTGGAGGTATATGCTGGGAAACCCCATTGGCACTTGCATTGATTCCCTCCGTGTCGGAATTTGCAGAACTCACGTTGCCCGCACGCTCGTGTTGGTTTTCATATGTGCTATTAGTGGAATTGGTCGTGTTGGTGGATGTCGATGAATTGCTAGGGACACACCAATTTTTGTGGCTATGCCACGCCCTCATTTGACAGTCTCTAGAGCAATACTTTGTTCTTTTGCACCTTTTGCATTTGCTAAACTCTCTTGGGAATTTCTCCCATTTGCCGCATTCAAGGTTCCCACATTGTCTCACACCGCCCTTATAATCATTTCTTCTGCAAGAATTGCGCATGATGACGCCAGACCAATAAGACATATCAGTCCCTGCAAGAAATGTGAACTTCTCGATCATGAGAAACAAATTGACCTTTTTATATTCAGCCAATGCAGCATCATAATCATTCTCTGCATGAGGATCATCGTTATCGATATCAAAGTTATTATATGTGTCGTAATTCCACATTCTAGACAAAATATCCTTTTCCTCCAATCTCTTTTCAATGATAGTTTTGCCCAACTCTTTACATTCTGCTTGAATGTAGTCATTTGTCTTCTCATTTAGACGGAATAAAGCCAATTCCCGTTCTATTGTGTTCTGTATCTTTTCAGCATCGCTTATAGCTTCATACAAATGATTCAAACGCGTGAAGCTATCAGTAGAAGACAGTGTATCCTCATCAAAATTAGGTAGGTACGCGTCACCATCGTCCTCAAACTTATTTTTCTCGTCACTATCATCTTCGAGTTCCTCTAAATCATCATCGTAAGTTTTTGTAGCATTTGACTGCGTTTTAAAACCAGTGCCTTTGCTGCACAAATCCAACTCATCCCCAGAGATATCAAAATTATCATGGCGGATGTCCAACTCACTTAATTGTGGAGAGGTTGCGGAGGGTGCTCTGAATTGAATGCAGTCACCCACTTGATTATTCACAACAGAAGGGCGACCGGTCATCATATCCGAGGCAGCGTTTCTTTTGTTCTTCTGCAAGGTCAATGTTTCATCAGAGTTCATTGAGAGGGGATTTCTCATCCTTGACCTCATCTGGGCTTTTTTGAAGGATAAATGAGACTCATTTTCTCTCATACTCATATCGACTATGAGATGAGTACTTTGAAGAACCTCTTTGAGATACGGGTATTTGGAAATATACGCCAACAACTGTAAGCACCATACAACATCATCATCACGAGGGATCACAACTCCAGAACTATTAAAATTTCTGGGAGATATTTTGGAATGGAGTGCATTGAAAGACTCTGTGGATCTGTCGTCTTGTAGATAGAGATTACTCAAAAATTGAAGATTATTGTCCATGCCATATTGTAGGTCACTAGAGCCACATTGATAGAGAGATTCGTTTTCTTTCTCTTCTCTTAATCTTTTTATAAGGCTAATGATGAGAAGCCTTCTTCTGATCTCTTCCGACACAGTGCCGCAAGGCGAGGCGCTTGTGTCAAATGTTGGGCGAGCGTCTCCACGGGACAATTGTAGAAGCTGCTCAATACTCAAACTGTCATGGTCGTTTGTGAAGAGGTTGCCGATGCAAGTTGGGTTGAATAATGCAATATGCGGTTGGAGGTCACTGCCAGATGGCGCACGCACGGTGTTTCCGTCAAACTGCTGAGGAATTCCCGATAAGCCATTTGTTTCAACATCTGGGAACATCAACAGGTTGCCCGGATTGCCAGTCTCCTGGGCAGGGTCTTGATCTGCAAACAGACGAGCATCGCTTAAAGCCACATGGGTAGCATCATTCTCCACGCGTTCCTGTGGTACTCTCGCTTCATTTGCGTCTCTCAGTACCTCGTGCGTCAAGACTGGTTGCTGAGAAGGTTGTGTGACCAGGGCATTTGGTGTCAGGTGCGATTGCTGGTTTTGTGAGGGTTGATGCATGTGTTGTGGCGCCATTGCATTGGGGTATGCTTGACCTGCCGAACCAGGCAATGAGACTTTGCAGAAGAAATTGGTTTCATGAAGACTCATGTAGTTGTCCAAGACCGTGGCGATGACTGGAAGCATTCCCGCCCTTACAACTTTTTGTCGTATTTTCTCGGTTCCTCTAGTGCTGATCAAAACCAAGCATTGAAAAGCCAAGGTCCATTTCCAAGCAGTGAGAAGCTTTCTCTCATTGTTGGATATGATGTCGTTCACATACGATGTGGAATTGTGACATTCGAGAAGAATCTCGACCAAACGCTCAATACCACCATCATTAGCTAGGGTTTCACGGACCTTTGCACTTGAGGAAACGAGGTAAGTGAGGTGGTTGAGGGAGTTGACAAGCGGTTTGTCAGATGTAACGTCAAGCGCTCTCCTATCATAAAGACTTGTTGTGATCGTGACAGCAGCTCGATTATTGGCTATAGACCTATAATTTGAGTCTCTCATAATTCTGATAACAAGTAAATGAGAATGAGGATGATTGGATGGAGAAGGGGTTTATGATGTCATGTATAAGAGGGGGATGGTGAGGAAAATTAGTTGTGTGGGTTTATCGTTAATCGAAGCTTGTATCTGTGATGGGGTATCAATGGGGTGTTTATGTAGGTTTAATGATGGCAAAATCTAAGGACAATTTACTGGGCGAGCGAGCGATAAAAAAAAAAAAAGAAAAAAAAGAAAAAGCACATAGACACACAGTGGACTGCGAATGTTACAACATTTGTATATCCCAGTTGTTGATGGTCATCGGAAACCCCCAGATTGCCCGGGGATGATTGCCTGGACAATGCAAATGAATTCGGTATGTCAAGCTTTCCGGGGAAATGGGTAATAACTGCTTTGCCACACTTTGCCGCCTTATAGTCACGTGAATGCGGGCTATCGCCTCAGGAAAAATGGGCCAGAAGGGGCAAGACGGCCCGGAAAAGTAAAGCAGATCATTAGAAATCGAGGGTAAGCGTTAACGAGACTGTCACACTCGTCGTCGTGGAAGTATCAAGTAGCGATCTTATATTTTGTAGGGCTTCTCAAAGTTGGCCACTGTGCAATTTACTGCATATTTCGATTGCTTTTCCTTGGTTATATAAGTGGGGAAGCCTTGCTGCGCAGCCGTTCCTCGCCTACAACCCAATTCCTTTTCCCTGAAATGAACTGCAAACCTTTGGAATCCCTTGATGGGATAAACTTTGATGACTTGTTCAAGCAATCCTCTGAGATCATTGACTCAATTGCCGACTGGAAAAAAGGTGGGGACTACGGTTACGAAGTTCCACAATCTTCGTCAAAGATTAACGTGAGAATCCATAACAACAGCCAATTGAATCATGACTACTGGGTCTCCAGGACAAATGATTTTATTGAACTTTCCAATACCGCCAAGGAGACATTATGGGGTCAGCTTTTGCATTATGTCATTGGGTCCCTTCTGTCTTTGGAAGAATCACACACAGCCATTGAGAAGGCTTATATTCAGGAGCTTGACCGTTACAACATTCATCCTTACGAGACTGATTATAAAGCTCCGGATGGATATAAGAGTCTAACTTACTTGACTGAGCTATTTTATCACCTTCAATTTCCATTGAAACCGCGTCGTTTCTGTAATCTCGTTCATGTCATAAAGAAAGATGATGACAAGGAGGCATATGTGATAAGCCTTGCTGTCAGCCCTTCGCTTATCCCTGGTCAGTCAAAGGAGCCCAAAGTCGTTGACGGACAGTACACATCCATTGAGAAAATCAGTTTTGACGGAACAAGTTTAAGCTGGATCATGACAACTTGCTCGGATGCAAAAGGTTCGGTACCACCATGGTTGGCCAGGAGCTCAATGAATGGTGTTGTCGCCAAAGATGTGCCATACTTCTTGAAGTGGGTGCATTCGAAAGGTTCTGAAGATGTCGCAGGCGATCTTAATTAGACACAAATCGTTTTTAATTAGACTTATCATTATTTTCCTTAGTTTCTTGCTCCATACCTCCAAGCCAAATGCGTACATCCTCTCCAATGCTCTCTAGAAAGCCCAAATTGGCGGCCCCGTAGATGCTATCGGCTACTTGAAGCAAGTATCCATTTTCTGGGCTGCGGATTGTCCGAGTTTTAGCCTTAGAATTCTTGATGACAACAATGACCTTGCTCTCATGACGAATGAGATAAAATAGCCAGTTTCCAGACTGGTTGCTTGAAAACTTGTGCAAATATTCCGTAGCCGCAGCGGAAGCGGTGAATGCCTTTCCTCTGGGTTTGCTGATCAAATGTTCTATCAATCGATCATGAAGATGAAACATAACTCTGAGAGAAGACTTATCACTGTAATTGATAAGATCAAGAGGGTTCTGAAATACCGGAAGTGTTGGGAGTGACGACCGATATCCTTGAGTTTCGACATCGTAAACAATGTAAAAAAAATCCAGATCTATTTTACCGACGCCAAACTTGTCTGAATCAGGATTGGTATTTCCTTTAGAACTGATTCCAAACGTGTCCAGCAATGACCCAATACTATTTCCCAACGCCGTACCAGCGGCATGCTCAGAGTCTTGTGTAATTTCCATAATTCTGTCAAGAATTTTTTTCTGTAAAGCCACATAAAATTCTTTACTTTCCAATTGCGGGATTCCAGATTCGAACGCAAGGAGAACAAGGCTTTCTTCCTGTAAATATGCAATAATCAGATATTCTATAGTTTCACCATCTTCTTCAAAACTTATTGGCAAGTGAACAAGCATCCTTGTGATTTCGTCTCCTACCAAGCCCACTAAATACTCTCCAGAATTTTCAGAGTCGGTCACATCCGTTACCGTCCCAAGGTGCTCTCTTCGATCCGGAGTCAGATTTCCTTTGCCATAAAGCCAGTTTGAGGAATTGCTCAATTGCTCTGTAAAAGCCAGCCCTAGATACCTGAAGCCAGTGATAGTTTCATTTATAGGTGAAAGCACTAATTTGTTAGTCAAATTGAGAGGACTGAATGACTCGATAGATGGAGAAATGCTTTGTCCATTTTCGTTTTCGTCCTGTGTTCCTATGTCCAAGTCCTCTCCATTATTCCTCAAATTTAGAAGATCTTCTTCCCATTTCTCATGCAATGCAACATAGAATCTTTCGAAACGAGATCTAGGAGAGAGCGCCTCGGCCTCCAAACATTCGTTGGAGTCCAACGTTTCGAAAATTTTGAAGACTTTCAAGAAGCTCTTTTCAAGGGCGGTCATGTTTGCACCCCTGTTGGTAGATTGAATATTTGATGCATCGACTCTGCCTAGCTCTGAACAATGAATTACACCTCTTTTCTTAGTAACATCCTTGCTCACATTAGCTACTAAAATTGCGCTAGGCGTTATGTTCTCTCCCGAGAAGAGATCCTCAATCTCATCCTTCGTTGATTCTGAAAATCTGATGGATGATTTTCTGTAACTTTGTTTGGGTAGAAAATGAAAAAAGCCTTGGTGGTTCATTCTGTTTGGCCAGCACAAGTCGCGTGGACCAAAAACACAATCAGAGCCGCAGTTGAAGTTTTGCATGAAGTTAGTCCAATGGCTTCGAAGGAGTGTTTGAAAATGGCTGTCTTCATGAACCCTTTGAAGTTTCGAGAACGACAGATTAAATAATTTAAATACTTCGTTCCAGTTATAGACTAGATCTTCTAGCTGCTTTCCATATATGTCTTTTCCCACGCTGTTTTCATTTGTTGTGGATATGGATATACCGATATGGTAGTTTTTTTCAAGCTCCATACATAGAATGGTGCCTCCTGAGGTTTGAATCATGAGTGCTTCGTTATCATTTCCAAAAGTCGAGGCCATCGAACTCGATCCTCGGATGAGGCCAATAAGGTTGAGCTGTTCTTTTATATCAGTCGCTCCGCTTTGAATATCGTCATTGGAAGGATGGTTTTCGGGATCTTTTATTTCATCGCTTGGTTTGATGAAAAATAGAATTTGTTTCGAGAGACCTTCCGTGCTTTCATCATTGTCCTGAACCAATGAAGGGTTGTAAAGAGTAATGAAACTGATTCTCGGCCTGGACAGCTCTGGCCTAGATTGTCCGTCAATTGACGAAAACCCTAGCGCCTGTCCACCAAATCTTTTTATGAAGTCAGAGAAGTAATTGCTCATTGCGTCAGAGTATAATTATCGTACATATCTTATCTGTTGAACTGACTTCGCGCGCGTGTACCTCTTGTATTTCGCAACAACTATATATAAAAGATCACCCATGATTTTCATCGATAATAGTGCTAATATCTTTTCACTCTTAGAAGCACTCAAGCCCGGTTCATAAAATAAGTATAAGAGCTTCTTATTGTGCCCATAAATCACTCCATCCGATGTTTTTTCTGACAGCGTTGGAAAAGCCTTCATGGTGCTTTACCCATATTCTGGTTGCTTCTCTATTCAACAATGCGGGTGCAACTTCAATCTTTTGAGAAATGTCATCGTATTGACTTTTGAAGTAGTCCACTGAAGATACCATTCGGCTTTTCTTCTGCTTCGCAGATTCCTCGCTGGCAGCCTCCATAAGCCTCTTTTTTGCTGCAACGGACTTTTTCGAATCATCAATCTCGACGTGGAGAAGCGGAAATAACCATTGCCTCTTGATGTGCATGGTCTTGGCTCGTTGTTCTATTCTCAGATCCAAAGACAGGAACAAAATGATCCCGTCCCAATTCGGTCCAAAAACCAATGAAGATTGGCCCGACGCGTAGTCGTACTGAGACTCCAACTTAATGCCGAATTTTTTGATTATGGAACCTAGTTTTTCGATCTTTTGTACTTCGTGTGTCTGTAATGAGGACTTTAATTTAGCCAGACCTATCTCAGGCGAAAGCATCTTGTCAAGGAATGGTACTAATTGGCATGCCAAAAACTCAATATTCGACGATGGTCCACTGTATGATACCCTTGCCTCGACAGGTATTCCGTCGGCAATCTTCATGAGAACTGCTTTATTTTGTTTCATCTCTTCAAACGAATCAAACTCAAGATTCTTGGCATTTGGCAACAAGCCCTCATGATTCTTTAGTTTCAGCGTATTAATATCACTGAAAAGAGACCAAAATTTTAGAGAGGTCAAGGTAGGATAGAAGCTGGAATCACCGTTTGAGTTCAAGGAATCGTAGAAGAAAAGCCAATCACTCATTTCTGCGGGCCGAACCACCGAGTCATCCTGAAGATGAACCATATCAAGATACTTGTTGAAACATCCTCGAATAACTTTATCTAATGATCCGGTGGCAGCTGACTTGCCACCACCCGTGGAAAGCATATCCATTACAATTTTAAAATTCTCCTCTTTGGATAATCGCTGGTCACGCTTAAAGAGTCGATCCACTAGAGAGAACCACGAGCTCTGTGTATCCTTATTAATTGTTCTTTCTGATTCATCTTGCGGGAAATGATGAGCATCTGCATCTAGCTTTCGACAAGAAAATTGTAGGTAGTTTATACATGCACGGATATCACCGTCACATGTTTCAAAGACATCAGAGATCTCCTTCCGATCGAGATCTAGGTTTTCTAGCTCGCTAATCTCATTTAAGAATTCTTTGACGGATTTTTGAGCGGTACGATGTATCCTGGTATCACCATGTGTGCCCGTGGGTTTTTTGAAGGGTACTAATTCAGAAATCGAGCGAAGCTTCTCCATGGGATTGGATCCGTTAAATTTGGAATTCAGCGAGTAGACATCATTTGCGATACAAATAATAGGCCTGTTGAGAACAAAGCGCTTCTTGTCTGACTTCTTTTTATTCGAGTTCTCTTCGGCCCTTTGTGTGTTAGTGTCCGCTGAGACAATTTCTGAAATCACCTTCACTATGTCACCAGTATTGACAGCTGAATCAATCTCGTCTATGATCAAGCACGTGGGTTTACCATTAGAAGAGATCGTATTGACGGTAAGAGCATTCTTGATTTTGAGCCTTAGTGCTGCCGTCGCGTTTGCAAAGCGGGCTGCTCCCAGAGAGGCATCTGCGCCGGTCATAACATCCATACTATTGGCGGCATTCAACTCTTCGACGTGATATCCTGCTTGTTTGGCTAATAGGTGTGATATGGCGGTTTTTCCGATTCCCGGTGGCCCGTGAACGAGAAGAACTTTTTTCGTTGGTCTCCCCAAATGATCCACGAAATCTGCAGACGCTTTTGGAGAGCCAAATACAACATGACTCCATTTCTGAAGCCAGTGCATCACCAGTCGGTATTGCGGCTCATTACCGGCATCACACACCTTGAAGTACGAAGTTGGCTTATACTTCTCGGACCACATTTGGGAGGACACATTGGCTTGGGTATCGGGAGCTGACTTTAGGCTTTGAACAAGCTCCTTGTTTTTCCGAGACTGGTTTCTCTGCTCAACGCGCTCATATAGCTCGTCCATGTTCATGATTCCGTCCGGGTCTTCGTCAAAAGAGAAGGGGGTTCTTTTGCGATGCCGGGGTCGAAGTGAGATGATTTGTCCGCTCAGGAGTTTGACCTCCTTGGACCGGAAATCCGCAGACTCCCCATGGCTGCCGGCTAGGTTTTGGTCTGATTGTTGCGGAGCCTCAGTGTGAGACGCCGGTTGTGAGAATAAGAGTGATTGGGCAAAGTCCATATCCAGCGAAGGGCCTTCGAGGGGAGCCACTTTGTCTATGTCACCATTACCATTGTCCGCTGGCGCAAAGAGCAACGACTGCCCGAAACCAAAGTCTGAGTCTGACATAGTTGTATGGGTATTGATGCACACGATATTCAAGAGATGAAATGGCCCTGAGACGCGCAAGTCGCGTAGCGCGGCTAGCCTGCCAGACACGCGAGGGCAGAGCGCTTGGGCCAGTGTTTTCTACATGAGGCCGTAGCTAAAATTGAAGAGTGGATGCTTTTTGATAATTTGCCGTAACTAGAAAGCGACAGGATCCTTGTTGGTAAAGCAGGCGCTTATTTACATGCTGGGAACTAATTTAAGTGATGGCCTACTTTGGTGAGGTGAGCTGATGTCATTTTGCAAACATGTGGTAGAGGCTGAGCAGCAACCGGAATGCAACTGCGATGGAAAATTATTTCAAGTCTCGCCGACAGAACAAATACGACAAGCAAGACATACAGAAAGAGAAAAGTTCACGAGAACAGCTGGTAAAAGGCGCCGCCAAAAAAAATCAATTTTGAAAATAGTATAATTATATGTAGATTTACTCGGTGTAAGCACGTGGAGCCTCACCCTCTGGACCAATGTACTCTGGATCTCTCCATGGACCGTAGTCATTCAAGTACAATTGCTGGTCAGTGACTTCAGAAGCACCACCAAACTTGGTTGGCAAGTTTTCGGCTGGGATTTGCTTGAGCAAGTCCTTCTTGTAGGAAGAACCCAAGATGTGGATTTTCGAGACAGTCACAGGGTCCAAGAATGGCTTGAACAACTTGAAAGCAGTGGAGAAACCGAATGGAGCATTGATACAGTAGAACTTGCCCATTCTTTCTGGGTAGTAGTCTTGACCGATCTTGGAAGCCTCCTTGACGTAACCAACAACCTGGTATGCAGCGGAAATCGAGATACCCTTCAAGTCCATGATGGTACAGGAAGTCTCAACCAAGCATCCTTGCTTTCTGGAACATGCTGGCAATCTGTTTTGGGTGAACAGCTCGTATTCCCAAACCAAGTTCTTCAACATTCTCTCCTGGGTGGTCACCTTCAACATGTCTGGCAAGTAAACCTTACCCAACTCCTCAAAGTAACACGGACGGCCATCCTTGTCGGTTTTGTGGTAGTATTGAGGGTACATCTTGGCAACAAGAGGTTTTTCGGTGTACTGGAAGTCAGTCAAGATATTGTTGGTTCCGAAACTTTCTCTCCAAGCCTCGCAGTCAATGAACATGGCCTTGGCCTTCTCCAAAACGAACTTACGGGCCCTCAAGAAACGGAGCAAAGAGGCGTCATCTAGACGTTTCTCATAACCGAGCTTGATCAAAGCCTCTCTGAGTTCCTTCAAGATCTCTTTCTGCTCGGCTGTCAAATTGGAGGTGTATCCAGCTGGACTGCCTGGTGCAGACTCCTGGGGGTATGAAGAAAGAATTTCCTGTTCACTAGCCATATTGTATTTGGTTTCGTTGATGGATATGACTCGGGTTGCGTCTTGTCTGTTTCAGAAGAAAAAACGTGTCCTTGTCTTATCTTGCGATTTTAGTTTTTTTTTTTTGGAGTGTTGAGTGAGCACTTTCAATGTTGATTCTGACCTGTGTAATGGAGAACACGAGGTCATTTTGGAAAACCAGTGTTTTTGATTGCTCCACATGATTTAGACTGGTATCTTTCCATGTGAATTGCCTATGGAGCCGAAACTTCGCTATCTTCCATACTTACCTTCTTTTCCTACAATTGTACATTGAGCTTTTTCAACAAATTGCATTTTCATGTGACGGCCCAGCCGGCTAAACCGTGCTCGTTTCGCGATGCAAGTTTTGTGAGGGTGACCGGAATCAACTCTGGAATCCTTTAGTTAAATAAGGTCACTGAGGTCGATACACATGTTGATTCAATTACACACAACAAAAAAAAAATCACGCACATAGTTTTAAACTAAAATCGTAGTCTTCACTCACGCTTCAACCATCTTTTAAAAGGATTCTTTGATCCAGTTCTCATTCCTATGAGCGACGCTGAGCTGAAGCTTTCGACCAAGCTCGGTTCATATTCCGACGGGAATCTCAACTTCAAAGCAGATAAAGCGTTATCCAACATCTTTCGTTGGCCAGAGGGACGAATCTCCTTGAAATTAGAGTCAGCAAAGACTATGGAGCACTTGTCAATATCAAGTGATGCCCGACCAACAATATCGTATACAAATCCTTCCCATAATTTTTCATCACCCTGTAGGTTCTTGCATTCCTCTGCAAATTGAAGTTGCAATGCCAAGTCGGTGATTTTCCTGAGAATATTAGCACTCTGTTTCTGCAAATCCTTTATGGTGATGTTAGAGGTGATAAAAGAAAAGATCTCTTCGTTGCTCCGACAGAGAGATTTAATAAAGCCCTCTGTCTCGTTATCTCCAACCAAGTCCAAAAACTCAGACTTCTCGAACTCCAATGAACCAATTTGGTACACATTTCTTTCGTTATTCAACCGAATACCATCTCCACCATCTAGGATTTCGTCTGTCTGACTATCTTTGGAGGGACTTTGATTTTTAAGGCCAAGCTTAGAAAGAGAGGCTGTCAGGCTCGCGGTCGTACTCACACTGGTGCGAGAAGCTATCGGGTCGAGACTAATTTGTTTCGACTGCCTGTTTCCATTTGATTGAAGAAGGTGAATGAACTCAGTGAGTCTGAGGTATTTGTCTATTAAATAAGGCGTTGTTGGCAATTCATTAGAAGCCAGATTGCCACTCAAACCCAAATCAAACCTTTTCATCTCATGGCTCAAATCCAACACTTTCTCGTTGAAATCATTCTTTCTTCCAGTTACCTTATCGAAGTAGTCAAACACCTCTGACTCATGCTTGTGCAAGAATGCATTCATTTTGACCAAATGTGGCTCCTTATGAGGGCTAAACTCCTGCCTATTGGCAAGGTTTAATAGTATCTTGGCAAATATAGTCAATGTTCTTTGAACTTTACCTTCCTGATGATCTTTGGTAAGATAAAATAATTTGGGATTCAAAATTGCGGGACAAAAGAATCTTAAGAAAAGGAAAGCACTTAAACAATTTAAAGAAGTGGCTTTATCCTCTGGGTCACAGGCCAAATCAACCTTGGTTCTAAAGTTTTTCAACTGGTTTTTGATTTGCTGCGGAAGATCGTTGGACGTAGTATAAATTCGAGACCAAAGGTCCTCACAGTAATCATTCAAGTTAGTGAGGTTTTGTTCAACTATCTTTTGAACAATCTCTTCCTTTTTTCTGGCCTCTTCCTCATCATCACTTGATAAGTCATCATCACTTTCGTCGCTATCATCACTATTATGAGATGTGCTGGAATCCCGTTTCAGCCGTGACGCGACCTGCGCCCTCACATACCTAGGATCTATCTCACAGTCCTTCTCTTCTCTCGCTACTTTCTCGAAAAAGTTACCAAACACTTTTTCGAGGTATTCTTGTCCAATTCTGAAGATGTACTTTTCCAACGATTTTGTAAAGATTGAAGAGCCACGGAAAAGAGTATTGAACACATTATTACTTTGGGAAGAATTTTGAGTCTTGTTCATGTAATTCTTTCTCGTCACATTATCGACCGTGACGAGCTCAACCTCAATCAAGGCTTTGAACCACTGATCCTCAATACCAAGACTCTGGAAAATATCTAAGAGAATAAAACTCACATTTTCAAACTCATTTGTACCAACTGTCGAGTTGCAGAATTCGATAAGCTGCTTCATGGGGCAATTCATCAACATGTTTTCGAGAGTCCGGAACTCAGAGGGGGGAGGAATAAAATATTCCTTTAAATCAATGGTCAACAAGAGCTTACCAATAGGTAAATTTCCAGCATCATATATAGACAAGCGTACAATATTATTGACCAGCGGAATAGTCGTGGCTTGGGTATTATTTCCCGAGGATGGCAGGTTCCCCATCTCTATCTCCTTTCCTGCACTTTTCTCGACCATCATGGTGGAGAGAGCACCCATGTTTTGAGTGAGGATATCTGGAGTGACATAAACCGTACCAATAGTTTTGTCGGCGTTAGAATAACCCTGATCTTTCGTGCACTTTTTGATGACGATACGGAGCATTTGTGTCAGAATAGGTAGGTCGGTGGCAAATTCTTCTTTCCAAAATGGGTTTGTTGTATGGCAAACTGCGGAAGTCTTTGCCCATGGGAAGCCCCACATTAAAACCTCAGCGTAGATTTTTCCCAGATTTTTCTCAGATGCCACGACATCGTCAAACTTAGCCTCTATTATGTCGATAGTGATTTTCTTCGATACACGGAGATGGTCACGGGTGAAGTTCAGAATTGTGGGTTGGGGAGGTTCTGCTTTTGCGGAGGAAAGCATGGATTTCACTCTTGGCTCATCTGCTTGTGAGAATGACGTCTCATTCTTACTGTCCATATCCAAAGTGCCTTCCAAGTTCACGACACGAGTAACAACCGGGTTGCTGAAAGTGGAATTTTCATTGAACGTTCCGATGTATTCCCTTTTACAGAAATAATTGAGACCGACGTACCAGTCCTCCAAGTCGATATGTAGTGGGAATTCAATTAAGATTCGGTTGTTGCTGGCGATTGGCTTCCCCTCTCTTTCGAGGAGGTTTTGTGACGCGATTGAGTCGAGCGATAAGCAGGAAGTTGTCCGGATGGTTGAATTGAGTCTCAATTCTTTGATGTAACCAATGAAGATAGTATTGGGGGAATTGCAAATGGAGTGATGAACCTCTCTGATCTCAGAACTCAAGACTTTTCTTATATCAATGGAGTAAAGAAGCGTTCCGTCAAGCTCTGTTATGAAGTTGAGCATTCCGTTTGATTTCAAGACACCCATAGTATAGAACCAGCCCTCCGTAACAGGCCCTTCTAGCAGAGCGGAGGAGTGAGGGTTGTTGCTTGTGTCTCGTTCATCAGTGTAAACGGGGGCTCGAGGCCCGTCTACTTGATTAACATTTCTGGACTTGGCAGGAATCGGGCCGTATATCTTAAAACGGCAGACGAGCAATTCGTGAGAGTCCGAAGAATAGGACGGGCTCTCAATGGCTCTGTTTTCCGCAAACCACTTTTTGGCCAAGCCCAGAGGCTTCATGTTTTGCCATGCCATTAAAGACAGAAGCACATATCCAAACTGGGAGCGGGAAATGGTTCTCAAATATAACCTGACGTTATCGAGCGAGCGGATATATATTATGGGGTATTCGTCGGATGCCGCCGCATCCGATTCTTGCTTGGGCTTGCCGAATCTTCTCTTCTGGTTGGCGTTTTGAGAGAGGGAGGATGTCGAGACCAGAACGTGGCAGGATTGTATGTCGGAGATTAGGAGGGTCTCCTGGCCGTCGTAACCTTGTGAGAGAATGGAGCCATTCTGGGCAAAATTGATCGACGACTGTGGGGTCCAGGTCAGGCCGTCCTTGGAAACGTGGATGTCTGCACTTTGGAATCCGGCCTTGTCTCTTAGTAGGGCTCTGTGAAAATGTGATACAGAAGGCATGGGGGCGGCAGATTGGGGCAAGGTTGAGCGATTGGACGGAGCCTAGGGGCGTGGCGCCGAGTGTGTATAGATACGGATGTTTCAGGCGAGGGCTTGAGATAAGACGCAGCAGGGCAGCTCGGACAGAGAAGCGTGCAATTCGATGGAAACAGTGGCGGTGGAAGCAAACGCGATTGCTGCAGTTCCGGCCAAAAGATGGAATATAGGTGGTGGGCGCTGGAGGGTGTGGTTGGTGATGTTTTAGATGTCGGTCAAACGTTGCGAGCGCCTGCAGGGAGAGATGCAGGAGGCAGGCGAGGTGTCAGACGAAGCGTATAGCGAGGCTGAAAGCGCGGCACACCATGTACTGGCTGGTGGTACCCGTTGATCAGCCCACTGCTGGGAGGACCGCCAGCCGTGGGCCTAATTGCCCCGACATGATCACGTGGCTGCCGGTAGTCGGTCCGTGCACCACAGTGTCGCCCATGAAGCCTCAGGACCCGATGGCAGTTGTCGGGCGAACATGCCATGCTGATGTGGAATGTGCGACCGCACAGCCAGCGACGTGGGTTCCGTATGGAGGATAGTGAGAGGGTACGTCTGGCGTGCGCATATTTGACGACAGCCACCGGTGCGCGACCACCACCAGTAGAGCTGGCACACGCGGGCGACAGGACGGATTACCCCAGGCCGGGTCTTTTGGGGGGACCGGCCGACGGACGGCTGGGAGGCCATGCGAGTGTGCCATGTCACGTGCGACAAGGTCGGGCCGGCTCCCTGGCCGGATGGGGTGTATGCTGGCAGGTCGACGGGCGGATGTGTGTATTTGCCTATGGCGCCTGATGAGTGTGGTTGATGGCCGGAATCTGGGACGTGAGGTGCTGGTTCGCATTGCGGCCGCCGAAGGCCCTGTGGCTCCCAGCAGAAGCAAAAAAAAAAAATAGAGAAGTTGAAACTCCCAATAAGCAGAGATGCAACAGACAGACACGTATGAATCGCCTGGTGTCCAAAGATGCCGGTCTCGTCCCATCTATACATTTTCACCCAGAAACTTTTGCACAGCGCCAGGTAGCTTGATAGTACTACCTACATCCCGTGACACTTCGCGGTCCTGCGTATGCATATAGAAATTTCTTTGAACAACTTACAGAACACCAAGAGTTCTTCTCCAATGTCCTCGGAACACAATGAAGCGATAGTGGACGTGAACCAGGCTCTTCAGATCCAGTCGTACCAAGAGGTGGAATACTCCGCAGATGCGGAGGGGCCATGCGCTTCGCATATTGCATGCACCTACTGTGGCTTGGACTGTAGTTCCTCGCTCGTGAAGTGTGAGTTATGTGATAAGTGGTTCTGTAATGGAAAAGGCCAGTTGGCGGGCTCACATATTGTCACCCACATGGTACTTTCCAAGCACAACTCTGTGTCCTTGAGCGAGTCGTCCCCGTTGGGTGCAGAGTCCTTAGAATGCTACAACTGCGGAAACAAGAATATCTTTGTCTTGGGATTTGTGGCAGCCAAACAAAATCTGGTGGTTGTCATTTTGTGCCGTATTCCGTGTGCTCTCCAAAGAGACATCAACTGGGAAATCAACGAGTGGCAACCTCTTTTGGAGAACCGTTCTCTATTGTCCTGGGTGGCACCGTACCCTTCTGCCGAAGAAGAAGCTCTTGCATCGCCCATCTCCGACGCTCAGGTGAGGCTCCTTGAGGCTAAGTGGAGAACCAACCAGGATGCATCAATTCTGGATTTGAACAATCTAGACGATCCCGAGAAGAAGCTCCTACCTGTTTTATTGAGGTTCAGCGACGGTAACTCCTACCACAATTCCTGGGTCCCTTTGATCGAGGCCGAGGCGGAATGTGACAGAATGTTGAAGGAGTCGCAAGCGTTGGAGCACGTCAGTTTGGAGTGGACTGATGCCAAAAACGGTGACTATTTGGCGGACTTTGCCCTCTCCACTTACGAGAACACCAACCTTATGATTGCAATCGGTGACACAATTAAAATTCACTACAGACAGCCCGGCGCATCTGTCAAGGATACTTGGGTGGGCTCAGGTACAATCATTCTGCGCCCTAGTGCCAAGAAGGAATTTTTCACTGCTTGCTTTCCCCGCCACGAGAATACCCCCATCCACGTTTCTAGTGGCTTCACCATAGAGTTCATGTGGGCCGGCGTTCCTTACTTTCGTTTGATCACTGCTGTCAAAACGTTTGCCACCAAATCGGATTCCCTTAGTGCGTACCTCTACCACACGATTTTGGGTCAGCAAGTCGTTGATGTCCAGTTTAAAACTAAAATTCC
The DNA here is from genome assembly GCA_002893645.1 of Metschnikowia hawaiiana. Classification (NCBI taxonomy): domain Eukaryota; kingdom Fungi; phylum Ascomycota; class Pichiomycetes; order Serinales; family Metschnikowiaceae; genus Metschnikowia; species Metschnikowia hawaiiana. The sequence continues at coordinate 414,398 of NXGY01000002.1, forward strand.
CGCTGACTTGAATATCCCCGGCATGAACAGCTTGAACGATTCACAGAAAAAAGCATTGATCATGGCTATCAAGTCCCCCTTGTCCTTGATTCAAGGGCCCCCTGGTACAGGTAAAACTGTGACGTCCTGTGCAATCATTTATCACCTATCAAAGTTGCAAAAAAATAAGATCTTAGTGTGTGCTCCGCTGAATGTTGCTGTTGATCACCTTGCACTGAAGTTAGATACATTGGGTTTGAAGGTTGTTCGTATCTATTCAAAAGCAAGAGAAGAAGTGGAATCTGGCTACTTGAACTGTGATATACGAACCCTTGTTGCCAAGAAGATTAAATTTGCTCATAAACTATTCCAAAAGAAAGAAAACGGACAAAAGCTCACAAAGGCCGAGGAGTCAAAATTCACATCCGCGTTAAGACACGCAGAAAAGGCAGTGATTGCTGAAGCAGATGTTGTATGTTGTACCTGTGTTGGTGCCATGGACAGAAGACTCAAAGGGCGCTTCAATACGCTATTGATTGATGAAAGTACACAGGCATTGGAGGCCGAAGTATTGGTTCCGATTGTCAAAGGATGCAAACAGGTTATACTTGTTGGAGACCATCAGCAGTTGGGTCCCGTTGTCATTGACGATAAAGCCGGAAAAGCTGGTCTCTCTCAGTCTCTTTTTGAAAGACTTATATCATTGGGCCATGTGCCACATCGTCTCGAGGTTCAATACCGTATGAATCCGATTCTTTCGGAATTTCCATCCAACATGTTCTACGAAGGTTCTCTTCAAAACGGTGTGAGCATGGAGGATAGAACTTGGAGGGATCTGACTTTCCCCTGGCCAGTTCCACGCCACCCAATGATGTTCTGGGTCAACTACGGTAGAGAAGAGTTAAGTGCCAACGGAAACTCATATCTTAACAGAGTTGAGGCTATGAATGTGGAGAAAGTCATCAGCAGACTTTTCAAAGATGGTGTTAAGCCTAGTCAGATTGGTGTCATTACTCCATATGAGGGTCAAAGGGCATATATATCACACTATATGACGATGAACACCCTGATTCTCGAGAAAAGAGCACAGTACGAAGAGATTGAAATTCTTTCCGTTGACTCTTTTCAGGGTCGTGAAAAGGATTTTATCATTTTGTCATGTGTTCGTGGTAATCTGGACAACAAAATTGGTTTCTTGAGTGACCCTCGTCGTTTAAACGTTGCTTTGACACGTGCTAAATATGGTATGGTCGTCCTCGGAAACCCAGCATCTTTAAGCAGAAACAAGTTGTGGAACCGTCTCTTGGTCCATTACAGAGAGAAGGGATGTCTTGTTGAAGGTCCACTCGACAACTTACAACTTTCTCTCATTCAATTGAAGGAGTTCAAGGAGAAAGACACATTGAGAGAGACATCACGTAAAGACTTCAGCGTGGCTGATGATCTTCAAAGCATGCTCTCTTATGTCCCAGAGCAAAGAAACTTGGAGTACACCGGCTCCACGAGCCAACCGGTCGAAAATTTTGAGATGGACGACGCAAAGTGGCCACAGCTCACGAGCAACCAGCTATCAAAACTCGATGCCCAGGACCTTGAGTACAATCAGAGTATGAGCTATCAGAATGAAGACAAGACGCCCAGAATAGAGGACATGAAAAACTTCGTGGATGCTTTTTCAAGTGCTTTAAACATTTAAACCTTGACCACCCGGCATACCGAAATTTCGGGCTGCCGTCCTCAGAAAAACACTCAAGTTACAGGTATTTGCATTTCTCCACAGTCGTCCTTTGAAAGCCCCGACGCGCATGATGAGCCGAGGTTAATACCTCTTCTTTCCTAAATAGTCATTTAATTGAGGCGGATTCGGAAGAGGAAAGAAGACGGGTGGAAGGCTCGTATCCGTTGGCCGACGCACAAAACGGAGGAAATCAAAGACTCGTTTGGACCCTATCGCGGGGAAGGCGCTTAATAATGCAGCGCAGGTGCATCACCACACCAAGAAAAAATACGCCGTTCGTGTAGACTCTGCTGTGCGAATCCTCACCAGAGCGAATGCCAATTCGAATCCGTCCATATGCAATGAATGACTTTCATTTGTCACTATTTAAATGTAGCGTCACCTAAATCCAGTAGTGGCAATATACAAGTTTTAGTTGGGAGCCCTGTATCGTCTGCGTGCTGCGAGGAGCAATGTGCGAACGAAGGGTTCAATTCGCGGTTCAATTAGGAACAGAAATGGCCCATATGCCGGACAATCGCTCATCTTACCCCATATTCTTGAATTCAGAACACCCTGCCGAGAGTAAGAATGCTTAAGGCATCCAGAACAGCCACCAGATAGAGGTACCTCTGAGGGACAAGTGATGTATGATGAGTTGACGTATTGTGGAGTGCAGCGACGTGATGGGGGTGGCAAGTTGTCGAGGATTAAGATGAGTACGCATGGCAAGATGCACCGCGTCTAATCAGAACCGAATTGCGGGGGAGGCTGTAGGTGCAGGCACGAGCTTCAAGAATCTTTTCAATCTAGAGACTCTAGGTTATGGCAATTTCTACAGAAAAAGTGGTTTCAATATTTTTATTCATTGAGCAATGGCTAGAGCCGAGCTGCTATAAATTTTGAAAAGGATCGTTCTTTTGAATGATCATGAACGTAGGGAGCGATTACCAGAATCAAGCTCCATAAATGATGAAATTGGCATAAATAGTATTAGATGGGTATAATGATGAAAGCTACCTTTAGATAGCGACGAAAGAGGACAAGTCAAACTCTTCCTTGCCGAACTTGTTGTTGGTACCACAAGAGAAGTCCAAGTTGATTGGTTGGAGTAAAGAGTCAAGTGAGTCGATCTCTGGAAGGTCGTTAATGTCCTGGTATGAAAGATTGAGTGGCTCTTGTTCGAGCTTTGGCAAATGCATGAATGCATCGTACTCATTTGCGGCAGGCACAGTTGGAGTAGTGCTGCACTGGAGAGGAGGTGTTTGGAGCATGTTCAAGTCAGCCACAATGGTTTGAGTTGGCAGAGAATGCGTTCTTCTAAGCTTTCTGTTTTGTTGTGGCTTTCTGATGGCACCTGGACCCTCGTATGTTTTGAATTGCAATCCGCCAGCGGATTTGCTTTTTGGCACGGTTGGAACCGATTTAGATCTCTTGTGAACTCTTTGCTTGGGGAGCTCTTGGGATGGTTGAGAAGCGAATGCATTGTAGTTGTTGAATTCTTGGTTGTCGAACTCGGAACTAGTTGGTTGTGGTCTGAAAGATGTTTGGTATGAGAGTTCTTGTGGCATCATGAAGTTGTCACAGAGTGGTTGTTGTTGCTGGTCAATGCTGTAGTTCATGTTCATCAAGCCCAAGCCCAAGGTTTGCTCGTCGAATAATGGGTATTGCGATTCGTATTGTTGGAAACCAGATTGGCACAATTCATCTTCCAGGTTGTAAGCGGAGCTGAAAGACTCATTAGTCATGGACAATGGGGAGTGGGTGCTCATACCGTTTGAAGAGAATTGGCTGTCGGGGGAAGAGATGGTGGAAGATGCATCAGAGACATCGCCTGCCTCTTGCTCGGTCTTGATAGGACTCAAGTCAACGAAGACGAAGTCCTTTGGCATGCCTGGCTTTGACTTGGGTCTCTTCTTCATGGAGATTCTCTTAGTCAAGCCATTTTTGCCGGCGGCCGACATCTTCAATGAGTTGTTCAAGCATTCACGGAAGGAGTCTGACTCGGTGCCGATGGTGTTCGAGCCAGAGACTGTTCTCTTGACTCTCCACATCTTCTTTCCGTTTGCTGGGGGTAATACTGCTGGCATATCTGGAGGTTAGTATGGTCGTGTGGGACAATGGAGATCGAACGCGTACATACTGTGAATGTATTCTGAAACTGGTGATGTTTTTGATGATCTAAAAAATTGTTCGGATCGAGAGGGGGGGCCGGTAGTCTTTATATGTAATTGAGTTACGGCGGCGGAATGAAATTGTGCTAGGGCCCGTCGCTTCTGTAATGCACTTCCCTGTCTTCGGACCAACGTCTGAGATGCGCTCTATGAAGCAGCGAATGTTATATGCACGATGCGCTGCGCCTAAAGTTCATGCAAGTGGTTAGGAATCAGGCCTGTTCATGTATACCATAAACCCTGTTAGGTCAAAATCTTTTTTACCCCAGGTTTGAAAATGTCTGTGAAATTAAGGCTTTGCGGGGCTTTTGTGGCTTTTCTTCAATGGCCGTTCGATCTGGGTTACCTCTGAGGTCTACACCACTGAATGGACTCTGAGCAAGTTGTCTCTACTAGGGACTCAATGAGCAACACATGCTTGTAAGCTCCCGGGTGTAGAATGTCGCTTGAAAACAGCAGTATGTTGGGGAATTACAAAGTTGCCTAATGGGGAAATACTGAGTGTATGGCCTTTATGAGATGCAGCGATTTAAGATTAAATGGGTAAATTATCTACATTTATCTGCAGAGTGCGTCAGCACCGCAATCCTAATTTACCTAATTAGGAAAGAGAAGTGCGAATGAATATTTGCGGCTTCAGTGCGGATTTACGTCCATGAAGGGCATGAAATATGCACTTGCCGGAGGGACAACTCCGACTGGCGCTTCATCCCCTCACTGCTCCAATTGTAAAGAGCAATCATGGAATAGCCGCCACATCCAAATATGATGGTAGAGGGCCGGGAAAATTTGTAAAAACTCAGCGACACGAATATAATGGAATGTCACTTGATTGCTAAATTCCTGAGCCACAGAATACCAGAATGTAGACGTTGGTTTCACGCAAGCGCCCAACAAAAAATTTTCGGCATTTGCGTTGCCATACCCTTTGGCGAAAAATTGACGCAAGCAAATGCGCATGAACATCATGTAGGCCGCGGCCTAATTAGGCACGAAAGGCTTATTTAGGCAATAGGGGATGAATTTTTACGACGGGAGACATTTGTGCACACCATTTCCGAATCCTGCGCGCAGTTGAGGGGTGTGCAACCTCAATGGTTGTGTGCACCACTGTTCCAAGCGGCCCTCCGGGAATGCTCCAGTCTTTTGCAGAAAGCAGTCTAAAAACATGGATCATGAGGTACTAATGGAAGTTGAGCTGAAAAAGAGGGGTCTCGAATGCAAGCTTTGCGGGTTAAAAAAGGTCTCGGCGGCGTTTGAGGGGGACGTTGGAACTCCGATTTGGACGTCCTGACACTGCATGACAATTGGCATGCGAACGACCTGAAAATTCTCCACACGGCGCAGCCGGCTTCTTCTCCGCTTTTCGCAGTATGTGAGGGGGGAGAGCAGAATGAATGTCACTCTGAGCCTGAAGACTGACATATGATTTTGCAACCATCGCTTGATGTGGGGTTGTGAATTAAACGAGTTGCGCCTCTTTCTATCTTCCCCTCATCATCCACGGTCGGAAGAATGGATCCATCACTCTCATGTCTCAGTTCGCTATTCAGTTGCGTGCGTGATGCGATTCTTCTTGTGTGGTCATGATCTAAAATCTAGATTTGGACCGTCGATCTGGGGCATGACCAGACTTTCATGTAGTAGCGGTAGTTTCTCCTTCAACAAATATCTCCATGCTAGCCCTGACTGGTCTTTCATTGGCATCTAGTGCAAGCTCTAGGTCCTTTGGTTGTGCACGCTGTTGTGGAACGATTAAGGTCGCATGGAGCCGTGCGAAAGGAGTTTGTTCCTCCACTCACTATTCGGCCAATGGTGCATGATTCAATGCGATTGGACAGTGGATGGCGACCACTGTGAAATGGGTGCATATGTTACGCCGCCCAATAGATGTGGATCTTTTGAAATTATTTCAACGCTGTGGTATTGGCCATCATTCAGAATTGCAAATCGTAAAGGTATTCGCCTGTCAATATCGATTCATTCTGAGATTTGCATGTTCGAATCCGTTGCCGCGCATGCGAGCGTAATTGGCTCGAGTTGTCCCGGTGTCTCGAGAGATGCTGTGAATCTGCTGTCTTGCGAGGTCGCGCACCGCACTTGCCTTTTCGAGAGAAATCCAAAGCAAATTTCTACGAGCGTTTTCATGCATGCAAGTGATTTCAGTGCCCGCCCTATATTACCTGTAAACCTTCGTCTGTCCTTCCTGTTCGGGATAAGTAATTGGAAGAATTTCTCTAGATTCCCTAACGGAGCTTGGATGTAAACAAGGTGTAACGCAGTTCGAAGAAGCATGCAATGTTCTGTTTGATGCAAGTAATTTAAGCACAAGCAAGTAATTTAAGCAAAGGTTAGGAAAGACCGGGCAAGAAGGTATTTTTAGATGATCTTGGATAGCATCTCGACTGAGGAGCTTTCAAAACATTGCAGAACATTGCTGCTCAGTAGGTTTGTGTTCTGTTTGGCTTTGGAATTGAGATGTGCTTCAGAGGACTAGTCTTCACAAATTTGTAGAGGGATCAGGTCTGCTGTAGTTGTGTTCTATCCCAAAGACAATTATTGAAGACGGGTCAAGTCATGTGGACAGTAGACAGTTCTATTCGTTTTTGGAGGCGTCGCCTTCGGCAATTTTTTTCAAGATTCTCTCCTTGGCCTCCGGAGTGTAGTCCAAGGTTCTTGTTTCCAAGGATTTCATGGATATACCGATGTTTTCTCGCTTACGTCTCTCCACCTCTTCACGCAGGTGGGGTTCGAATTTAATGAATTGGAAGTCGCTGCCTGCTTTCCAAAAGCCGTAGCAGCCCACGAAAATGGCAATTGTGCCGACGACAATTTTGTGCGAGAATGGGGAGGATGGGGGAAGCTTGTTCATGTCTGAGGTTTGATGATTGTATTAACGTGCTTGGTGGGAGTGGTAATTGCTTTGTGTGAATGGACGTGGCGTTTCGTGTGTTGACAGATTTTTTAGTGGAGTGGGATGACCCGCGGATAGAAACGCGTATTGTATTTTATTAGTGCATTAAAAGACTGGGAATTGCAAGGGACGTGGTAAGTTGGATATGCAATTGTCTTCTTCAAGTACAAACGGGCATCAGTATATTCCAAGAGTGTAAGGGTGCCAAGGTTGTGAGTTGTGGCAGTCTAGCACGTGGAAGTTGTCACCGTTGAGGTAGTGGTTGAGTTGACAGATTAGTGCAGAAATTCGTTACTATGAAAAGGAAGGGAAATGGTCGCGGAATGGATCTGGCGCCTATAAATAATCAAGGTATCGATTGCAATTGTGCCAACGGTTTCGCCGCTGCAGAGAAAGATACAGAAGCGAAAAGACAGATCAAGTAATTCTGAAGAGCCAGGGCCGTATTAGGAAATAAACCGGATTTTCCCTGGCTGCTTGTTCCTGATGCTGAGCGAGGTGGCCTGTGAAATTACCGTTTTGGGCAGTCTTAGTCGCGCATCTCATGCGCCTGCTTTTGCTTGATTTCGCAACGATCGCACATTTCTTCGATCTAGTCTTATCGTGCTGCTGGCTATTTGCTTGCAGCTTGGATTCCATGAATGTCCGAATATGTTACATGGGTGTTCTCATTTGTCTACAACTTACTGGGTCTATTTGTGGAGCCGTCACACTTTTGTTTCATTCATGCGGTTTTTCCAGCTTTCATGTGGAACGGCTGTTAAGCGAGCCCACTCACTGGAAAATCCGCCAGTCTAGTTTATCCATGGATGTGCCGTCTGTGTGCACACCATTGCCGAATTAGGAAATGTAAGTAATTTTAGATCTCGGTGACAATTCATCCTCGGTAGCAAACAAGTTACGCTTTGCCAGACTCGCCGCTGTTGACGTGAGCTTCAGCAGTTCATGCCAGCTCATTGGATGCAATAAGTACAGCTGGCCTTTCACATGCGGATGCCATCGATGTTTTTCCAGTCTGTTGCTCCTCTACGTGTCTTCTGTGCTATGGAATCACGTGATTGCTGAAAACAAAGGCTCAGTAGCCCGTACATTTTTCTCTGCTGCGGCCACCGATAAAAGCTACTGATTGTTCAACGGCCTAGACTGATTTCCCAAGATGGATATCGGGCATTGACAGTATAGCTGTGCGCGTGGGCGAGCCCTCACGCACTACAAGCCGAATGGAGCGCGCACTACCCCACACACCACCCTCAACGGGTGAGGAGGTGGCATTCTGTAGACACCTTACTCACCAAGAAGAAAAATGGCTGCTTTGCCCAAGCGTATCATCAAAGAAACAGAACGTCTTGTTCTGGACCCAGTCCCTGGCATCCTCGCTGTTCCATCAGAGGAGAACTTAAGGTACTTTGAGGTCTCCATTGACGGTCCTAACTCCTCCCCATATGCCAACGGCAAATTCCAATTGGAGCTCTATTTGCCAGATGACTATCCCATGTGTGCACCTAAGGTCAGATTCTTGACAAAAATATACCACCCTAATATTGACAAGTTGGGCCGGATATGTCTTGACGTGCTCAAAGACAACTGGTCCCCCGCATTACAAATCAGGACCATTTTGTTGAGTATCCAGGCTTTACTCGGTGCCCCTAATCCTGATGATCCTTTAGCTAACGATGTCGCCCAAGAGTGGAAGTCGAACGAGGCGCAAGCCATTGCTGTCGCAAAGGAATGGACCGAAAAGTATGCCAAGTAGATACGCTGCTTGTTTAGAAGAATGTTTCATACCAATGTCGACGGGAAATGCCAAAGCCAGAATCATTACAGCCGCCACTCTATGTTTGTGGCTGTGTTACGCTAGATTTCTCATGGGATCTGCCTAGTTTTCTGTTTTGGCTTTCCCTTGGGAAGTCACATCTGAGTGCCTAATGCTAGAGCGGAGGTCGGCAAAATGTAGTGCCTGCATCGCCTTAATCACTCCAAGTGCACACGAGCGCAAGTTCAACGCCTGCTTTAGCACCGTACGCTCAGAACACTAGACCGGATACTACAGCAGCTGCGTCGTGGAAATAGAATCAAAAGCAAGATGTAAAGCAAAAGTAAGTTTAGTGCGGCCTTGACGTCCGCTGCTTTGTAAAGTAGCATAATCTAACAGGTTTTTTCAAGATCTGCTGTATACGGTGATGTATATTCTCCTCAATATCACGAGCTTTGCGATCGTCGTACTGGGTGTGTGATATTCTCAAAAGCGAAGGTGTGGACATAACTGACTTCTTGATTTTATGCAAAACTTCTCTCTGCTCAAGATACTGGTGTTTATTTAAGGTCGGAAGGTTGGGAATATATGCAAGCCAGCTGAACTTAACGGAAGAATCCGGACTTAGAAAATTACGACTGGAAGTCAACAAGATAGCAGTAGTGGGTAAGGATGCTAGAGTCCAAGGTCCGCAGCGCAATTGTGGGCAAAAACAAAGACTTGAGCGACTTTTCCCACGGCCAGTACCAAAAATGATGCCCATCAGTAGTTTAACTTCCGAATGCATCTCTAATTTCCCCTAGCACATATGCAACCATGACCTTTCGTTGTGTTCAGGCCCGTTTGTTTTTAAAAGTATTGCCGCATGATGTGTCATTTCTGAAATCTGCCCCCAAAAGAACCCTTTATTTCGACGGATTGATGAAATGCTTTTGTTCTATTTTTGGTGGTCTCGGGCGGAGTCTTGCCCGCGGACTTATTCATAGCTGCAAAACGGTCTTCGTGCTATTCATCATTGTTCTCCGCATTGTGTTTTTCACTGCAGATGCCCACAAAGTAATAGTAACATCGACACAATGCTTGGGACGTGTTATCCTTCATCAGAATCAGGTGTCATTTTGTCGTTCTGCGGAAGTTGTTTCCGAACCTGGGACACTTCTTGACCTCGCATTTAAACGATCTGCGTGTTCACTCAGCCTCCATTATTTAAAGCGTTTTTGTCAGGAAGCACGCGAGAAAGAAGAGTCTTTATTTCCAAAACATGCATGGTCATGCTGCCATGCTGTCGTGTTGAGTTCTGGGGCTCCGAGTTTTGGCTGCCAGTGGTTTAATACACTACTGCAATTATCTAAAGCTAGGTGGTGACGTTGCCGGCTGCAGGCCGTTGGCCGGAGCTCGATTCATACGCCGTCTAAAACGCTTCGAGGTGGTATATACGGAATCTAAAAGGCGCCAGACAATGGGTGTTCTAAAATTTTGCTTGGCATGCACCTAGGAACAACGCAGATGAGAAGTGAAATTGCGATCCGAAGCATCTGTCATTTGGCTAGGGCCCCAGATCGAGGTTGGTCAGACAGGCCATGGTATTTAGGGCCGTGATATGCAAGGCCGGTATTTTTGCAAGAGGCCCCACAAGCGTTGTCGCCGCGTGTTGCCGACTTCGCTCTCCTCGACCCTGACACGAGGCTTTTAAACAGACCAGCGCAGATGGTGGGATCGGCAGGCATGCGGAAGGCACGCAGGCTTAATGTGCGTCATATAGCGGCATCCGCGTCGCAGTTCAAATCGGCCCGGAAAGAGGTGCCACTTAATCCGCCACGAGAAGCACTGCCACTTAGTGGCTCCATTGTTGATTTCAACACGGCTTCAGAACGAGGTATGCGGCGCAAACCCCCCGAACCTATTTTTAGCCATCTCTTCGGAGCCTGTTCATCTCGGTAGTGTGTGCCTTCTTTACCCAGGTGAGACGGCCCATTTTCGCGTTTCACGCGAGATTCTTTTTTCTCGTACTCATCTTTATACCCTTCCAATTACCGATTCTCCTTAAACATCCCCACAACAGGGTCCATATACGTGGCAGAATAGAGCCTGCTACTTCTAGCATATACATTAGCGCAGTCAGCGACCGATTTTAGATTCCAGCTGCCGGCTGCCGAAGAGACTCCAGAGCCGCAGACGCGTGCCACATCCATTGATCCCATAACCCAAAACATCAAAGCAACGCCATCTAGAACCCCACAGCATAATGGACTCTTTCTCTTACCCAAAGAGTCCGTTTATGGACAATGCATCAGAGTCTTCTTTTGAGAACTCTTCTAACAGCAGTATAGTCCAGTCGCCCAATCTACATACGAAGAAACATGACAGACAAAAGTTGCAGTTTGACATCCCAGAATCTGTGCCGAGCTCTGCTTCCGTGCTGGGCTCTCCCTTTGCTGACACCTACGGAAGCTTCCAACCACCAGGGACTCCTTTGTCGCAGATGTTCCCATCTGAGTCGGACTCCACGCCCATGAGGCGACACCGGTGGGGTACCACGCGTCACAAGTCTGGAAAACCTCAGAAGGAAAACATCAACCGGTCGAAAACACTCAAAAGAATATTTAAACATGAGCCCGCCGCGGGTAGGAGAACCCATTCGCGAAGAGAAACGGCCTCGCCGGATCCTTTCGGCAACGGCTCTATGGGAATTGACAGTTCAACCGAGAATTTGGGTCACGATGATTCAGATGCAGAACCAGATTTGCCAGCGCCGTCTGATCCCAAGGACCGAAAGGCAGACAAGCGGACCATCGTCTTTAATCGAAACTTGCCGGAGCATATGGCCGATCCTGAAACGGGCCTACCCATTAAAGACTACCCCAGAAACAAAATAAAGACTGCGAAGTTTACAGCGGTCACCTTCTTTCCCAAAACTTTATGGTCGCAATTTTCGACAGACATAGCAAACAATTACTTTTTATTCTTGATCATTTTGGGTGTTTTTCCCATATTTGGAGTTCCGTCTCCCGTTTTAGCTGCCGTCCCCCTAATAGTCATTGTTTGCATTACAGCTTTGAGGGACTCGGTGGAAGATTCACAGAGAACTGCCCTTGACATGGAAGTCAACAACCAACCAACGCATATACTTACACAGGTTTCGGCCGCTTCCAACGGCTACGAATACCTCAACAAAAATACCAACGACGAAAGCATTTCCTTATGGAGGAAATTCAAAAAATGGAATTCTAAGATGCTTTTCAAATTTGTTGGTAAAGCCAAGTCAAACCTAACAAAAAAGGGCCGCGAAGCCAAAGCCGAACAAGCTCGGAACCCAACTGCTGTTGATGACCTTCCTCGAAACAGTTTCGATAGTGTGGCAGAATTTAGAAGAAACTCCAAACTTCCAGAGGTCGGCCAATACAGAAAATCGATGCAATCTATGAGATCATTAAGTGCAGCAGAAAGGACAATGGCTTTCTCGAAAAGGACTTGGAAGGAGGTGAAGGTTGGTGATATCATTCGCATCAATAATAATGAAGAAATTCCTGCAGATGTCATGATTTTGTCTTCAAGTGATGAAGATAACTGTTGTTACGTTGAAACAAAGAATCTTGATGGAGAAACGAATCTCAAAATCAAGCAGGCACTTAGCTTTGCTTCTGAACCGAAAAAATTCAAAAGAGCTGACCAATTCATGAATTTAGATTTTGAGGTCGAGAGCGAAGGGCCACACCCAAACTTATATACATACGAGGGTGCAGTCATCCATAACAAGGATGGTGAGGTCACTAAAGAATCTGCTTCAATCAGCAATGTGGTATTACGTGGGTGCTTTTTGAGAAATACAAAATGGGTCATAGGAATTGTTATTTTCACTGGTTCTGAGACTAAGATTATGCTCAATTCTGGACTCACACCATCCAAAAAATCCCGAATTTCCCGCGAGTTAAGCTACTACGTGATTATCAATTTTGTGATTTTGTTTTGTCTATGTTTCGCAAGTGGTATAGCGAGTGGGTTCGACTATGGAGAATCCCACAAATCTCGTGACTATTTTGAGTTCGGAACAATAGCTGGAACCCCGGTCAAAAATGGTCTTGTCAATTTTTTTGTGGCTGTCATTTTGTATCAGTCTTTGGTGCCTGTTTCGCTTTACATTACCATAGAGATCATCAAGTCCTTACAGGCGTACTTTATTTATTCTGATGTTGGCCTTTACTATGACAAATTGGATTTTCCTTGTAACCCAAAATCATGGAGTATTTCCGATGATTTGGGTCAAGTCGAATATATCTTTAGTGACAAGACTGGTACATTAACTCAAAATCTAATGGAATTCAGGAAGTGCACTATAAACGGTGTGTCATATGGCCGAGCCTACACAGAGGCATTAGCTGGTCTCCGAAGAAGACAAGGTTATGATGTCGAAGAGGAAGGTCGCATTGAAAGGAAACTTATAGCGGAAGACCGATCCGAAATGCTTCGCAACTTACGTGATATTACCGAGAACATTTATGATGAAGATTTATCTCTCGTATCTCGAAAATTAGTGCTGGACATGAAAGGCGCTTCTGGTAAGATTCAGCAATCTTGCGATGAAGAGTTTTTTCTTGCCCTTGCTCTATGTCACTCCGTCATAGTGGAGGACGATCCCAAGAACCCACGGAAAATGCTTCTTAAGGCTCAATCGCCGGATGAGGCTGCTCTTGTGGGAACGGCGCGTTCTCTTGGGTTTATTTTCGAGGATAAATCCAAAAGAGGATATATTGTGAGAGTGCAAGGTGACAAGAGGGAATACCAAATCTTGAATACCCTAGAATTTAATTCGACAAGAAAGCGTATGAGCGCAATTGTGAAGCTTCCGAGAGAGGGGAACGAGAAGGAGCCAAAGGTCGTCCTTTACTGCAAAGGTGCAGACTCTATTATCTACTCCCGTCTCTCCAAAAATAATTCTAAAGAAATGCTTGATGAAACATCGCGTCATCTTGAAGAGTATGCTACAGAAGGATTGAGAACTTTGTGCATTGCAAGGCGTGAGTTGTCTTGGACACAGTATCAAGAATGGAATAACAAATTTCTTGAAGCTTCATCTTCCTTAACCGACCGTGATGCAAAGGTGGAAGCAGTTGCAGATTCCATCGAAAGAGAGTTGATTCTTTTAGGTGGAACAGCTATCGAAGACAGACTTCAAGATGGTGTCCCCGAGTCCATTCGCATTTTAGGAGACGCGGGTGTGAAGCTTTGGGTTCTTACTGGTGACAAAGTGGAGACTGCGATCAATATTGGGTTTTCGTGTAATTTACTAGGGAACGATATGAACTTGCTTGTTCTTAAGTGCGATATACTGGACCAGGACAAGGATAAATATGACTTAATTCCTGGTGATGATGATGCAATGATCATTGAAAAGCTTATCACTGGTTATTTAAAGGAATTTTTCCAAATGAGCGGAACTGAGGAGGAACTTGAAGAGGCTAGATTGGAACATAATGCTCCTGATGAGAGATTTGGGGTTGTCATTGATGGTGATGCCTTGAAATTAGCATTGGGAAGCCCGGACGTTCAGATGAAATTTCTCCTCCTCTGCAAACAGTGCAAAGCCGTTTTATGTTGTCGTGTATCACCAGCCCAAAAGGCCGCGGTTGTCAAAATGGTAAAGGACACACTTGATGTCATGACTTTAGCAATTGGCGATGGATCGAACGATGTGGCCATGATCCAATCTGCGGATGTCGGAGTTGGTATTGCAGGTGAAGAGGGAAGACAAGCCGCAATGTCCTCTGATTATGCTTTGGGGCAATTCAGATTTCTTACCAGATTACTTCTCACCCATGGACGATGGTCATACAAGAGATTTGCAGAGATGATTCCAAGTTTCTTCTTCAAGAACATCCTCTATACTCTTGCGTTATTCTGGTACAGTGTCTTCAACAATTTTGATGGGTCATACTTGTTTGAATTCACCTATATCATTTTCTACAACTTGGCATTTACATCCTTACCAGTGATCTTTCTTGCTGTCTTTGATCAAGATGTTGATGCCAAGGTTTCGATGTTAGTACCGCAACTTTATCGTGCTGGTGTCACGAGGTCCGAGTTTACGGAAAAAGCATTTTGGATTTATGCCTTTGATGCTTTGTACCAGTCATTTGTGTCATTCTTCTTTCCATATTGGATGTACTGTACGTCATTTCAAGTACTGAATGGAAGGGGAGTCGACCACAGATTTTGGCTTGGTATCCTTGTGACATTTGTTTCATGTATGAGCGCAAATCTTTATGTGTTGATGCATCAATACCGTTGGGACTATCTCTCTTTCTGTGCTTTTCTATTCTCGACATTGATTCTATTTGGATGGACTGGTATCTGGACTGCGGGTTCTTGGTCACTGGAGTTTTATCAAAGTGCTAAAATTATTTTTGGACTGGGAATGTTTTGGGGTGTCTTTATTATTGGGGTGGTTGCATGCCTTATCCCTCGCTCGATCTACGATATTCTCCAAAAATTCTACTTCCCAAAGGATCTGGACATTATCAGAGAGAGAGTTCAAAAAGGCGATTACGACATGTACCCTGCCAATTATGACCCAACTGATCCTTCTCGTAACGCGCTTGATACGGAGAAGCCTAAAGAAAGCGCAGCAAGTCCTTTCGAAGCCCTGGGGATCGAGCTTAGTGTTTCGAGTGGAGACGATATGGAGAGTCAAAAGCTTTCACAAAAGGATGTCAGAGAGGATTTTACCCGACTCAATCCGGTGGACCTGGTTACGAGGGGCCTCAATTCGACTTCTTACTACGCGGAAAATAACTCTATTATCGAAACCTACAACATTAATCGCATGAGCACGGCCATGAACTTTCTGGTGGAAGAAATATCTTTAACCGATATGACGCCAATCGACCAAGATCATAATGTCACTCGTCAACGCTCAAGAGTTCGCACTTCATTGGAGATGGACGAATTGACAACTTTTGACTCCTTGAACAACCGCGTTAAGTAGGAGGCACGACTTGGCTCGCGTGAGGAATAACAACGCGCGGGGGAACGAAGGGACAGAAAAATAAAATACAAGAAAAGAAAAACCAAAAAAGAAATACAGAACAAATTTTGGAAATCTTGTTGAGCAACACAACATATACAGGTCACTTGAGGTTGATAAACTGGCTCATTCTCAATAGAAATACAAAACGAAACAAACAGCCAGGCTCTGTTAGACCAAACGGCACTGATCTGGGATAGCGCACACAGCTCACAGATCTGCAATAACAATATACCAGCGGCATGTCCTGTACAATGACATTCAGCCTGTACAATGGTCAAACAAACCCGTAGCAGCAGTGAAGCCGAACCCAGGTAATCTGGTCCAGGAGCAAGGACTTCTGTTGGTTGTACAAGTTTGTCCGCCTGGCGATGGGGAATCTTATGCACATGCCTCACTTCAAGCAGAACAAAAGATCGCCCACAGACTAAAAGCGATCTGATTTTTTGTCGCGATCAAATGTGCGAGGCCAGCCTCTACAACCTATTGTCCGAACAAAATACAAGGCGCCGCTTCAAGACTAGAAAAATATATGTAAGCCAACACTGGCTTTTCCGAGAGACCAGTTTACTATGTAGTTCGTCGTTGCTGCCCGCATAACGGCAGTTGCAGAACAGCATGAGCCGGCAACCGACCATAGCAGAGGTGCCGCGGAAGATGTCACATTAAGGTGCATGGTATTCGCGGTCCCCAATTCAAGCAGCCAATGAACGGGTGAGTTTCCCCCGATAATTGCCGGGTCACGTGCGAGAAACGCCAAATGCGATTGGAAAAAGGAACGAAACGAGAAAAATTTTCGCCAGGACGCGGGAATTTTGTGCGAAAAAAAAAAAGGTTATATAAATGATCCCTCCCTTTGAACGGAACTCGCTTCCTCTTTTTCTCTTTTCCTTGTAGATCTAGTCTCCAATCTAATATATATTCAACACAATGGACAATTCTTTCTTGATCGACTTCATGATGGGCGGTGTCTCCGCCGCCGTCTCTAAGACCGCTGCTGCTCCAATTGAGAGAGTCAAGTTGTTGATTCAAAACCAAGACGAGATGATGAAGCAAGGTCGTTTGGCTAGAAAGTACGATGGTATTGCCGAATGTTTCAAGAGAACTGCTGCTGAGGAAGGTGTCGGTTCTTTCTGGAGAGGTAACACCGCTAACGTTGTTAGATACTTCCCAACCCAAGCCTTGAACTTCGCTTTCAAGGACAAGTTCAAGAAGATGTTCGGTTTCAAGAAGGAGGAATCCTACTGGAAGTGGTTCGCCGGTAACTTGGCTTCCGGTGGTATGGCTGGTGCCACCTCTTTGGCTTTCGTCTACTCCTTGGACTACGCCAGAACTAGATTGGCTAACGACGCTAAGTCTACCAAGGGTGGTGAGGGTAGACAATTCAACGGTTTGTTGGATGTTTACAAGAAGACCTTGGCTTCCGATGGTATTGCTGGTTTGTACAGAGGTTTCGGTCCATCTGTCATCGGTATTGTTGTCTACAGAGGTTTGTACTTCGGTTTGTACGACTCCTTGAAGCCTGTTGTCTTGGTTGGTCCTTTGGAGGGTTCTTTCTTGGCTTCTTTCTTGTTGGGTTGGACTGTTACCACTGGTGCTTCCACTGCTTCTTACCCATTGGACACTGTTAGAAGAAGAATGATGATGACCTCTGGTCAAGCCGTTAAGTACGACGGTGCTTTCGACTGTTTCAGAAAGGTTGTCGCCGCTGAGGGTGTCGCCTCCTTGTTCAAGGGTTGCGGTGCTAACATCTTGAGAGGTGTTGCCGGTGCCGGTGTTATCTCCTTGTACGACCAATTGCAAGTCATCATGTTCGGTAAGAAGTTCTAAGTTTAGCATAGTCTAGCTTGTACATATTTATACTTAACTTACACTTGTCAATTAATACTATCTTGTAATTCACTTTTTTATTTCCAAGGTTTTGAGTAAATTTCCTGAGCATACGTTGAGTACTGGTGCGGAATATTGAATGTATTGATACTAAAAATATGAAAATGTACTAGATTCAAGAGGCATAGCAATTTGCTATGGAGTATCTGAGAATCTAGTATCCCCCAAATTCAAATTCATTGATTGGTACAATCAACATTACGCCGACTGCCAAGATTCACAACCTCACAACTTCTCGTAATTCAAATACAACAAGTTGTACTCACCTTGCAAGTCGTAGATTATTTTCTCATGCTTCAGATAGCCCATATTGCCAAGGGCGCCATCACATTGCGATAATCTGGAGAATGGGCTTTTGTTTTCGTGCTTGGAAGGGTCATTGAAGTAAGTAACACTAAACTTTCCTGGAGAGAAGATCTTCAAAACTCTCATCAAAACTTGCACGATATCGACATCTTTGTTCTCTGTGAAAGAGAAATTAGTTTCGAATGATGCATATGACCATCCTGACTCAGGAGTGACATGAAGAGTATAGTAGAAGCCCTTAGACCCAGAACTAATCGAGTTCGAAGAAAAGCCGCATGGAGTGAAAGAAAAAGCATCGTGCGTGAAGGATACTCTGCTGTCTTCGGCCTCCCCATCGTCGTTCAAATCCATCTTGTCGCTTAACTCCGGAGATGGGATTGGAACCAAGCAATTGTTAGCGGGAGACACCATGCTCACTTCCTCGCAAGGGCCGAGAACAGAGTCCAAGCCTGTTTTTTTCATCATAATCTCACCATCCTCATGGCCTGTGTCTTGATCATCCGAAACATCAGCTTGCTCGCCTGGTTTTCTTTTCGTAACGAACTGAGAGGTCTTCTCCTCACCCAAGCGAGTCATCAAAATCTCAAAAGTCTGATCACTGTTCTGTGTTGGTGAAACGGACTTAATTCCTTTTCCACCCGTGTACAAAAACCAGTGGTCGTCGGAATTGAAATCACCTAAGACGTACAGTTTTCCGGCTGCAAAAAACGAGTCAAGAAGCTGTACTTCACGTTTCCAATCAGTGTGAACATGGATTTGTTTTTCAGGAAACATGAAAGATCTTCTCGAGTAAAACACCTTGTGGATCGACTTTGAGTTCAAACAAGGTACCTCGCCCTTTGGAAGAAGTTCCGCGTTTGCAAATTCGAAAAGCTTTTCGATACAAGCTAAGGTGGTGGTGGTTCCACAAGTTTTGAGAATTAACTTATGAGCAAAGACGAAAAGGGATGATTCGGAGAGCAAGTAAGCATCCAACACATTGCTTGACTTCATTGATAAGATCTTACAGTTGACCAAATCCAAGATAACCTTCCATTTCTCCAAAGGAATGGCTCTCAATCCTTCGGCCAGAAAATTGGAAGGGATAGAATCCGAAGAAGGCCAGAACCAAATTTCAAGCAACTTTTCAGGGCCTTCGAAGGCGAAAGTGGAATCTAAAGTGTTGGACAATTCATGATCAACATATGAATCCTCATGATAAGCAGGAGCTACCATTGAAAGCAAGTTAATAGCGGTGGTACGTGGGGTGGTCTGGAAGTGACACTATAGGAGGTTGATTGAGTGGGCTCTATTCGAGCTTTTGGCAAAGTTCTTGAATGTTCACAAAGAGATCAAGAGTTTTGTATTTTGTGTTCGTCTTTCTTTCACTAGAGGTGCAAGGGGGAGGGAACCAATAGTGAAGGTAAAGGCGGCGTTTGGTAAATTTTTATGTTGAGCTAAAGGCTGTCTGTTTATCACTGAGCAGGGTATGTTAGCCAGGTTCGAGGATCTTTTTTGGGATAGGGTTTGATCGTGAGGGTTTCTTCGGCATAAACCACGAATATCTTCAAAAGGCCAAAGGGTTACTTTGAAATCTCGAAAAAGGACTTGTGGCAAGACTTGGTTGCTAAAGATTGAGTTCGTTCAGCAACAATTATAGGCACAAACGGAGGAGTAGGTCTGGTCTTTGGATGAGACAGAAATTGTTGGAGGCGAACGGTTGAGATATATGTAAAAAAAAAAAGACTCACATGTGTGTATAGAAGAGATGGTAGTGTCCTTGGCGCGCACCGCAGCACACTATCATACCGCCTACTGGGAATGTACTGAAGACACAACAAGAATACGAAAATGGTCAATGAGAAGACGCAAGCCGATCAGCCACTTTCTTTGCATTCCCATAGCTGTGAGTGCATAATTTAAGAGACAACCCCGAAAAACCCAGAGCAAGCAAGGGACTCTGAGTGATCGCACTAAAGTGAATTTCCGCACGAGGTCGCAGATGCAGGCGCAGGCGCAGGCTTCAACATTAGTACTTTAAACGAACGCCGCGCCTGCGAAACATGTGCAGCCCACGCAAGCCACTCGAGGGAAACGCAGGGCGGCCAAGGCGGCCAGCAGGGTGCATTTTGGTCGAAGTGAGCCGCGGAAGCAAAGGAAAAAAAAGAAAAAGAAGTGAAAAAGGCGAAAATACCACTTCTAGAATCATCGGCGGATTCTCTAGTGGCGTCTCGGCTTTCTTGATTTACTGTAGTAGATGGTCTTTTGTCCCCGAGAATGTTCTTACAGTGTGTGGTTAGAATTGGTTCGCATTTTTTATCGGGCTTCACGAAAATTATGCGGTAAGTCGAGCACGCGGACGTCTCAGATCAAATGATCAGAACCGGTCTCAACATTGCACAATTAAGCCCATAAAAAAAATCCCTCATCCTTTCATACAGTCTCAGCTTCATGTAACACTGGAGCTCATCTGTGAACACCGGCTCGAATTGAAACTTGGTGTCAGCAGCCGAGGAGCCAGCGTCTTGGAGCACTCCAGTAAAAAAGTCCGGTGCCCACGTTCAGGTCCCCCACTGCGAACTTTGCTCTCGGCAGGATTTCTACCTACCGTCTATGACGTGCGATGCGCATGGTGCGAAATTGAAGCCACCGCCTAGTCAGCTGACAGCATGCCCTTGTTCACATTTGACGAAGAACAACTCTCGTCGGAACTAGCGGCCAGCTCCATCGACGTCGAAAACCACCCGACTGTGGCTGCGCCCATCCGCTACGATGGTTCTTCCAGTATCAAAATACCCACGCCTAGAAACCGACGCAGGTCGTCTGTCTACAGCAGGCTTTCCGTGAAGTCGTCGCTTCCCAACGGCATCCAGATCCACGAGGGGTTTGGCGAGGCCGCGGGGCTGCCGGAAGATACCTTGGTCATGCCTTCCAAAAAGACGTTGGCCGACTTCCGTCCTCTCAAGGTTTTGGGCCAGGGAGCCTACGGAAAGGTGCATTTGGTTCAAGATCGGGCCAACGGTCATCTCTACGCACAGAAGCAAATCCGAAAACCGCAAATCGACATCTTTGATGAGCACACGTCGTTGAACATTGCTGACGAGATTCCAGTGTTGGTCTCGGACAACGCGCCCGATGAATTGAAGGCAGCACATAACCATTTGCAGCGCACCATCGCAGAGAGAAAGATCTTGAGCAACATCACGCACCACTCCAATATCGTGAAGCTATTCTACGCTCTACAGGACAAAGACAAATTCTATCTTTTGTTGGAGTACATTCCGGGCGGAGAGCTCTTCCATCATCTCACGTCCAACAATTCCCTAGGTAATGTTTTTTTGGAAGAGCATGTGGCCTTTTACGCGGCTCAAATGGCCTTGGGCTTGAGACATCTCCACCTGTTGGGGATCGTGTATCGGGACTTGAAACCAGAAAACTGTCTTTTGAATGCTGCGGGCCATTTGGTTCTCACCGACTTTGGGTTGTCAAAAGCAGTTTCAACAGAGGATTCTGACACCGCCTGCCGGTCGATCATAGGGACGCCCGAATACATGGCGCCGGAAATCATGAAAGGCGAAAGCTACGGCTATCCGGTTGATTGGTGGCTGTTGGGCTGTGTAATCTATGACATGATGACGGGGAAACCGCCTTTCACCGGTAAAACCCACAAGGCCATTCTGGACAAAATCATAAAAGGGAAACCAAACTTTCCCTTCTATCTCTCTCTCGACGCAAAGGACCTTCTTAACAAGCTCTTGCAGAAAAACCCAAACAAGCGGATGGCAGTGGATGCTAAGTGGGATGCCTTTGAAAACCATCGTTTCTTCCGCAAGATAAATTGGGCGGATGTCAAAAGCCAGGAGGCTATACCGCCGGTGCGCCCTGTGATTACAGACCCGGCTTTGGCAGAGAACTTTGCTGATGAATTCACTGGGATGAAAATCAGTAATTACGATTTGGGTGAGGGCCAGTTCGCAAGTGCAAAGAAAGAAGTCTCGTTTGAGGGCTTTAGCTTCACGGCAAGTCACAGCTACATTGAGAAGTACAAGAGTTAGATGGCCCTTGGCCAAGGTATTTAGTGCGTGCAGACAATTGCAATTTCCTGGCCCGGTCAATTTATTTGCACTTCAATAGAAGTCTGGCACGCAATAGACTCCAAGCGGAGCCGGACTAGGATACATACGTGACTCAATAAATACATGGATGAGTAAACAACCCTATTTGCAACTAACAGTGCACACTGCGGCGTGTTCTACGCGCGTGAAGTTGGTGACCATGCGCGTTGATCGGGGCAGTACTGATAAACACACGACCCGCTCCGTGGATACTTTGCGGTGAAGGCACCCACTAATCACTACGATAACAGATCAATTCATTACAATGGATGAAACATTGATTGCCACCATCAACAAGTTGCAGGACGCATTGGCGCCCTTGGGAGCAGGCTCCTCCTCTCCAGTTGACCTTCCACAAATTACAGTGGTTGGTTCCCAATCCAGTGGTAAGTCCTCTGTCCTCGAAAACATAGTGGGTAGAGACTTCTTGCCAAGAGGAACGGGAATTGTCACTAGAAGACCATTGGTATTGCAATTAATCAACAAGAGACCAGGTGTGAACAAGCAAGATCAGGATCTTCTCAATACCACCAACGAGAAGGGAGAAGCTTCGGAGAACAATTTGGAAGAGTGGGGTGAATTCTTGCACTTGCCTAACAAGAGATTTTACAACTTCGAAGAGATCCGCGAGGAGATTGTCAGAGAGACTGATGCCAAGACTGGCAAGAACTTGGGTATCTCTTCAGTCCCTATCAACTTGAGAATCTACTCCCCTCATGTCTTGACCTTGACCTTGGTCGATTTGCCTGGTTTGACAAAGGTTCCTGTGGGCGACCAACCAAAGGATATTGAGCGCCAGATTCGTGACATGTTGATGAAATACATCTCCAAGCCAAACGCAATCATCTTGTCTGTGAACGCCTCCAACACCGATTTGGCCAACTCTGATGGTTTGAAATTGGCCCGTGAGGTTGATCCAGAGGGATCCAGAACAATCGGTGTTTTGACAAAGGTTGATTTGATGGACGAGGGAACTGATGTTGTGGATATTTTGGCCGGCAGAGTCATTCCCTTGAGATTTGGTTACGTTCCTGTGATCAACAGAGGTCAGCGTGACATTGAATCCAAGAAAACCATCAGAGATGCTTTGCGCGACGAGTCCCAATTCTTTGAGAACCATCCCTCTTACAAGGCCAAGTCTCAATTTTGCGGAACCCCATATTTGGCCAAAAAATTGAACGGCATTTTGTTGCATCATATCAAGAGCACTTTGCCTGACATCAAAATGAGAATCGAACACTCGTTGAAGAAGTACACACACGAATTGTCTGTCTTGGGCCCCGAGTTAGAAGAAAGTGCTACTTCTATTGCTTTGAGTATGATTACCAACTTTTCGAGAGATTACAATGACATCTTGAACGGTGAGGCTAAGGAATTATCCTCTCATGAATTGAGTGGTGGTGCCCGTATCTCTTTTGTGTTCCATGAGATCTTCAAGAATGGTATCACCTCTCTTGATCCCTTCGATCAAATCAAGGATGCTGACATTCGTACTATTATGCATAACACTTCTGGTTCAGCGCCGTCTTTGTTTGTGGGAACTCAAGCTTTCGAAGTTCTTGTCAAACAGCAAATCCGCCGTATGGAAGACCCCGCACTTCGTTGTGTTAATTTGATTTTCGATGAGTTGGCCAGAATTTTGTCTCAAATTATAGTTCAGCCACAATACTCCCGTTATCCAGCATTGAAGGAGAGACTTTCCCAAGCTTTCCTTCAATTCTTGCGCGAAGAGTTGATCCCTACGAACAAGTTCGTCCAAGACATTATCAATTCAGAGGAGACATATGTTAACACTGCGCACCCAGATTTGTTGAAAGGAACTGAAGCAATGGTCATTGTCGAGGAGAAGTTCCACCCAAAGCCTCAAGTTGCAGTTGATCCTAAGACAGGAAAGCCTTTACCGCCATCCCAACAACCAGTTTCCCCAGCACAGGCCTCTAAGGAGGATACCAATGGGTTCTTTGGTGGCTTCTTCTCGTCTAAAAATAAGAAGAGATTGCAACAAATGGAAGCACCTCCCCCTATTTTGCGTGCCACTGGCTCGATGACAGAACGTGAACAGATGGAGACTGAAGTTATCAAGCTTTTAATCTCATCCTACTACAGCATCGTCCAAAGAACAGTGGCTGATCTTGTTCCAAAGGCTATTATGTTGAAGTTGATCACCAGATCTAAGGATGAAGTCCAAAGAGAATTGTTGCAGAAGTTGTACTCTGCCCCAGACTTGGGTGATCTCGTGAAGGAGAACGAGTCCACCGTTCAAAAAAGAAAGGAGTGTTTGAAGATGGTGGAGGTTTTGAGAAATGCCAGCGAAATTGTGAGCAGTGTTTAATCTAGATTTACTAATGGAACATAATTCTGTATTATAGACATGCGTAAAAAAGCCTCGTGCAAACATTTGAGGACCAATTTCTTGCAGATTGAAGTATCTGGAGAGTGGCGAATTCCAGCAAAATCCTGAAGTTGCTCACCACTAGAAATTGTAACAAAAGAAAGGTTTATGCCAAAGAAGCATCTTAGCAAACGTACTGATATTCAAAGCAATACAGAGAAAAAAGCCTCAGCCATCTAACGTGACCTCAAACTCGTTCTTATCAGCACTATCTGATAACGGGACCTCCTTGGCGACAGGCTTCCCGGTGGTGAGCCACGTTTCGACAGTCTTTTGCACGTTTTGGTCA
The DNA here is from genome assembly GCA_002893645.1 of Metschnikowia hawaiiana. Lineage (NCBI taxonomy): Eukaryota > Fungi > Ascomycota > Pichiomycetes > Serinales > Metschnikowiaceae > Metschnikowia > Metschnikowia hawaiiana. The sequence goes on from NXGY01000002.1 coordinate 438,927, forward strand.
GAGGGTGGCTCCCTTCCAGTGTTGATGGCCGTTTTCGAGTATATCATCTTGTATTGCTCTTCTGCAGACATATTATTGAAGAAATTTATTTCTTGTGGAGGCTTGCGAAAACACCAAGTGTTCTCGGAAGTTTGTTGTGCGTTCTCTCTACCCCAGGGATATGGCCTTGTCATCTCAGTAAGAAGTGTGGTTTCGAATGGGTGTTGCAGGAAAGGGTGTAGTTTCGGATGTCATGTGGGGAAATGTGGAGTCGCACCAGAGGTGAATGTGAGGCCCGGCGAGAATTGAAACGTGTGAATTACAGTAATTTTGGGTAGCGCTCTGCATTGTATTATATATATGTAGCAACCCGGTGTATGTATTGCAGGCCCGGATTAAAAGCCAATTGCCACCGACTCCCCAGGACTGCTATGTTTCACGTCATTGACAAGTAAACCTTGCTCACATCCGCCACCAAAGAGATTCTCAATGGTCTGGGTGTCGGCTACTTGCTCTTGGTAGGATGTCGATTCGGAAGGGCATTCAAAGAGGAGCTGGTTGGAAACCACCGAAGTTGTGAAATCCGAAGTGTATCGGTCTTCTGGGGTGATCATGAAAAATTCGAGTCGATCGCCGACCTGGATTTTGGCATCCGGAGAAAGCGCCAAGAGATCAGCCTTGGCACCCCAGCCGCCTCCTCCCGCGATCACCTCGTGCTTTCTCATGCCGTGGGTTTCATTGTAGATTTTAGCGTAGACCTTGGTGCTTTTGCTAGCGATCTGCATAAGCTTCTTGTTGGTCTCGAGGAACAGTGCGGCCGGCTTGTCGTTGATGGACTTGACTAGATTTCCAGTGCACCTGGTTACTCTCAAGCTTTCAGCGCCACTGAGCGGCGTCCACCGGTCCTGGAATAAAGGCGCTTTGAGCTTTGGCTCAAGGTCAGGGAGCTCTATATCTAGCGCCGAGAGCGTTTGTCCCATGTGGGGTCCTCCGTTGGTGTCGAAGAAAAAGACTGTGGTGGGCATGTTGGTAGCAAAAAGGGTATTAGCCAAGGCCAACCTCACACTGTTGCCACCCACCCTCATGGTGAGGCTGCCCTCCACATTCTTCCAGTTGACCTTGGCTCCAACGGGGTTGATGCCGTCGCTTTCACGCGGCCCCTCTTGTTTGGACTCGTGGTCCGACAATTTTGCCCGCGAGATCGTGACTGGCTCATCCATCCAGAGCTCTGAGATACCGTTGGACTCTCCGTTTGGAACAACACAGTCCACACCCGCAACCACCACCTGGACCTTAGATTTGTGTAGGCCGATGGCACTGTCGATGACTTGGCTGAGATTTTGCGGAGTCGAAAGAAGCACCACCGATTTGGCGTTGAAGTTGGCCGGGATGCTCACGCCCAGGTCTCTGGCTGGCGAGACTGTGGTCCTGGCTAGAAAAGCGGCGCTACACTGCGTCGACGAGGAGAGTTTGCGGACAAGGCCGACGCCTCGAAGAGAAATCATGGCTATTTCGTGTGGTGGATGAGACGGTGGGATGCGTTTGTTAGTGGCGCGCCATCGAAGCCCGCATGCCATGACGCAGCGTGATCTTCTCCATCTACAACCTGAATTTACTGAAATGTGTTTTTCTTGCCCGGGGCCTTCGTGGTATCTAGATATAAGAAAGGAGACGGGTTATGCAAGGAGTAGCTGGCTTATTCGGCAGATGCCTCGATCTTTCTGCGTTTCGATGGCTCTGAGGAGTCCTCGTTGTCGGCGGCCGGTGTCTCGTCCTTGGTAGCTTGTCCCGCTTCTGAAGCAGCTTCTTCGACAATCTTGAACTCGTCTGCAACGTTAACATCGGGTCCATTCTCCAAGACCTTGCATAACACTGGGGCCCATTGCGCTTCACTCCGCTCAAGGAAATCGCTCAATTGGAACACGTTTTTACTGAGGTCCCAGTCGGCTTGCTTGGTTCTCTTGAGCTCGCACATGTGCGACGACGTGCCACAAGCTCTGCCGATGTCGCTCACGAGACTTCTGATGTAGGTTCCTGAACCAACAGAGGCGGTGGCATGAAACACGGGCAAGTCGGCTTGGTATGGTTCCGATGGATCTTTGAGTGTAGGAGTGATGTTGGTGTTTTTGTCCTCTTCAGTGAACTTCTCATCGTGCATGAATTCTTCCGAATAGATGAGTGGATGGTCGTCAAGAGTGGGGTTCTCGAAAACCAGCTTTTCCAAGGAGTCGCCGTCCTCACTCGGTTTCAATGCTTTGAATGTGTCACTGACACCAAAATCATCATGCACCTCTATCAGATAAACTTGGATCTGGCGTGGCTTTATGGCGCCCTCAGGAACAGGAATGCCCTTCCGTGCGTAGTCGTATAGAGGTCTGCCGTTGACCTTCAAGGCGGAGAACACTGGTGGCATTTGTTGCAGCTTGCCAACAAACTTGCTTGCAGCCTTTTTGACGTCCTCCAACGAAACATGGTCCGATTTGGTCTGTTTGATGATCTCTCCCTCAGAATCTCCTGTGGTGGTAGATTGACCCAAGACAGCTCTGGTTTCGTATGTTTTGACACATTGATCAAGGTAGTACTGCAATTTTTTGGTACCGGAACCAACACCAATGATGAGGATACCAGAGGCCAAGGGATCCAAGGTGCCTCCATGTCCAATCTTGAAGGTGGCCTTGCGGGCCTTATTCTCAATCTTATCGGCGCTGAAGTTGGTACTTCTGCGGAGGTCGTCCCGGACTTTCTGTTTGATTTCAGCCAAGTCCTTTGCAAAGATATCTGACGAGCAGAAAATCTTCTTGAGTTGCTGAACGATGTTGGACGAGGAAGCGCCTATTGGCTTGTCAACTGCAAAGACTCCGTTCATTGGGCACAAGTGTTTGAGCATTAATCCTGTCCGATGAGCCTGTCCTGAGCTAGTTCGCGCGACATTTTCCTGCTCGCATCAAGCGTGGCTGCGGGGTCACGAGACCAGCCGGGTCCTCGTATAAGCTGGCACGGTCGAAGAAAGCCGCCAATGGCTGAGTGATTTTGTCCTCTGCTCAGTCCATTGAGTCCAGAACTGTTGGAATTGGGACCTGTATGTCTAGTGATAGCATGGCGCTAGCAGACACAGGGATCAATCTCAAATCTTTGTGCCTGGGGCTAAGCAATCTCCGGTTTACATCATCTATGTATTGATCAACGGCCAGAACTTTCTTGAGCACTTTGCTTCCCGCCCAAAGGTTTTGATACAAGGTGGAGTATAGCGTTCCGCTTAAAAAATCGAGCAAGTTGCAGGTCCAGCTGGGGCTATAAGCTTCCATAAGTAGGGTGTTGACAGTCTGGACAATCTCTAGAAGCTCCGACTCCTTGATCCAGCGAGGAACAAGACAAGTCTGCGAGGTATACCCAAAGCGATGATTCATGAATACTCCTGAGGCTGCGGACGACCCCTCAGCGTCTCCAACGATCAGCCCCGGTTCCCGCCCCGGGCAATATGTGGAGAACTGAGGGATGATTTGCAGCTCGTCGCATGTATGGAAGACCCGAGGGATACGGACGATGCGGGTGCTTTGGTACACTTCACTCCCCTCGATTGTATAGCAGTTTGGGAAATGACTGATGACAAGTGCAGGAGGACGGCCGTCGTCACGTTTCAGCTTGGACCCCTGGCTCAGAGCCGAGGTGCTGATTGTTTTGCAGGCGCTGTTTTCAACGAGGAACTCATGGTAGTTAAAAAAGTCCAAGTCGTCGGAGGTATACTTTGTGAGCGGACTATTCATGAATAGGGCATAGAGATACAAAGAAATTGCACTTGCAATGTGGAGTATGGTACCGCGAAAAAAGAAAGGGCAAAAAAATGATTCCGCCCAGGATCGAACTGGGGACGTTCTGCGTGTTAAGCAGATGCCATAACCTACTAGACCACGGAACCTTTTCTTGAAAGTGAAAATTGCAAAGCGGCTATAAAGCAAGGATTGCCCCATGGTGATGCTTATGAAAATCCTCAGAACATATTAAGCACGAGATTCGGCTCCGTAGTCATTCGGTGTGCCTCCATTAGTCGCCTCTATATATGTAGTTTTCTCCGCGGCCACCGAGTAAGAAGGCGAAAATTTATCGTGGCCATCAAGTGCTCATGGTTGAGCCCTAAGAGACCCTTCGATCGGTACACGACCCCTCGCTATATATATGGATCGTCGGCCAGCGGTATTTTTCGCACACCAACTAAACAGTATGTACTTAAGCAACATAGTGTACTGAGTGTTACCTGATGATCATTGTCCGCAAGGACCGCTATTAACCCAGCTCATTTGATAAACTGTTCATGATAAGATCTATCCTTAGATATCTGAAAGCACCAATAACACTATTCCCTTGGATGAAAATTCGGTACTAACCAATCAGACCAAACTTGTAACACGGTTCGATTCAGCCAGGGAAGGGCTTCAATCGATTTCGCTCTTTCATGATGGCTGTCCTTAGTCGCAAGAGATCTTAAGAAGTCATCGGTACGGCTCGTACTGCCTCTAGCTTGGCAGCACGGCACACCCATGTCTTTTACGTAGCTACATGGGCCATCTCGCGATGTCTCAGTACAAATACCGAGTAAGCACAGTATTTCACTGGGGTTGGAACCCGCTGGGCCCTGGCCAAGCTTGGTGCACCCTCTCCAGGGCCATACAAAGGTGTAAGGTGCTGCTGTCAGCGGTGGGCCTTGAACACCAGGTGGATCTAGTCGACGTTGCATCTAGCAAGGCCAGGCGCACATGTCAGGTAGGTGAACTAAAATAGCACCCACGGCCACATTGGGCGCAAAGGCACGTAAGCAACGCTTAGGCAGCGTGTAGCGACTTGAAAGCACAATGGGCCGAAAGGACAAGAAACGTTCAAATCAGTCCTTGAAGGCCAAGCATCCGGCCCCACGGTTTTCTCCAAGGCGCCTGGATTGATGCGACTAGCGGTAGATACGACGCAGTGGTGCGAAAATTTTTAGGCGCGACCCTCAACTTTCAAACGACCACGAACTCCAGTGTCACCAAACAACAATGCTCCCCTCCAAGGCACTTGCCCGAGGCTTCTGCGGAGCCACTAGATACGTGAGACGTGTCCCTATGGTGAGGTTTCAGTCCACAGCCACCGAAGCCAAGCCGGCCGCCAAGTTACCACTCACTGGACAGGCCAAGACCCCGGCCCCCGAGAAAGAACTAAAACAATCATCCTCGAAGTCCGCCCAGCCCTTCAAGAACAAGAGCAGAGCGCCTCTCAACAGAAAGATCAAGGACATCTCGTCGCAGATCAACGCTTCCCTCGACGCGGCCACGGGTGCCGAGCTTGTCGAGGCCCTTGACATTTTGGAGGAGGGCATTTCGTACTTGAGAGATATCCAGGAGGTGGAGAAGATCACCGACGAGGTGCTCTACTTCAGCTTCCAGAGCATCGCCACCAAGGCCTTTGAAAAGGTTGCCGCCGCCCTGCCTGCTGACCTCGGCTCTGTCTCGCTCAGCTCTCTCTTGGACATGTTCGTCGAACAGAGAATTGCACACAGCTATCATTTCACCATGCTACAAAAGCAGGTGTTGAGTGATGCATCGGTTGAGGATGCACACTCGGAGGTGTTGCAAATCTGGGTCAAGTATTTGGAGTACTCCAAGTCATTGAGCTTAAACTCCATGGCTTATGCCATCAAGTCATCGCCTGCTGTCTACAGAGAAAAGAACTTCAATAACAGAGACATCCTTAACTTGTCCTACTTCTCGCTCGTGATGCAATTCTTGAAGACCGACAACCCATACGACCTTTCGACCATCATGAAGATCCTTCAAATTGACAATGCCACCAGAATGCCCGAACAGTTCCACGTGTTGTCCACATTGAAGCGTTTGGACCTTACGCTACCCCTCCAGGCCGACATGAGTGCGTTCAAAAACAAAATCAACGACATGTCTGTTGAGTTCATGGATCCAAACAACAACGCTGTCAACAAGAAGATCGAGGCTGCCATGAAACTGAAGAACGCCAGAAGATTGGATAAGCTTTTCGAGGAGATGAAGGCTGCCTCTGTGAAGAACTCTATTCCTATCTCTGAGACTACCTTGAACAAGATGATGACCGCCTACATATCTTGCTCCAACTTCACAGAAGCACTTCAAATCTTCTCCTTCATGTTGTCCGGCAGTATCGCCAAGCCTTCGTCTGCGTCATGGGAGTTGGCATTGAAGGCTATGGGCCATCCATCTTATGTGTCTTCCATGTCTACCAAGCAAAGGGAGGAGGCTGTTGCAAACATTGAGTCTGTTTTCCGCACCATGGTCAACAGCGGTGTCAAGGTCAATGCAAGATCTTTGGGTATTGTGGTTGGTTGTTTCTCCAACTTGAACAGAAACGACTTGGTTGAGAAGTATTTGAAAGAATACGAGCAAATCCCAGTCGTTCACATGACGAGAGATAACATCCTTATTGGCTTGGCTCTCAACCTGAACATTGTCGAGGCTGAGGAGACCATGAGAAAGTTTTTGGTTGAAGACCCAACCTACAAGCCATCCACCAATGTTATGAACACATTTTTGAACTTCCATGTGGTGAACGGCAACGATAAGGCTGTGGAGGGTATTCTCAACTTCATGAAGACTAATGGCATTGACGAAAGTGTCGCCACAACCACCACCATTCTTAGCTACTACTTCAAGAGCTTCCGTAAGAGAGGAAAAGTTCCAAACGTCAACGATTTGTTCAGAGAATTGAAGAGCAATGTCAGAGAATGGGATCAGCAAATGGCCAGCACTTTGATGGCTGGTTTAGCCAAGGATGGACTCAACATGGATGCCACCAGAGCTGTGTTCAAATTCTTCTGCGAAAACAACAAGAGATTCAAACATTCGGATGCTATGTTGACAACCATGATTAAAGCTGAATTGGACTTTGGATCTGTTCACAATGCTGGAGATTTGTTCGAGTGGCACATCAAGAATGTGAGAAACGACACAAGAATGTGGAATATGATGATCACTGGCTTGTTGGCTAAGAAAGAGTCTTTGGCCTTGAACTACTACAAAAATTTGCTTCAACAAGCCCCATTTAATGTCTATCCTAACTTCTTTACTTTCTACTTCATGCTTGACCATTTCATCAAGAAGGGTCAAAGCGACAGGGTCCAATCCATTCTCGACGATATTTCCGCTTCTAATATCCTGGACTTTGGAAACACTTTGCCAAAAACCATCCAAAGATTGAGCGCCACATACAATGTTGCCCCAGAGTTGTTGAATAAGATTTCCGCCCTCTGATGGCAGAATGCCTATCCGGAACTATTCAAGTCTTGTAAATAATAATAGATCGGAACTACAGTCAAGACCAACGGTGTTGAAAATAACAAAAAAGTAAACTGACTATCTACACAAGAATTAATAAATTAGATGACGCCGTCCCGAAGCTGTCGAAGACAGAAGTCGGACGGGGCGCTTAGTCGAACTTGCCCATGGCTCTGTCCCACAAAGGAGAAAACCATCTATCAAAACGATCGAATGCAGCAGATGGGGAGTCCAAAGCAGGCCTGGTGTCCAACATGAATGCAGGCATGCCGGTGTCTTCGTCATCTGGTGCTGCGTAGTAGTCGATGACGTACCTGACCTTTTGCCAGCCGTCATTGATACCCAGAGAGCGCAAGACGGTCCAGTCGTGACGGTCGAAAGGAGGCTGGGAGTTGAAGGTGTCCGGGAAAAGCTTGGCCAAAAACAAGTATGTTTTGGCACGAGGGGAGAGGTCATGGGGTCTACCGGTAAACTTTTCCAAACGGGGTTCCACTCTGGACTGCTGGGTGTACTTTGTTTCCCAATCTAGAATCTGTTGCCAGGCACCTTCGTTCAAGAAGTTGTGCACATCAACCATGGACTCGACAGCCTCTTCATCGATGCCCTGGCCCTTGCCTTTTTTAAGCATAGCATTCAACATTTGTTGAGGTGACGGGTATTCCCAGTTTCCGGCGTCATTCAGCTCACCCCTTGGGATAGAAGAGATGGTTCTTTCTGTGGACAAAACGACCTTCTGGCCCGGAGCTCTCTCGGAAGAGATGGCCATGGGCATGTTATTGAGCGGGTTTAAGACCTCGATCTCGTCGCCGTTGGCAGGTTTGACGGGGCAAACTGCCGCCGAGGGGAGCTTGGAATGGTCGATCGGACAGACGGCATTTGAAGATGTGTTTGTTTGTGCTGGTGCAGCGAAGCGCCTGGTCGAGGGGGCAGCGTCAGCCCAGAACCAACCCATGATAGTGATAAGAAGAGATGTATGTGGTGAGGCAAGGAAGCCCGCGAAGATGAGGGTACAGGTGTATGACATCGGCCGCGATGCAATTCGCTCGGGCCAGGCCCGTACACCACACCTGAGTGCTGTCACGGGGGCACTAAGGTGCTCTGGGGTCTGTGTGGCCGCAGGCAGCGCGTGGCGGCCGCAGGGCCGTGGCAGGAGCCTCCCTCGGGACCGGGTGGTATGTGGCCAGGCGGGGCGGCTCTGGAGCAATGCGCGCACGTGACCACGGGCAAGTGGGCGACGGCTGCGTTTTCTTGTCGTCCGGTTGCGCTTGCAGCGGCGCAGCCAGTAGGCGCGGCGCCGAGATTTAGCTCACCACACTTTCGGCCGGGTACCGCCTGTCCAAATCCAGTATTGGATCTGGCTAGAATCCAGGCGGTTCTCAGATCGAGCATGTAGGCAGCCCAGTAGGACTCACAAGGCTGGGGTTCGATCTGACGTTGTGCGCTAAAGGACAGCGCACGGGCGACCGCCAAGGCGGCTTCCGATCCGAACCCTGGATGGTAGGCCCGGGTCCATCACATGGCAGCGAGCGCCGCCCAGTTGTCAGCCGGGGTCCTGGGCAAAAGAACTAGTTCTAGCAAGCGGCTCCATGTCCAAATTGGGCTTGATGGTGTGACTCCAGCGGCGTGCACACAGCCCCGGATTTTTCTGAACAATAGGGGAGATACTAGCGCCAGGCGGGGCATCCAGATGGGCGGCGGGCATAAAGGGGCATGACAGCAGAGCGGCTGTAGAGAGTCTGGCGCTGGCGAAGGGACAAGTGGGACGGAATTCACCCGGCGAGAGAACCAACGACATTTCTGCTCAAAGCTTGGCCGCTGCCCCCAAAACTGCGGCGAGGAAGTGAAGGTGGGAATCATTTAGCGGGCGGATTGGTACTGGGTGCTTGATGCTCACTGAGCGGTGGCTACAGATTACATTCGAGAGACACGGCCTTAGGCCCGAGGCCGAGTCCCTGGCACAAAAAAAAAAAGAAGCCTGGAGGATTTTCTTGGGCCCGAGCTGGCTTCCATGAGCCATGTCCTGTTAGCGCATGTGCTGCCCCAAAGGGGTTGCTTGGCCATTCTCCTACGGCTGGAAATTGCCGCGCGCAGGAACGAGCGTTGATAAGGTGGTTTCCAGGTAGGAGCACGAATCGAGAGTGGAGACAATTTGCAAAAAGAAAGAAAAAGAACCTAAGGGCGCATGCGCCGTGTGGATACACACACAAAGCGTGGGAAGCAGGACACTCACCGACGCAGCCTATGCTATGTTAATGACGATTCGCTTGGAGATCGTTGCGGGCTGGACAGATGGCCAAAGTAAAGACGGACGAGCACTCGCAAAATGCGTTTACATGGCCGACATTTGCCGAACGCGCACCATTATGATAGGAGTCGGGGGACCGCACATGAATACCAAGAAGCGACGAGGCCAGTGCGCCCCTGAAGGGGTGATGTCGCCGTGCGGGCAGGGGCACGGGGGCCAGTATGGGGGTGTGAATGATGTGGCACGCCTAAGTCAACGGGTCGCCGGTTTTGGCGATTGATGAAGATGTTAAGAGTGCTGATTATGAGGCCCAATCGGGCGCTCTGATGTCTTTTGGAAAGCGCGCGTTCCAAGGCTAATGTCGTACATGTCTCGACAACTTACCCCGACCGGCATAGGCGCGTCTGGACGCAAGTAATCAATATGCGGAGACAAGACATTCTGAGACTGCATTCGGAATTCCGAGGGTACGTCGGCCTCTGGGCACCACTGTTCTCACGAGTCATGTGAACATTAACATTACCGACTGTGACATACTATCTCCCGCGTAATAACTCGTCAATTGAAGGTGCAGCTCAATTCGCTCAGCTTTGTCCGTTGGAATAAGCCTGTGGATGGGACCCTCACCACTACCGGTTACGATTGCCTCGTAATTGGGCGGATCGATGGTCAAGAGCTCGGCAATTGATGCCGTTTAAATGTGCCGCTCGCACTAGATTGGTGGGACCGGAAGTCTTTTTTTTTTTTTTCCTTTTTTTTTTTCCTTCTGTTCGCTATCCTCACAATTTGCATACGCATTACATACTCCTTATACACGTGTCATATCTTGACGATTGCACAGGCCAAAGTCACACTCTCGTCAGAGCATTAGGGCCAGTCTCAGGTGCGATGGGCACTGTCCCAGGCTATACAAGTTGGCTCCCGCTGTTTCTCGTGGCATCGTGCCTGGTGTCTACTCTCGCTCTTGTGTGCGCACGTCCGCATTTCAAAGTGCCTCGCTCTGCCATGGCTCCACGCTTAGGCTGAGCTGAAAATGACAATCTGCAAGAATGCCGTCATTCCTAACCAACCTGTCCACTGGTATTCCTGCGACAGAATCTTTGACGCAAGCGACGGCAACTGAGCCAAGTTACCGGTGGGTTCCCGGGTATGGCTAGGTAGATGGCTGGCACCCAAAACGACCAGTTTCGCCTTGACCCGAGTTATGGTGGTTTGCCTGGCCGCACTGCTGCAGCGTGCCATTTCCTGATTAGGCCAAAAGGGGCGACAGCGGGCACCGACCAAACGTGTTATGGTGGCGGGTTGATCCGGGCTGGAGTGCACTATGGATAGCTGGAATCCTTGTTTATCAATCACCACATGTCACTGGACGGCCCGATTCCGTGTCCTTTGTCGGCACTGGATTTTGGGAAAAATACCACCAGACGAGTATTCCGACGCGGATTAGGCGGCATGAAAAAAAAAGACTGCGACCGCAGGTTAACGTCTGAAGAGATGCCGCATCGGTATGAGAATAGGGGCAGTGCTCATTTCAGTCCATGGGGGTATTTCTGCACAGCGGTGGTTGACCTGCTGGCCAAGAATACGGAAACAATGCCCATCCAGGGTGGAGATTATCGACCGTCAATACAAAGATCCCAGACGAGCTGTTCACAGCCCCAGGTTGCTGCCACCGATTCAATTCCCATGTGCAGATATGCGTCCCCCTTTCGTGGTATGTGCCACCTCATTTTTACGGTCGTCTTGCATGGTGCCCCAGCGCACCGGCATCTAAGGAGTTACCTTCTCAAATTGATGCATGAGCCAATCTCTTAGGGCACCAAGCGGCGATCCTTGCACCGATCAGCCGATCAGCTATTGTCCTTCACATCTAAGGGTTTGTGGGTTTCGCCTGCCTCAAAAATAAGAGCTTCAAAAATATTTCTGTGATTTTTAGGTGCTCATGTCTGATGCCCTGCTCACGTGATCTCCATTGTCGAGAAGCGAGTATTGAGAAAGTCTTGTAGTGTATCGTCGAGGCGAGCGAATTTTCTCGTTCCGGCGTGAACTAAACGGCCGAAGTGAACGGGCTACAAAACCTCGACTGCTCACAAAATCCTTGAAGAGAATGACACAATAGTGTTGAGGTATCGAAACGAATTGGCTGAGCAGTCAATGGATTTACCATTGGCGGGTCAAAAAGAAACATCACACCGGAAAAATACCCGAGGGCAAAGCTTGTGTATATGCACAGAATATTCCACAATATTGTGCAGGTCTTGTCGTAAATTTACGAGCCAAGCGAAATCGCGCATAATCTCACCAAATCGAGGCTAATGTGAATCCGTACCTCCGCCTACGCGCCCACACCTAATGAGGCCTACAGCAGGGTATCTCCCATATGTCTATATCCTACTTTTTTATGCGCTTCACCTATCGGCACGAATTGTAGTGTTCGCCTAGTCCGTAGGAATGTTTGTAATATGCCACAGTCAACATTGGATTACCTCCGGCCTCGTTGAATGTAATTGGTGCGCTACCTGCCATAAGAACTTTGATCGGACAGTCATAGACAGCTGCAAGCGCAGCAATCTCGGCGTCGGACCCCCATTTCGCCGTCTCCTCCAACTCTTTAGTGTAAGCATCAATATCGGCCATGGCCATGGTATCCTGGTTGAACAAGTAGGGGATAAATGAGTCTGGGTTTTCGCGGATGTGATCTGCAGCTTGTTTCCGGAGCAAAAGCACATCGCTTTCCACAGAGTCATGCCTCAACTTGAGCTGGTCTTCAATGGACAGGAAGAGACAGTGACCATCCGGCTTGATTTCAAATAGCTCGTAGCCCTGCGAATGAAGAAGCTGGCGCATGCTTTCAGCCTCAATAGCTCTGTAGTCAACTGAGTCAGCTGCCTCAGCTCTGGCCTCAGCTTTCATTGCCTCAATGAGGGCCTCCCTCTTGAGAATCTTTTCCTTAGCCTTGTTACGTTTCTTGCCCGATGTAGGAGGAGGCGTCACTTCGGATGGTGCCGCACCAGATGAATCTGGAGCCCCTGACTCTGGCTTGGCTTTTTCCTCCTCTTGAATACTCAATGTGCGAAGGAGTTCTTCGGGAGAAACCTCTTGGTTTTGCTCTTCCTTCAATTCCCCATTAAATTCCGCAATCTCTTTGGCATGCTTTTCATCCAAATCACTCTGTAAAAGAGCACACTTCGAGTTCACGGCTTTACGGGTCTTTTTCAGAGCTTGTTTTTTTAGGGAGGTGATTTGATTAATCAAGTCCTTTTGCTCCTTACGATGACGAGATAGGAGCTCTTCCATTTTGATTATGATAGTATTGATGGAGCTTGGCTGCCTATGGCACTGGGCGTTCAGTCAAGAAGAGGAGAGTATCTAGGGTAAAAAACCCAGTTTTGAGAATTGGGCCTCGGACGACCACCTGCGAATCTTCTAGCGGAAGCTGACTTCTGTCGGCTTGCGGAGGGTAACTGCGCTCCGGGACTGCGAATTTAATTTTCTAGCATGTGGAGCGCTAGAAGATGGAATGCAAAAAAAAAAGGAATAAAAAAAAAAAAAAAAGAAAATCAACAATTTGGTTGCTATCGTTTTATGTTCGGCAACAGCCATGAAATTGGTCTTCGGATTTGGTCTCAAGATTTGGACCAGATTGTCAATTCAATGTTGATGCCTTCTAAAGTACACATACCTTATGATTTGGTAAATTGAGCCACCCAGTGCTGTTGCCATTGACCAGGCTCGCTAAGTAATTAGCCTGATAGAGTTAGCATTTTAAATTTTTTTTTTTTTTTTTTTCCTTCTAATTGCGTATACTATAGTTAATTTCGAGGATCTTTTGGGATTTTTTCAGCCCTCGAAAGGCTCGCAGCGCTGTTGCGATACTGTATCGTTGTCTCTCAAGTAACTGCGCCATGATGTGTGGTGAGCAGTGCTGGCCGCGGGAACAGGGTACACGACAGCGCACAACCGAGGGTTATTGGACTTACACCTCTGAGAACATAGCGACAGAGGATTAGAATCAAGAGTTCACCCCCGACTCTAGCTTTCAGTTTGTAGAAATAGAAGAGCCTCTTGCGTGTATAAGCACTGGATGTATGCCGTTGCAAAGGGCAGATATAGGCCAGGATGCTGCCGAATTTGCTTGGTATCGTCGTTACATGCAGAATACACCGTTGCGCTCTGGTTTTGAACATGGCACTGAGCGGGTGCATGGAATCAGGTGAAATTTTGCTACGGAGACACTGCAAAAAAAATGTGAGCTATAATGGAATTCGTGCAGCCAAATTTTACGCATGGACAAGAGATAGGAGCATGTCGTGCTAAGCATATCCATCATGATAAAATTAGACGATGACATGCCGTGGGAAATTGTGAGAACTTTAAGATTTCCCACCACATTGAGTTCTGGTAGCCGCGACTAATCACCGGAGATAACTTTGAGTAGGGTGGAGGACATGGCTACTTAAAAGCGGCTAAGGGAATTAGGTATATCGGCTTTAAAGCTATAAATAATCAATAAGGCAATTTTTCGTACAATGCTGTATGCAACACTGCCCCACTTGAAAATGTCGCGGGCACCAGTGCGCAATGTCTCAGATCTGCGCCCGATTCTCATTCTAGACAAAATGAATTCCGAGGGTGGGCTCATGCAATCACCTCCTTTAAAAGTGACATTTGTTATATTGCACCGCCATGCATATTACCATGCATGCAAAACGCAGAGTGCATTTTGAAGTGGTCCTCTCAAATTGGAAGAAGCTCAACGCATTTGCGAATAATATATATTGAAATTCCCTTTCCCTCACTCCTTCTTTTTTGTAAGCTCACCTTTGGGAACATTTCATTCTTGTGTGTGCTTGTGAGTCTATATTTCATAATCGTGAAGTTGATAGATCTGTCCTTCCCATTTCGTCATCTTGTCATTTTTCTTCTTAGTACCTTTATTGTCTTCATTCAATTGAAAGATAAATTGGTCGTCTCCTTTATCAACTAGAGGGTTTTATTTTCTTCAGCTTTGCATTTACAGCTGGATTTTGCTACGGTATTGAAGTCATCTCATCAGATCGATTGTACGTAACTGGCAATTTATAACTTTTGCATTGCACACGTTACCATCGCAATTGATACCTTAACCCTGTTACCGGTTTTTCTGACCTAGGGCGTCCAAACATTTCCTGTTCATTTAATTATCCTTATCTTAAACGTATGACCCAAGGCTTTTCCTCAGATTTCATCTCCCACCCCCTGTCATAGATCATTCACCACCACAAATTCCTTGCATTACTTTTGTTAACATGGACAACTCACCAGACACTTTCCATCATGTTCGTGTTTCCCAAGCTTCAATCAAAGCCTCGCATATTAATGTTCAACTCGCGGAATACAATGCACACAAGTTACAAGTTGATGAATATAAGTTAGACATCTACAGCCACTTGTTGCAGTTGGATGCGAAGACCAGCCCGAACCTCAAACTTATTCAGCAACAGCCTGAGATCAACTTGAGGATGAGACCTGTTCTTTTAGACTTTTTGATGGATGTGATTAACAAACTCAACCTCTCAAAGTCTACTTTCCCTTTGACTGTCAACATCATTGACAGATATTGCTCAGTTCGCATAGTGAAGAAGCAACACTACCAACTATTGGGCTTGACTGCTTTGTGGATCTCGTGCAAAAACTTAGATTCAAAGTATCGTATTCCACTGTTGAACGACTTATGCAAGTACTGCTGTCATTGCTATGACAAGAAACTCTTTCTTGAGATGGAGAACCACGTGCTCAAGTCTTTCAACTGGTTGGTTGATGCTCCCACTTTCGACTCATTCATAGATTTCTTCATCCACTCCCTAGCTCTGTCTACGTTTTTAGCTGGTTCTAAAAGCCCTTATAAAACCTGCAATGACATCAAGGTTCTCGCCATTTACATCTGCGAGCTCATCCAATTTTATCCAAACATTTACTTCAGTTACTCGCTGCCTAAGATTGCTTTGATTTCGTACCTCATGGCCTGTTTGATTCTCGATGTCTGCAAGATGTCGGAGATCAGCAGCATGTTGGCCTTTATCTATGAGAGCACTTGCAGTGAATCTATTCTTACAAGCGAAGACTTTGACCAAGCGTTTTCCATGCTCATCAAGGTCCTCAAATGTCCCCCACCATCGTTGAAGACGAAGTACTTCAACGAGGATTCACGTTTCTTAAGTCTCATGAAGATTTTGGTCACTTTCACGTGGAAACATCTCGCCCAGAAGGAGGCTTTGCTCAAGGAGCTGTCTGTTCCCGACTTGCGTATCCCACGCAGAAGCATTGATCTGGGAGTCAATTGCACTCCCCTCCAATCTGGCGGTTCCACCACCCCCAAATACCCCATCACACCCATCCTGCTGGCAATCACACCGAAAACGGAGCCTGGCATGGAATACACCACATCACAAAATATTCGTATCTACAATGACCCTCAGCAGGAGAGCTACAAAAAGACACTTCCGCTGCCCAACCTTCTGCCTGGAGGTGAAGTCGGCAACACCTACACACCCACTAGTACCAAGAGAATGTACGGGGAGGTAGAGTACCCTACTCACAAACGTTCTAAGAGCAACAATAACGCTATTTTTTACGTACATTAAATTACAGCATATCAACACGGCACCGTAGTAAGGTAGTGTGGGCTACCAACCATGGGTACGCCAGCAATCCTGGAAAATAATTGAGCCACTTCTTCTATACATGCTTGACTGCATCAATATTGCGGGTTGAGCAGTTTACGAATCAGGATGTGAGAAATATTTCTCCTTTTAGTGCCACGCCTAATTTTGGCTAGATCCGAGATGATTTTCGCGCAAATAAGTGCAAATGGGGCCTTCTCTCGACTTATCTTTTACGGCTTCTCGGTCAGGTATGGAGCGAGTGCAAGGCAATGAGCAGTGAGTAACAGTACAGCGAAAGATCATTGTTGAGACAAATTCGACCAACCCCTGATTCGTAATGCGAAAATTTTAGTCAGAATCTCGGATGCTAAGGATCCGAGCCACCGAGTATCGGCCGCCGTTGGGGCGATCAGTTATCGCATTCAAAATCACAGTCAGGAAAAAAAAAATGTTATATATTTAGCGAATAGATAGGGATCTTCATACATGAAACCTGCATATGTCTTTTTCGCGGGGGAAAACTTCTGCATGCAAAGTGGTGGCTCCTCTCCGACTGTGTGTAAGACATGATGGCTTAGCCGCTAGGGCGCTAGGGTACCAATGCGCTAGATCAAGAGGCGGCGCCCTGAAAAGGGGCGCCTGACGAACTTGATTCGAGCGTCCACTCAAATCCATCTGGGTCTATCATCTAAGAAGAGTCTAAATCCTGTCTACATTGTGTCTAGAGCATGCGTTCAGCCGAAGCCCACGCCAGACATTAGACATTCTCGATGGTGGAATGCACAGAGCCATAGCCGTGCCCAAGGCCCGTGCGACGACGGCCTGGATAAGATGCAAGCTTCGCGTGAGGCGGCCCCTACCCCGCCAGGGCCGGAACTCGCAAGTCCCCCTTGGAAATTCGAGCCGGAGATATTTCTTCTTGGGCCGGAACTCGAGATTTCGCCAGGTACCAGGTGGGTGTGCTGGCCGATGAGTTGTGGTGCTCAGGAGACAATGTCGTGGGCTGTTTGCAGGTGCAGTGCCAGGCTGGAACAATTCATGGCCTACCCATTGTGAACTCGAAAAGGCGCGCCAGAGGGGTTTCATACTATTGAGCTTGATCCGATGAGCACGATGCCACACGCCCCAGCTGCAAAATCAAAGCAGCGCAGACAGACATGCGGCTACAAGGGTTACACTGTTCAGAATGCAGATGAAATCCAATGCCCTGACAATGTGCGGGAGATCCGCGAGCAATTTATCAATCGCAGAAGACCGGCCAAGCTTGGCATTGAAAATCCCATCGATGCCAAGCTGATGGCTCTCGGCTCGTTGGAGGCTTTCTTGGACTACCCTGATCGTCTCCAGGTCGAACGCAAGCACCGCTATGGCTTCGGCCTGGGAAACGAGAGGGTGCTGATGTCATTGCCGGAGATCATTGCCAAGTTGAAGCTGAACGACGACACCTTCTACTTGACGACCCAGTACAAAGACGACGATGGAGAGGATTTCGAGGACGGCTCCTCGGAAAACGCAGACAGCGCAGAGGAGGGGGGCAAGGACAGCGCAGAAGACGAGGACGAGACCGCCTTTGCTGTGCCAGGTGCCGCTTCCGTGGGTGACGACGGAGAAAGCAACTCAAGCGAGGCTTCCGACGAGGAGTTCGACTTCTCGAACATACAAGATGATTACGAAGATGACGACGTGGAGTTTCCAGCAGAGGATGAGTCCGTGGATCCTGAAGAAGCCTTGGACAGAGTGAAAACTCTCTTCCAGCCGCCACTTACAAACCTCAGTCAAAGCGAGGACTTTCCCATTACCCCCAAGCCCTTCGACGGACTTATCACGCAGCAGATCAATCTTTGGATGGGCGCTTCCACGAAGGGTGGCAGCGAAAAGCCCGATTTGCGAAACCCCACAGTCGAGTCTTTGGGAAGATATGTCCCACAAGGCAACTCATCAGGACTTCACCATGACCACGCGGACAACCTCTACTTCTTGGTGCAAGGAAAGAAGAGGTTCACCCTATACTCGCCCGAGAACGCCGAGAAGTTGTTCACGGTCGGTGACGTGAACAAAGTCTACCCCAATGGCTTAATTGACTACCAGGTCAATAAGAACGCCCGCCACTGGCGCCCCATGAGAGAAGACGGTGCAATCATCGCCGATTGGGCACAGTGGCTAATCGAAAAAGAAGACTTCTCCCAGTACTCTGAAGACTACTTGCAGGGCGTCATCGACGAACAGGCCACGTACTCTGGTGACGAAGAGGATGCGCCAAAAGACCCGCCTAGTTTCTCCCGAATTCCGCCCGTGCTCTTGCACTTGGACGAGGTGACGGACGAACAGGACCGCAAGAGTCTCGAGGCCTTTGCCGCAGAAAAGTTTCCTGGTGTTCTTGGTTTGAACAAATTGGAGGTGTCCCTTCAGGCAGGCGAACTCTTGTACATTCCCGTGGGATGGTTCCACGAGGTGACAAGCTACAGTGCTGAGGACGGAGACAACGCACATATTGCGTTGAACTGGTGGTTCATGCCTCCAAGCGGGACGCTCGACAAGCCATACGCCGACGAATATTGGGCGGACGACTTTGGCTTGACGCAGCAGGCCATAGACAGTCTAAAGGGCCTCTGATGCTGGCGCCAAAGATTGCCCGAAAAGGAAATAATTGCCTGGCTCAGCGAGTGCAGTACAGCGCTATCTAAGACCGGGCGGGAGACGCGGAGCTATACCGGCGAGCGCCGGAGACTAATCGCAATTAGCGAGACCAGTCGCGGCGAATTAGGCCCTCCACGCGGGCACACGTGTATATAGTAGCGATGGTCGCAAATACAATGTATCCATATGCGCGATTGGGAGATGGAAGAATTCGACAAGGGTTGTGCCTTGCTCCACGTGACTTCCAGGTGCGGCACGAAAATGTCGTCACAAGAAGTCACGTTATCCAGCGGCCGGCCCGCTCTGTTTGCACCAATGGGCCCCCACACCGCCAGGAGCCCTTGGTTTTTTCACAAAGCCGGACCCGACGCATTGTAATGTATGCTCTCTATGCTTTCTCGACCCTGCAATGGTACACACAAAGCAGGGATGGAACGAGCCCGTGAGCCCGTGGTGCACGGGTGCATGCCCAGCGCAGCCTGAACAGGTGTGAGAGAAGCCCTTATCGCGACCAGTGACATGTGCCAATACGCAAGCTGGTGCGAAAAGCACAGCAGTTCTTTGCATCACATAGCAGTGAAAAAACACCCTGCGCAATAAATAAAAAAAAATAGAGATCTCCTATCCTTCTACACCAGACCGTCAGGCCACACCAAATCGATCAAAACCCGTCCCAACATCGGGTTTCTGATTAAACGTCCACCCTCACTACTCCCTATTAATAGTGCTCTCCTTGATTCAGTTCACGGGGATTTTGCACCATCTTTATCCACTGATTCCTCGTGGTTTTCACAATCGCTCCAAGCTTGTTTAGTTCCTAGCAGCCACATCCAATCCTGTGATCTCGGCCCAAGCTACTCATATCTATTCAAACCCGCTGTGCTTCCATAAATCTAAGGAACGAAAGAAAATAGGGAAACTAATTTCCATTCTACAATTGTTTTACTAGTATGTCTCAAACACCCTTGGGCAACCCCATTTTGCCAACTCGGTGACCATTCAGCTGTCCCACATGTGCCCCAATACCTTCTCTGGGCCTCAAGGATTTGACGACTTGGTTCTCCTACTCAGCCTTGCTTTCTTGAACCTTCTGTACTAACTAATCTAGGTAATCGACTGCTTCTGTATCAGCAAGCGTCATTGATCAATCCCCAATTCACTCACATTCCAAATCGACTAGTGTCAGAGCATTTCAGTATAGCTCACTGCACAAGCCACTCTTAACTCCTTCGAACTCACAAGAAGAATCATTCCATCCACAAAATTGAATTTATGTTAAGCTCGTTGCTACATAAGGATTAACAAAACAAGATCACAAAACAACAAAACAAGATGGCTTTGGCAGACAGAAGACCTCTTGGTATCCCAGTTACTTCAGCTCACGCTTCACCGGCCTTCAATTCAGATGAATTGGCCCAAACCGAGAAGTCTAGCATGAAGTCGACCATCTCCGATTTAAAGGGTTCCTACTACAACAATGGTATGTCATCATACAACACAGACCAGAGCGTCAGCCCCACTGCTGACTCTCCAGAGATGTCTCCAGAATTGTCTCCTACTCTGAGAAGCATTTCTCCGGACTCTTTGATGAACTCTGGCTTGCTCAAGAAGAATCCTTCTTCCGTGAGCTCCAGAGACTCAATCAGTTCTCGGGATTCCACCCCTCCCTCTGGTTTGAAGCAGAGCCCCACTCCTCTGTCAACCGCAAGCTTCTATCCCAAAACGAGTCTTCCTGGGTCTGTCCTAGGGAAAAAACCAAAACCCACTTCTAGAGTGCCCATTGCCACGGGTATTTCCACCACCATCCCGGTCACTGGCGAAAAGCCTAAGCCTGAACAAGAGGGTGATGCATCTCTTGAAGATGATGTGCTTTTCGCCATTTTCCTTATCTTATATGAAAAGGATGCCGAGGGTGCAGGCATGACTGTCAAGCAGATCTGTGATGTTTTGGTTGAAAGACATCCAGAAATGGCACAATTGTCTAGCAAGACCTCTAACTTGGTGAGTGCAAAATTAAATGCATACGTCAAGAGAGTGGAGAAGGGTGACTCCAATTTAAAGTATGCTCTCTCCAGAGAATGGGCCGATGCATCTCCTAAAAGAATGGTGTACGTTTACAGAGGTTTATTGGCCAAGGATTTCCACGTCCACGTTAAGAACGCAATGGAGGTCCAGAAGCAACAACTGGGATCCTTAACCTTTGTCAATGGCCTGAACTCTCCTTTCTCAACGGATTCTTTTGAAGCTGCAAAACACTCGGCTTTACTGAAGCCCAGAAGACAAACCATGTATGACCTTGGTATCTCAAACAACAGACCAGCTTTTCTGGAAGCTCCAGACTCCACTAACAACTTGTTCGTGCCGTACTCGTCGGCGCCAGTTGCAGCCAATTTAAAAACTAAGTTAGACGAACAGGCTGATACAGAAGATTCTACAAATGTCGAAAAGCCTGTCGGTTCTACCCTAGCGGAAGATGCAGAAGAGAGTCCAAGAAATACTACAACTATGAAACAATTTGGCAATGACTCAGATTTCGATTTCGATGACTTAGAAGTTTTTGACACCGATGACGACTCTCTGGACTTCTCTATTGGAGTCATGAAAAAGAACGGGAAACGTTCCAAATCGATGTCGTACTTGTCAATGAACAAGAAGACCAAATACGTGACTGCTGCTGCCGCTGCCCCAAGAGTACCAAAGACACCTTGCTCTCATAGTGCAACCGCAGCCGCTGCTGCTGCTGCTTTGCACGCTGCGGCAATTAAAGCAATCACGGCATCTGCTAACGGAACTTTTGGCGCACCAGCATCGTCTGAGGCCCCACAAAAACGGAAGTCGGTATCCAACTGGGAGTATGCTGTCAAATCTGGATTCTTGACTCAGGATATTGACGCACCAGAAGACGTCAGTTTGTCTGATTTGGATAAATATTTCAGCTAGATTTTATGAAGAGAATGGCGCGGTATTCACCAATATTAAAAGTTGGCTTGAATGAAAAATGTATATTATATTACCCCATTACATTTTGTAGCTGTATGTTATTCATTTTATACGGATTAGATTCTTCTTTCTATGGACAGGATGATATCACTAGGACCTTAAGTCATGTAGTACTTAGGACCGTCTCCTCCCTCAGGTACCTCCCAGTTGATATCTTGACTTGGTACTTTAATGTCGCATGTCTTGCAATGGATGCAATTTTGACTATTGATGTTGAACTTCACACCCAATGGCTCTTCTTTATCTTCGATGTACTCGTACACTCCGGCCGGGCAGAAACGAGCTTCGATTCCCTTGTACTTGGGCCACGAGATTTCAGCGTGTTTTCTGTAATCTTGGTCTGGAATTCTCAAGTGACATGGCTCGCTCTCTTGGTGGTACGTTCCTGTTCTCGAGACGGATGTAAGAATGTCAAAAGTCAACTTACCGTCTGGCTTTGGATAATCAATAGGTTGATAGTTTGAAGCTGCCTTTGTTGCCTCAGCATCTGTGTGGTCAGTAGTAAGAGTCCATGGTTCAGAGCCATCAGTTACAAAGGTAGTGAGACCAGAATGAGAGAGACCGGACAAAAAGCCCAATGGGCCTGGAAGGAGGTTGAACGCTGGTCTTATATTTCTGACTTCGTAAAGCTCCTCGTATGCCCAAGATTTTTTGAATTCTTCTTCGTATTCCTTGAGATCGAATACTTGGCTCTCCATGTCGGTATCCTCGTCCACCACATCCAACTCTTTCAAGGAATTGAAGATAGATTCTGCAGCGACAATTCCGGATTTCATGGCTGTGTGGGTACCCTTGATCTTAGGCAAGTTGATAAAGCCTGCCGCACATCCTACCAACAAACCACCAGGGAAGTGAAGTTTTGGAATCGATTGGTAGCCACCTTCGTTTAGGGCACGAGCAGCATAGGAGACACACTCACCGCCCTCGAGAACATTGGCATAGTAAGGGTGAGTTTTCATTTTTTGGAATTCTTCGTATGGCGAAATGTAAGGATTAGCGTAGTCGAGGCCAACGACGAGACCCACTGCGACCATGCCCTCGCCAAAGTGATACATAAAACCTCCACCATAGACATCCATGGGGAGCGGGAACCCCATGGTATGGCCAACGAGTCCCTTGACGAAATTCTCCTCTGGAACACTCCACACTTCTTTGATTCCCAACCCGTATGTTTGTGGGCTGGAATTCTCGCGCAAGTTGAATTTAGAAATGGCCTTCTTGGTAAGCGAGCCATGACAGCCCTCGGCAAGAACCGTAAGACGGGCATGGAATTCCATACCTCTTTCAAAAGACGGCTTGGGGCGCTGGTCGCGGCCAATGCCAACATCTTTGGTGGCGACACCCTTGATTGCCGAGCCATCTTGCGTGTAGATGAGCTCACTAACAGCAATACCTGGGTACATTTCGACGCCTAGTTCTGTCGCCTGCTCTGAGAGATACAGAATGGTTTGGTTCAAGGAAACAATGTAGTTCTTTCCCTTATTGACCATTTGAGGAGGTTCAGGCAAGGAATACGCATACTCGGACGTTAAGAACTTCATTTCGTCGTGTTCACCCAACGTAACAAGGTCGGCTGGGAGCGGAATGCCCTCGCCATTCTCGTCGTAGTGCTCCAGCTCAGGGAAGAGCTCACGCAAGGCACGGGGTTCAATGACAGCACCACTGACCATGTGGGAACCAAAGTCGGCCGCTTTCTCCAACAAAACAACACGCAACTCGCCGCTTCCTGACTCGTTGTCCATCTGCTTCAATTTGATGGCTGTGGCAATACCTGCTGGCCCGCCACCAACAATGCATACGTCCACGTTGTCAACGGCCCTTTCCTCCTTCAAAATCTCCTGTTCCTCCTCGGACATCTCCTTCATGGGAACCTCTTTGGTGGCTTGTGAGCATACGTCGCTGGAAGAGAAGAACGAAGTAGAAGCGGTTTGCGAGAACAGTCTCATGGACGGGAGCTTGCAACCCCTGGCTGCTATGAGGTTCTTGTGTGATTTGAAGCCATGACAACTGCGTGTTTGCAAGCTTGGCTTAACAGAGGCCTTATGGGTTGTTAGATGTAGGCGCTGCAGAAAGGTATAACGTTTGGCGACATGGCCTTGTAAACGGATTGGCATTTTAGAGAAGATTCTCGTCATACTTCTATGATTCGTGCCTATGGAAAACAATATTGGTGCGATTGGTGCCAATGCTCATTAACTTGTAGTATGGAGCGGCTGATGACTATATATTTGACTGGGTCTTACTCACTTTTTTTTTGCGTCTCTAAAATATTGCTTTCCGAACGTGTTTCTTTGATTTTTTTACCCAAAAAAATCAGAATGTTTGTTCCGCTTGAGACTCTTTCCGAGTGACAACTTCTCTTTATCTCGAATCGTTTGCTGTGGTGATTTGTCCACTGAAATCAAACGGTTTTTATGAGTAATTACGGTAGAGTCAGAGAGATGGTCTATGTGCACTCTCAGCCAATTAGAAAATTGATGTTGATAAGACATCATGTGACCGGCTTCTAGCTGCTGCGCTATGCGCTTGCAAGGATTAGTGTTTCTGACAAGCTGCAAGCCACGCAAATACATATTTGTGCTTGGCTCCTTAAACGCCATAATCATCTCTTATTCTTTATATGAAGCTATAAACCGAGGTACTCAGTCCTTTGGGCCCCGAATGCGACTTGAAAAAGGCATCGAATCTGTAACGGCATTATGAGCTGTAGATGCTCTAGGCCACCCATATACTCAATAGTCTCTCGGAATTATTCTGATCAGCAAGTTCATCAATCATATCCATAGCCAATTGCCAGTCGTCGCTGGAGTCTATCACGACGAAATCTCCCTCCTCATCCTTATACTTGAGTTTGTTGATTATAATGTCATCGTTGATCTCTGGACTAGCAGCAATAAATGAAGCGATCTTGTGATGCAACTCTTGAAAAGCAATACCAGATAGAACAGAGAGCGTCTCGCGTAATTCAGAACCCTTGAAGAAAAGCTTTATCTTGATACACAGTCCTGTTAATTCCTGAGTGGAGTCTCCATGGTTCGAAGAGTTGCCAGAATGGCCAAATTTGCCCATTCTCATCATACTGAACGTTGAAGATGATGAAATGTGTCTCTGATCTGACGTATCCGACTTGTAACTTGGCAGATCACCGCCGTAGTATGTATGAGCGTGGCCTGAAATGTCGCTAGAATAATTGGTGCCAAGGGATCCTCGAGAATCTCTGAGCTTTTTCTGTAGTTGGTTATTCATCTCATTACTCTTCAAAGATCGGAGACAATTTTCCCATTGATTTCTTGGCTCCTCTGTTCTGTAACGAAGCGTGAAGGATCCACTTTCCTTTTTTCCTGACCACGAAATGACCAATGTATAGCCATTAAGATTAGCTGACGAAATATTATAAATCTCAGAAATATAGACACGGCCCTTGAGCTCAAGAATCGAACTGTCTTTACCACCATGTAGAGATTCTAATAAATTGGTTGTAGATCCCAGGACATTGCTGTTTGCCTTTTTACGAGATGATAGAAGCTCCCTTTTCTTCTTTTCTTTGTGCTTGTCAACTTGGTTCATCTCAACAAAGAAGAAGATAATCTTCTCGAATAAGTATGCAACATATTCCTTTTCGCTCTCTCCGTCCTTAATGGTAACAGGACTGTGGTATAAAAGCTCGCCCTGCTCACGGAAATTGAAACCACGCCAGTTCCTGACTCTCTCCACAAGATTGTCGAGGAAACCAACATTTTCTGATCTTCTCTGTGCTTCATTAACTTGATTCGCAACCTCCTTCATGGCCACATTTGCCATTAGGAGTTCATTGTAGTATGTGGCATCGACAGAATCCGTGTAGGTCTTGATCAATTCTTTGAGAAGTAATGGATATTTGCATAAACGTTGAATGGGCTTGATGATGAATGATTGCAACTCGAAACCGGGATCAATCAAATTAGAAGCACGCTTGAGATTGGACGCCTCCTTGGTGATGAGTTCAATGGCGCCTATTTGGCCAATAGTCCACGGCTCGTATGCACGGAAGGGGCCATTAGATGCGTGAATGAAGACTGATCCAATTCTTTGATATTTTGTGGGCACGTCAATGTTGCATTCGAGACCGCTCAATAAACGCCTGTGGAAATCGATAATATCATTCAAATTCGGGAAAAGAACATGTAGTTGCTCAGAAGATAGAGCGTCTGAGGCTTGCAATTCATTTCTGTAATTCATAAGAAGCTCCAAATCCAGTAGGTATTTGCGCTCGGTTTCAATTAATTCTTTGAACACTTTTGAGCGTTCGTCTGAAATCTTGAGTTCAGCAATGCCATCCAAAAGAGATTCCTCGGATGAGTTCTCGGCAGGCTCGTGCTGATCAAGCAAACGTATGACCGTATCAATAATTTTGAGTAAGTCGTGAGTGCTCTCGGAAAACACGTTTGAGATGGTGAACATGGAATCATCATCAACGGATAGGTGGATCTTTACTGCAACCACAAAGTCATAAACAGCTTTCTTGCACATTCTCAAATCGTCGCCTTCTTGAATAGTGATGGCATGCTCCGGTTTTATTTTGTTGAAGATTAAACATAGAGGGGCGCCTCTTTGGAACAACTTCCAAATTTGAGTCGCAGGGTCCAGGCTTAGGTTGGCTGGTAGAACACCCGCAGTGAACGTGAAGATATTATTAGTCAAAGGAAGGTAGTTGTGGGATGTGGAGGTGGCTGAATTATCCAGGTATATTGAAAAGCCACCGGAGCCCATCGAGGAGCGGAAGGGGCTTGTGGAATTGTCCGTCTGTTGCAATTGTTGAGACAAGGCAAGGGCCTGTTGTTCCGCACAGCGCTCAGCAGTGACACGGGAAGCTTCGATGTATGGCTGCATTCCCTCGATTTTGGCTAGTCTGTTCAATAAAGCTTTGCTCTTGTAGAACATGTGCTCCTTCGCCAGAGATGACTTGTTCATTGACATATTGACGGCCACCATGGGACCCGAGGCCACACGGGATATGCTGGCGGAGGAGGAGTTTACCGATGGCATTGAGGCCGACGAAAACGACCGGAAAGGGGCATGGGGGAAGTTGTCCATTTGAAAAGCGTGGTAGTGTGATTGATGTAACGAGCGGTTGGGGAATACTTAAATGTGGATAATAGGTTAGGGAAGGTGGCACCGAGCTTGACTCCGGAATAAATATGAAAATAGCCTCGATTTGATTCTGAACAGCCGGGGTGAAGAGAGCTAGGAACGGATAATGCGAGCAGTTGGGTCTTGGATATAGTTAGGTGTTTTTTAGTATAGCCACTCACAACAAAAATAGTGTGCGAATGCCAATCCCGAGGAATGGTGGAAGCCTAGTAGTGGGCGGGGAGGTGCAGTACCTGAGGCAAGGCGCGAAAAGTGGCCCATACTGGCGGACTAAGAATGTTCGGAATAAGCTATTTAATGGCCGTGTCGCGCAGGTCCCTGCGCACGCGCTACACCTAGCCCGTGGCTGAATTTCACTGTGAGTTGCAGCGCTTAAGTAAAATGTGCAACTTCAGCCTGACTCAAACGGCTTTTTGCATCTGGCTGCAGAGTCTCGTTTCACGACGCTGGGCCGGAAGATCTGTTCGAGCCTCCGCTTTCGATTCGGTCGCTCTGTGCCTTTTTCTCGAAGCTTTCTGCGGTTTCAATATAGGTGCCAATATGCCTTGACACATGCGAGTTTTCGCCACTCTTGAGTCGGCCAGCAAAACCCGACTAAGCCCCTCGCTTCTCATCGTCTTGGTCTCGTGTCACGCCGTCTCGTATTATCATTTCTGTTGCTGTAAGACCCCTCATTGGTAGTTTGGGACGAACCGCCGGGTGTATAGCCACTCTCCATCTGAGAAGGTGGTCTTTCGTCTCTGCGCCCGTACCCCATTGCCTTGTTTCCCTCCTCCAGGTACACCAAGATGGTGCGGTTGGGAAGCCACCCAACACATGCATTAGAGTTTCCGCCAGCTGAAGTTTTGGGAATCTCGTGAATCATCTCCAACGTATCGTACGAGTAGACTCTGGAGTTGGCACCCTGGCCGTAGCCAACAAATATATACTGGCCGTCTCGACTGGACGCAAGGCTGGCGATTTCCTGGTCCACGTCAGATAAAACCTTTATATTCTTCATGTCGGATGTTCTCCAGAACGAGATCACACCGTCAGTGGAGCCGGCTGCCACAAAGCGGCCTTTCTGATCCAACATGATGCAAGACACCAGCCTTGGTCCAGTGAGCGTGTGAACAAGTGTGATTTCTCCTTTCGTGAATTTAAAGATCAAGACACGCCCGTCCTCCGTGCCGGCTAGGAGCATGTGATGGCCCTGGTTGACCCACTTGAGATCGGTGACAAGACTTCCGGTCCAAAAGTGTGTCACGTACTTGTAGTTGCTGAAGGCATCATATGTAATTATTCCTCCCTCTGATGTGACGGCTGCCATGACCAGCCCATCTGCCGAAAACCCCACATGTGAGAGCGAAACTGGGGTTGCTGGCCCGGCCTTTCTATGCGCATCATTTTCAACAGCCTTTGGGACGGCCACCTCTTTCTGTAGAGTACCAGAGGCCTTCCATAGCCTGACGAATGAATCGCCTCCGACGGTCGCAAAATCGGTGTCTGTGGTGGGCACCCAAGCGATACTTGTAACAGGAGATGTGTGTGTGCTTTCTATGATGACTGGGTCGACTAGAGACAGCTGTACACATTTCCACACGCGGATTGTCTTATCTGTACGGCAATTGATGACCCGTGACCCGGTGTTGTTTACCGAGATGGTCACTATCTCAGAGTTCAGTTGCTTCCCCGTGCGATCTGTGTCCTTGACTGGGGAGAATCGATAATTGGAGAAAATCGACATTGTTCACTCGTTCAGCCACAGATGTGTTCCTTAGGACCTCAGCTTTTTTGATTGGATGCTTGTGGAGTGCTTGGTGACGCCTACTGTGAGCTGTGACCTGGGGTATAGACCTCTGGTGATGGAATCTGATGGACGCGCGCTACTGCCGCTGATTCAAAGCCAGGGTCCAACGAATCCTGGAAATTGTGGCAATTGTAGTGTTAGAAAACTCAGTCGATAATCAGAAATCTGTGCCTCGTTCCTCTCGTTGGAGTCCTATGAGTCCCTGTGTATCGCCAAATTTGCAACTCGATGCACTAGTTTAAATGACACACCTACCTCCTCTCTGTGCGGTAAAGTTCATGAAAATTTCGGCGCCTACCCCAACTTTGCAGAAGGTGATGCGAACAAGCTTCTCAAAATTTTACAAATATCAGTCATTTTTCAGAACCAACATCCAGAATTGAAGACTATTACATGGACGTGACTAAAGTCAGAAATGTCCAACTTCTAAGCCCAAACAAGACATGGCTATTTACTTAGAGTGTTCGTCTGGGGCTAGCCACTTAGGCTATACAGTACACCACAGGGTCGCGGAAAGTACTGCGCTGTCTTTACGCCTCTCACTTTTCAGATTCTGCAGTTTCCATCACAAGAATGCTGGGCAGACCTAGATTATTGTCGCTCGACGCTTTTGCAAAAACGGTCGAAGACGCGAAGGTCAAAACGGCGTCTGGCGGTATCATCACTTTGATATGTGTTCTCGTGGCCATGATGTTGATCAGAAACGAGTACCATGACTACACGAAAGTGGTCTTACGTCCACAGTTGGTCGTCGATAGGGACGTCAACAAGCAGCTAGACATCAACTTGGACATCACTTTCCCCGATATTCCTTGTGGTGTGCTCTCCTTGGACATATTGGACCTCGCTGGTGACTTACATTTGAATTTGATCCAGTCCGGCTTTGAAGTGTTTCGTGTTCTTGGGCTGGGCGAGGAAATCAAGGATGACTTGCCTATCTTGTCCGGGGTCGACTCCGTCGAAGAATTGTGCAAGGGCTTGACAGAAGAGGAGAAGACTCAAGGCAAGCCATGTGGCTCATGTTACGGTGCTTTGGACCAATCCTCGTCCCAATACTGTTGCAACACTTGCGAGTCCATTCGATTGGCATATTCCATGCTCAAATGGGGTTTCTACGATGGAACGGACATCGAGCCTTGCGAGAAAGAAGGCTATGTTGATAAAATGAAGCAAAGAATCGAAGCCAACGAAGGATGTCGTGTCAAGGGTAGCGCTAAGGTCAACAGAATCTCCGGAAACTTGCACTTTGCTCCAGGCGCCCCATTCACCGACTCTGGCCGTCATGCACATGATTTGACTTTGTGGGGAAAATACAAAGACAAGTTCTCTATGGACCATAAGATCAATCATTTCTCCTTCGGAAGTGATCCTGGATCTTTGCTCACCATCGCAGACTCGGACGACGAAAACTTGCCATCCACGAGCCCATTGGACGGCTATGAATTCAACGCCAACAAGAAGAACCACGTTGCAAGCTACTACTTATCTGTTGTGGCCACGCGTATGGAGTATTTGAATAATAGAAAAGCTCCCGTCGAAACAAACCAGTTTTCTGTTGTGACACACGACAGACCAATTATAGGAGGAAGGGATGACGATCATGAAAACACCTTGCACGCCCAAGGTGGAGTTCCTGGAGCATTTTTCCATTTCGAGATTTCTCCAATGAAAATCATCAACAAGGAACAGTACTCCAAGACATGGTCTGGATTTATCTTAGGTGTGGTGAGTTCAATTGCCGGTGTCTTGACCGTGGGTGCTGTTTTGGATAGATCCGTATTTGCTGCAGAGCAAGTGATCAAAGGAAAGAAGGATTTATAATTTTCATAAAATTTATTAGCGATTGCAAGCAATATATGCATCTTTAATTTACTCTTATAAAGTCAAGAGCACAAACGTGGCATGGCCACGAATGCGCCGATCAATTGGTCTCTAGTTAACGCAATTATAAACGGCATCAAGATGGGGCGGGCCACAACCCGAGCATGAAGCGAAGTGACAAAAGACTAATCTTTCGCAATCTATGTACATGAAGCTTTCAAGCAAGGTGAGAAAGGCATTAGCATCGAATCTAGGATCCTAGGTGAAATACTTGCATTCTCCATCAGAAGCGCTGAACAGAAATCCAGATGGGTGGCTTGACTTGTCGATCACCTTTCCTCTTCCCCGATTAAGGGGATGCTCATAATTCATCAAGAGCTTAAACCTCACTGATCAAGTGTTTGATGTTGTTGTAGTAGCTCTCATTCAAATGCTCAGCAAGTTCATTTTTGGAGAGCCATCTGTGGCTGATATTGTTTTGAGGAGAGAATTCACCCGACAAGATGTGCAGTTTGATGAAAAACTCCTTGTCACCAGCATTGGAAGATTCCACATGACATGGTTTTGGAGAGACGTTGAAGTAATTGATGTTTGGACCACCGATAGAGTAGAGACCCTCCTCGGCTGTTTTATGTAGAGGTGTAACATCTGTGTTCAAGAAGGTTGGAAGGGACCAAGACTTACCACCATCGGTACTAGTGACCAAGTACAAAGTTCTGGCCAAGTTTCTTTGCAAGGAAGCTAAATCCTTTGTCTTGTCGGCTTCAGTGATGCGAGAGTTAGGAACAATCTTTCTAGACAAGTTATCTTTGGAAGCCTCTGCGTTGTTAGACTCCTCGGCAGCAGTCTCGTCGTATGTTTTAGGTAATCTGATTTCCTGTTTGAAACGACGATCTCTTTGATGTCTGATTTCCGGTCTGCCTCCAACGAATTCAAGGTTTGGGTTGTTGAACACTGGCGCTTTGTTCAATTCTCTGTATTTTTGCTCGGAGATGGTACCCGGTCTGTAGTAGAACCACTTTGGGAAGGTCCACATCAATCTCTTCCATAGTTCGGATTGATACTTGTAATACTGTTGTTGGAAGCTAGGTAATTCTGCGGTGACGACTGGTATCCTCAGCAATAATAGGGTGGCATGCACCTTGACACCATTTGAAGCGGCAGGGGCCGAATTGAAACGGAGAAAGTTTCTGCTCAACATAATGGCAGGCTTACGTGTGGTCAAGCTCATGTTCGTTTGGGCAGCGATTTTTTTTTCAGTGGAGTTTTTTTGCGCGTATGGTTCGTCCTGTGCGCAGTAATATTCATCCTGCCTCTTCAGCAGACCTGGGACGAATGCATACAAGGCCAACTGGCCACCGGACGTGCGCCGACCGTAAGCGTATATAAATAACGCTCACCCGCCCCCATCTGCCGCCGCAATAACCCACTCGTCCATAGACAATCGGTCCTAATTCCACACAAGTCCAACCCCTTCTGTCAATCATTCCATTCCAATCCTCATCAAAACCAAGGCTATCAGAGTGTCGTATTTCTCCAGATAGTAAAGTAAGATATTGTAATTGGTTAATATTTCACGAGAAAGAGTTTCGAGGAGTTTTTCGTGCGAGAAAATTTGCTTCTCTGTGTCTTTTTTAAACAAAAGTATTCTTCCTGGGTATCTCAAGTAGTGGATTTATCCGACAAGAAGTTGCTGTAAAAATAAGAACATTAGTTTCGTTCGTTAACCATTGAAGTGTCTACCACTATGTCCGCAGTGCAAGAGTTTGAGAGTATTTTGCAAGAGTTGCCAACTCTCAAGGCCCCTGGTGTGTCAGGAACCCGTATCAAGAAGTTGACAGATATTGCTGTGAAAAGCGTGTCTGAGGAATCTAAATTGATCGCCTCTTTATACACTAACTGTAAAGCCAGTCCTTCCTCCCATAAATTGGGCGCTTTATATGTCGTCGATTCTATTGTCAGAGTCTACATGGACGAGGCAAAGAAGAGAAATGAAGAAATCACCCCTCTGGCACCAGAAGGTACCTTCGCTGGTGGTGTTTTCAGAATCAGCGAGTTGATTGAGTCTATTCTTGATGACGCCATGGCATTGACTATTGTTCCTGCAACCCAGCTAAAGATGAGCAAGTTGGTCGATATTTGGGAGCGTGCACAAACTTTTAGCCCAAAGACGATTGAGGCCATTAGAGCAAAGCATTTCAAGTCGCTGACACCTCCAGGGTCTCCCGTCAACAGAAAGAAGGAAAGTTCGCTTCCGCTTCCACCCCCACCAGCCTCTGCTCCACAAGCGCAGCCGGCTGCAAACGATGCAGGTAGTATTTTGCTGACTCTTGCATCTTTGGCAAAGAGAACAGATACACCACCACCACAAAATGGTGCTCCATCAGCTCATGCTCCTGCTTCGCAAGACAGCAACAACGCTAATAATATCCTCTCTCAATTGTCTGCATTAGCTGGAAACAGCGCTAATAACGCTGCAGCTCCACCTCCAATCCAATCGCCACCAATCCAGTCACCTCCTACTCAACAAGCTCAGCCAAATCAACCTGGCAGCAAGGAGTATATTTTCAATATGTTGCAACAGATGCAAGGAGGTGGCGCCCCTGGCGGCGCCCCCGGTGGACCTCCTGGCCAAATTCCAGGCATGCCTGCAATGCCCAATTTGCCTCCACAGATGCATCAAATGCAGCAGCAAATGCAAGGAATGCCTCCTCAAATGCAACAACAAATGCAACATATGCAAGGTGGCCATCCTGGTTACCAAGCGCCTTACAACGACAGGAGAGGTCGTGAAGATGGCGGCTTTTCTAGAAGAAACCGTTCCAAATCTCCATCCGGTCGTTACGACAGATACGGCGGAGACGGCCGTCACGATAAGCAGCAAGCATTTACACAACCACCCCAACAGGAAATGAATGTTCCTGGTAATCCGAACTACCGTGTCAGAAACACCGGTTTTGACAACACTTTACCCCAAGGCTCATTCAAAGTCATGTCTAGAACTTTGTTTATTGGAGGTGTTCCACGTGGAATGGACGAGAGACAACTCGCAAGTTACTTGAGACCATACGCCGAAGTTCAATCCACTATCTTGAACAGTGAGAGAAAACATGCTTTCGTCAAGGTTTACTCTAGAAAAGAGGCCGAGCAAGTTCTCCAGTCTTTCAACAAAGATGGCGCTTTACCTTTAAGAACCCGTTGGGGTGTTGGCTTTGGCCCAAGAGACTGTTGCAACTACCAACACGGAATCTCCATTATACCTATCCAGCGTTTGACTGATGCCGACAGGTCTTGGGTTGTTCTGGCTCAATGGGGTGGTACCGGTGGCGAACCTTTAGTGAGCGGCATGGTCATTGATGAACCTGACATTGAAATTGGAACAGGTATTTCCTCCAAAGCAATGTCAAGAAAGATGCCTACCAACTCTGCCAGAAATGGTCCTAAATCTAACAGACCTGGAGAATCAGAAGACCTGTTCGCTAAGACAAGTATAAATGGCGGTCAACAGGATTTTATTACCTATCCGCAAGGCGCTAACCCACTTAGTGGACTTTTCGCTAATCAACCACCTCAAAATGGCGGCTATCCTCCACAACAAGGTGGTTTCCAACCTCAACAAGGCTTTCCACCACAAGGAAACTACGGTGCTCCTAACGGCGCTCCCCAAAACCCTAACATTGGCGCACAGCTTGCCAACTTTTTCCAAAATGGCGGGCAACGTTAATGTGTAATGTAAATATAAATATAAGAACATAATCAGCCATCAAAACTACTGTAAGAATATAGCTGTTAAAACAAATGAGCAATTGGATTGTTAATTTTTTACACTATTTACTATGCGGCAATTTGGAATTACCTTCATTATATCTGCGAGCTGTTTCAGTCTATGCTTCAACAGTGATTGCTGGGGGATCGCTCACAATCTCCATACGACCGCCACCAGAAGATTTAATGACGGTGTTACTGACAGTTTTTGGTTTTGAGATCTTCTCTCCTTTGACAATTGCCTCCATCTCTTCCTTGTTCAAGGTCTCATACTCCAACAAACCTTCTGCGAGTCGCCTCAATTCCACGTTTTTGGCTCCGAGCATATCTCTCGTTCTTTGCTCAGAAGCAATCAAAAAGTCGCGGACCTCTTCATCGGCCATATTTCTGATTTTTGGTGACCAAGATTCCCAATCGTCGCTCAATCTGACAGGGCCTATTTTGTCACTCATACCGTAAGAAGCAACCATAGCTCTTGCCATACCTGTGGCGTTAGCCAAGTCAGAAGAGCAACCACTTGTCACATTTTCAGGGCCATGAATCATTTCTTCAGCTATTTTACCACCCATGCAAACATCTAGCCTAGAGAAGCACTCCTTTTTCGTCATATCGACCTTATCCATTTCAGGCAATTGGAAAGTAATACCCAAGGCTCTTCCTCTAGGTAAGATAGTTGCTTTGTACAAGGGGGTTGCAGCAGGGGAATACATAGCCATGATAGCATGTCCAGCTTCGTGGTATGCTGTATTCTTTCTAGCCTCCTCGGTAATAACCATCTTCTCCTTGGCAGCACCCATCAAAATTTTGTCTTTTGCCCATTCGAAGTGAGACATGTCAACAGCAGAAGCAGACATTTGCGAGGCATGGACAGCTGCTTGATTCACCAAGTTCATTAATTCAGCACCCGACAATCCTGGAGTGCCTCTGGCAATGACAGATGGATCAACGTTGTCAGCAGTTTCCACATTTTCCATGTGGTGTTTCAAGATATCAACACGTCCTCTGACGTCAGGTAATTCAACAACGACTTCTTTGTCAAAACGACCAGGTCTGGTCAAGGCCTTGTCCAAAGATTCTGGGAAGTTAGTAGCACCAATAATGATGATACCCTCCGACTGCGAGAATCCATCGAGCTCAACTAAAAGCTGATTCAAAGTTTGTTTGGCGTAAGCCTGATCTTTAGGGTTACGCTTTCCTCCGATAGCATCCAACTCGTCAATGAAAATGATAGCAGGAGACTTCTCTCTTGCTTGGTTAAATAATTCACGAATTCTTTTAGCACCAACACCGACGTAAAGCTCATCAAACTCAGAACCGGACATGAAAAAGAAAGGGACACCAGCCTCGCCGGCAGTTGCACGGGCTAACAAGGTTTTACCAGTACCCGGTGGTCCTGTCAACAAGACACCCTTAGGCAATTTACCACCTAAGCCTGTGAACTTGGAAGGGTCCTTCAAAAACTCGACAATCTCCTCCAACTCGGCTCTAGCTTCATCGCAACCTTGAACATCTTTAAATCTGACGGTGGATTGGGACACGTCAATAGACTTATCCGCGACCTCGGAGTTTCTGAAAATTGTTCCGTTCTCCACCAAGTAATTGAAGGCGTTTGAAGCACCATACGTGAGCAAAGCCAAAGGAATCAACCATTTGAGCCATTTAGACAAGAGCGTGAATCCGCTTTCGGAGACGACCACATGTACTGGATCATTTCTGGATCCAACGCCACTTGGAAATGCGGAGTGGCTAGTAGACTGTTGGGGGTATGAGGTGGCACCAATTGTGCCTTTGGCCAATTCGTTTGCCACCGATTCTGCCTTGGCCTTTTTTCCAATTTTGTTCAATGCTTCGATGTAGAGCTGGGCACATTGCGCGTTGGATGATATACCGGGCGTTTCATAACGTTGGACCACAATCTGAGGATAGTTTGTTGCAATCAAATTTTTGTAGAACTCCGCTTGAATGTTTGGGTTTCCCATATCAGAGTTGGCGGCTTGTTCCATGTGTGAAAGGACTGAAATGGTTGACGTGGACACTAAACGATAATTTAGTGGAGCGCTAATGTGGCGGCTTGAAAGACCCAAACCTTTCAAGCTAGCAGAGGAGGCACGGTTGATGGCCGGAAAGGCAAGTGACCTCCTCAACTGTGCACTTAGAACACTTGCACTGAGATGCATTGTTATCTTCTATAATGCCAATGTGATATTTGATGGCAAAGTGTCGCTGGTCATGATCACTCGCAAGAAAGTCATGGAAGGTTGTGTGCGAACCAGAATCGCGCCATGTTGTAAATGCTGTCTACTGTAATTACATCTATATCCATACCTCTAGTAAAAACGACCCAAACGAACTTTAATTCTCATCTCAAAATCCCTTGATCAGGAGATTATCATGTTGCTCATTAGCTTCAATTGATAGGCCGTGTTCGTTGGCCAAATGAAGAAGGCAAATAAAACAGAAACTAGTAGATAAGTCTTTCTTCTCCTCCTCCCGATACAAGCTGCCAATAGATTCGACCACGTCGAGGAAATCCTTTTCCTTCACAGCTGGCTCTGGAGTCTCGGGATCCTGTGCGATGCGTGTAGACCCTTCGCTTTTAATTGTGTTCCACAAATTATCTTTAAGAAGTTTGACATCAACACGTTTAGCCACACGCGAGAAATTAACATATTCGGGCCTAGCCTTGCGAGTCCCAGGGACGATCTGATTGTCAAAATCTTCTTTGTGATCGTCCCCATCCTCCATGGGTGTGGATTCACCACCCAAAACATCATTGAAATCAATTCCTCCGTAGTTGTCGTGATCATAATCTTCCATCTCTGCTTGGTGGAAAGAGACCGCTAATCTTTCTTGTCTATCTTCTTCCAGATTTGCTTGCTCATTAATCTCTTGGTACTTTTCGGCAAAATAATTCTCGTCGGTGTATTTCTCATCACTTCTCTCTATTTTGCTCAGGATCCTGTTCGAATTATTAGAGAACGTCATTATAGTCTTGCTTGGCCTGAGAAAGAGGTTAACGAGTTTTTGGGAATTAAATTGTATATCATCTGGAAGTAGATGAGACCCTTCACTTATTCTTTCCTCAGGTTTGATCAATGTTTGGAACTGACTTTTAGGCTTTTGAAATAATTTCTCCATGAAGCTTTCGTCATCTTCCTCAAAGAAATCAATCATGACGTTGACTTTCTTCGTCTTTTTTGGCGTCTCTGCAGAGGAAACCTTCAGAGGCTCTTTGGCGCCTTCCAAATTTTTGGATCTTTTCAAAGCTGTAACCTTCCAGTGCTCCGGTCCACGCCAGTTTGTTTTCATATTTTCATCAAAATAAGCCATTAAATCCAGATCTAGAACTTTGTCTGTCGGTACACTTTCCTCCTCTCCTTGAATGTAACTAAGATTTGGTGTACTCGTTTGTCTTTGAAGATCCTCCTCGATGTTATCAATGCCAGGAGAATCATGCTCATCTATATCCAAATCTAGATCAAAGTCATATTGCGGGAGATTATGTTCTTCGGTGAGAGGGGTGGCTATGTCATCAGGATCTTGTGTCGCAAGTTTAGCATTCACATCACCAAGAATAGACTTCGCTTTGTTGACGTCACTGAGAACAAGCTTTAAGTCCTTCATAGACGGGCAAATAGATAAGGATTCCAAATCTGACAGAGTTTCGTACATCAATTTTTCTAGACCAGCGAAATCAATGGCTGCGTCTGTGAGTTTCTCATCCATTTGACTTGCTTGTGAGTCAGCGAGGAGGTTTTGTTTAGACGTAAGATCAGACTTAATCGTTGTAGTGTCAAAAACCACACGGCCAGAGGAGTCAATATTCAAGGTGTTCAAAAGGAGACTTTTGGCACCGCCTTCATCAAAATCAGCTAACGCTTTCTTGAAGAGAGGATCGATTGCCAATTCTTGGTCTAGTTTCTTGACCTCAATGGATTCAAATTTGACCAAAGTCGATTCCACAACACGATTGATCCTCCGCTCCTTCTTATTGTTGACCGGGTCGGCATCATCCTCGTGGTCAGAATCTTGGCCTGACTCTAGAGTTTCTAGTTCAGCTTGTCCCTTCTTCGTGGCGAGACCACTTAACAACTTTCCGGTTTCTGAGGCAGCAGATTCCACTCTACTCAGGTAGATTTTCACACATCCATCCAAGGTCGCGGATGCACGCTGAAAGTTGATGTTATCACCATCTTTGATCACATTAAGATCATGAAAGTAATCGATTAAAGCAAACTGCCAGGAGTTCTTTGTTGTGATTTTGTTATCAGTGGAGAGCTTAATCCACTCCTCGAAGTTGGACATAATTGTAGATTTATTTTCGTGAAAATGAATGGCGTCTTCGCCAAGCGATGTGTTCGATGCATCATTCGACCCCGATACAAAGAGGTCACCACGACTCACATGCCTGTTTGAGGAGGGTTTTCTTTTCGAGTTGGAAACCGCTCTGCCCGAGATCACCCGTCCTTTGTTTGAGAGATCATGCAATACTTTTGTGGTTCCATTGCTCTTTTGTTGGTTGGCAGAACGCTTCTTCGGGAGCATAGACATGGTTCCGGGGAAATTATATTGATTTGTGGCTGAGGCTTTGGATCAACAAAGCCTTGAGTTTCTGTTGCTTTGCCTTTCGTGGCACTGATCGCTGTTTGAGAAGGGGTTGTTTGAGATGTATATACCAACAGGTCTGGGGCGGATTTATGGCTTGGTATATGTATGGCTTAGTATATGTATGGCTTGGTATATGGCGTAATGGGCGTGTCGGATAATAAACAAAGAAGCCGTCTTATATTATTGATGAATCTAAAGAAGGGATGTGTGTGTTGAGTATTAGTACCAACAGTGGATGTTGTTTACCTTCGCACTGCGTACATGGGCCGCGCGATCGCTTGATCTGTGAAGTCTGGCTTCGGGTCGAAATGAATACACAGTCTACTGGCCGATTGCAGTATTGATAGCGCTGCCCAGTCGGTTTCCAAGAGTTGATATAGTACGAATCTGGATGTAAGGTTTGTCTATAAATTTAGGTTCGTGTCGATTATTACGTAACTTAGGGCCCCTAGCGCCTTCCCATGCGCTTTCCTCCACCATTAATTCTATCAATGTCTGCCTGTGCGATTCTGAGTCCGTTTCTGGTGGACTTACCCACGCTCTGAATCTTCAAACCGCGGTCTCTCACTCTGTTGTCCTTTTTCTTGCCGACACCAAAACGATCGCTGGATATCGTGGCACCGCTTCCCAGGTCCAAGTTTCTGAACTCTCCCTTCTTGACCTTGGAGAGAACAATGCCTGCTTCGCGAGCTTCTCTCTCGTAGACTTGAGCCCGTTTTTCACGGGCATTGATCATGCTCTTCCGCAAATTCATGGGCATCTTTTGCAAAGTCTTAGGTTGCCCGTTAGTCGACGAGTGGACTGCTGATACCTCTCTAATTCTCTGATCTAGAATCTTTCTGCGAGCATTTCCCACGGGTGCCTCATAATCCATGGTCTGGAGTGTTAGGTCAGCACCCGAGTGCTCCATATTGTGTGCTAAGATATGAGACTCCTTCAAAAGACGTTGAAGCTTGAGGTCGTTTTCCAAGTTCTCTGCGTCTTCCGTGGCGGCTTGTTGTTGCTGTTTCTTGGTGATTTTGTTGAGCGCTCTTTCCTTCTCCTCAAGCTCCTTCATCAGCGGTGCTCTTCCCGAGCGGGCTAACTTCCGGTCTTTTTTAGACACTTGCTGTGGCACAAAGGTGTCTGTGAGTTTCACCACTTTGGCTGCTGCTGCTTTTGGGGCTGACTTTTTGTTGGACTTCTTGAGCTGGCCAAAAATCGAATCCATGTCGTCCTTCTTTGGCTCTTGTACCATCTCTGCCTCGGAGTCCAGTTCCTCCAGGCTGCTCCCCAGAGCGTCTGAGCTATCGCTTTTGCTGTCGAAGCCTTCGAAGTCATCACTCTCGTCGGCCGCCGCAGACTTGTCCTTGAAGCCGAGGTCTTGCAATGATCCAAACTGGGCCTCAAAGTTGCGGCGCTGCATTTCCATGTACTCGTCGCTCATTGTCTTTTATTTTTCTTGCCTTGGCAGGTATAGCTGTAACGAAGATGGAGCAGTCTCAAAGTTTGATTTGAGAGTTGCATGCGCGATGGCCCTCTGTTCTCGTAAACCGGGCCGCACGCGCACTCATGCAAACTGATCGGATGGCCACAGAACTCCAAGGTGACTCACCAACATGACGAAATTCAGAGGATGTATTGACATCCACTCGGGCCAGGTCAAGCAGATCGTGGGCGGCTCCTTGGTGTCGGACGATGACACGCAAAAACAAAAAGACACCCAAGAAAACTTTGTGTCGACGAAACCGTCCTCGTACTACGCCCAATTGTATAAAGACAATGCCATTCTGGGGTGCCATGTTATCAAGCTTGGCACCAACCCGGCCAATGATGCCGCAGCTCAGTTGGCGTGTGCCACTTGGCCCGACAACCTTCAGGTCGGTGGTGGCATCACCGATGCAAACGCACTCCTATGGTTGGACAAGTACCACGCTTCGCACATCATTGTCACCAGCTGGCTTTTTTCCACGAACGACGAGGGCACAACTGTTCTTGATTGGGAGAAGTTGGCAAGAATCTCGAAGTTGGTGGGCAAGAAGCGACTCATCGTGGACTTGAGCTGCAGACAGTTGCAGACTTCCCAAGAGCGCCAGTGGGCGGTATCCATCAATAAGTGGCAAACCCTCACCGACAGTGTGCTTTCCGCAGACCTATTGAGTAAGGTTTCGGCCTACTGTGACGAGTTTCTCATCCATGCCGCCGATGTGGAGGGGCTCTGCAACGGCATTGACGAACAATTAGTAACAGCTTTGGGCGAATGGTGCCCCGCCGGTTTCGAGGGCAAAATCGTGTATGCCGGTGGCGCCAAGCTGTTGGAAGATTTGGAGAGAGTGAACCATTTGAGTGGCGGCAAAGTGGATCTCACCTATGGAAGTGCTTTGGACATTTTCGGCGGTAAACTTGTGAAGTTCGAGGATGTGGCTCAGTGGAACAAGGTGGCTTGAAGCACATGCTCTATCCGATCGATGGGCGCCAACCTTATGCAGCGAATCGTCTTTGTTTTCGTTATCCAGGGTTTATTTATCTTTCTATCTTACATATTCGTACCTACCAGCCGGAGTTACCGAAGCCTTCACCGTAGCCGTATCCATTAGCGGGTGAGTCATTGCCTCCACCCGGAGAACGTCCATAGGTGGTGAAGCCACCTGCAGCAGCATCATTTGCCTCGACCGAGTCTTTGTTGAGCTCAACTGCGATTCCAGCAAGCTTCAACTGCAACGTTTCAATACCACGAATGACCACCTCGTTAGGGGGCAAGTTGCCTACCGTCTCGAGTTCAACATAGAATGTTTCTGGCTTTGCCTCGTAGTCGAAAGGAGCATCTGGATCTGGTGCTTCTTCCCACTCACAGTTGGCAGACTTTGGCCACTCTGCTTCAGCATCGACCTCGTACCAGAAGTCCGTATGCTTCAACTTGTTCCAAGGATCGTACTCAAATCCAATAGCGGCACATGGTGACCACTTCGCATGTTCTTTGGCAATACCCTTCTTGGCGATGCACGAAATACGGAGTTCCTGGTGCTTTCTTAATTTGCAGATAAGCGGACCTCTTTGGTTAGGATCTCTGATAACAGGGTCTCCGAGCTTTGAGCCATTGTGGAACTTTGCAAGATCGGAGGCATATACGTTCATGGTGCTGTCAGAGTCACACTTGGCGGCGAGCTCTAGCTTGACGGAACAGTTGGGGCAGTATTGGTCGCACGTGCAATCCCGAGAGTATGACAAATTCTCGATACCTTCACTGTTCAAAGGAATCAAACCCAACCGGTGGGAGAGGAGCTCGTCTGCGAGGACTGAAGTGTTGACATCAATCTCAACCAAGTCGATGGCTAGTGTTGGAACTTCGGATAGCATGGTTCTTCGCAAAGAGTTGGCGAGGGAAAGGTC
This sequence comes from Metschnikowia hawaiiana, assembly GCA_002893645.1. Classification (NCBI taxonomy): domain Eukaryota; kingdom Fungi; phylum Ascomycota; class Pichiomycetes; order Serinales; family Metschnikowiaceae; genus Metschnikowia; species Metschnikowia hawaiiana. The sequence continues at coordinate 481,206 of NXGY01000002.1, forward strand.
CACTCCACGTAAAATAAAATCGACATGGTCACGCTCCGTTTGCCTGATAGTGACACGAGGCCCAGAGTCAGATGGGTCAATCTCCATATTTAAAGTTTCGTCGATGGACTGTGGCTTTAGGAGACTTGCCTTGTCGGTACTGTTTGTGAGTAGCGAAAAAAAATACTTTGGAAGAAGTACCACGCGCGCCTGCAGGCAGCCCGCAACACCCTTTCTCAGGCCTCTCTGTATGATAGTGTAGCGCCACGCCCCCACACAACTGCACTTTCTTAGCGGATACTCTGATCATACCACACTTCGCTGTTGACCATGCATCGCACTCGTCAAGTGGTTATACCAGACCTAAGGTTCGAGAGGGTATTTGCAAAATCCCTCAACAACTACGCCGACAAGGCCAACTCCTCCAATCCCAAATCCAGCCCAAGTAAAGTGGGCCAAATACAAAGCAATGATAAAATTGCCCCGAGCCAGCACACATCAGCCGAACCTCCTTCAGAACTTCAGCCCATCAGTCCAAACTCGCCCTCCATAGTCGCTTACGCGATCTTCAAGGATGTCATGCTCCGGCCCCTAATTGAGGGTTTTCTGTGGGCATTGATCTGTATTCTTGCTCGACCCACGCTTAGGCTTATTACAAGTCAGGGCTGGCGGGTAGGCTATGCCCTCGCACGTCTTATAGGTCTCAGACCAACAGTGACTGCCCTATAACTCTGCTGGCAATGCAGAGGCTAACAACAGGTCTACGGAAGCAAAAAATTACAAAACGGAAACCGCCCGCACCCGGTTGGTATTCTGTGGTTCAGGAAATGGTTTTTCAAGTGGGTGGTCGGAGTTGTTGGTGGAAGTCGGGAATGTCCTGCTAAACTATACTTTCCTTGGTGTGCCACTGCATTATTAGAAAATACTGTTTCGTCTTTCTATTTCTCAGTCAAAATACCGCATCAATAGCTCTAATTTAATATGCACAGTCACTGTTATGGAAAAGGTCTTGGAGTGTTTTCTTTCTTTTCTGATTATTACTGATTTACTGATTTATTGATTTACTGATTACTCGTACCACAATGCAGTGCACGTAGTTTCGCGCGTAGGAGGCATTCGGATGCGAAAAATACCAATCAGCTACTCACTCGGGCCCCGGCTATCAATTGAAGGGCGACCAGAGGCCCTCCTCTAGCTCATGTATTAGAGCATACATCCGCCTTCGATTTGGTCCACTAAACCACCCCCTTTTCGGGATCTAAATATTAGCCTGCGCTTAACAAAAGGCCAGGTCAGAGTCAGTCGCGCCGTGCACCCGAAGAACCCCTGCAATGACCTCAGAGCGCAGAGCGACAATTGCTCTGTACCTGCACACAGGGGAGGCTCCGCGACGACGCCTGTGTGGTCCAAATAGAATCGTCCTTTCGCTCCCTGCTTCACGAACACTCGTCTCTACCACACCAAAACAAACCCATATTGTCGAAAAACCCCAAAGATCCTGTGACAGCAGACCTGTTTGAAACCATCGCTCAACCAAGGACTCTCGATCTTGTCCATTGAACAAAAAAAATGTTTCGGAGAAAGACTCGAAACTCAACGGCTTACACGGGTGTCGGCTACTCCGGTCCCTCAGCACAACAGCCGAACAACAATGCAATGGCTGCAGCATTGACCATTGGAAACAACCTTAAACAGACCCAGCCATCAGTTTATGGACAACCAAGCCAGAAGACCCATAGGCAGCCCGCACAGCCGCCCAAGCATACCTCAAGTCTTTTGAAAAGAAACTCGTCTTTCCAAGGCTCGATTCCAGCAACATCCACGCCCAGACAATCCAGGACTGGCTCCAATCTTTCTCACCGCCACAGCATGGCCCAAAGACCAGTGGTGCATGAATACCACATTGATGACAGTTTCACAGACGCCTCATTTGAACAAATGGGCCACGAGGCAGACCATCACTACAGTAATGCCGACCGGGTCTCTGACTTGAAATTGCATCACGAACCTGTCAAGGCAGCTCCTAAGATGGTTAAGAAGTATATTCCCACGCCGAATGGAATCAAGATCATAGAAGTTTCGGAAGATTCAATGAAGTCCCAAATTGCTCGATCCAATTCCATTCGCTCAGGCATGTCTTTGGGCCGTTCGAACCTGTTACAGAATGTGAGTAGAACGGGTTCCTTAACAGCCGTCAAGAGACCAAACAGAAAGCCTGGTCTGCGTCTTTCATCTTTAGCCAACACTCAAAGAATTGACGAAGGTTCTGTCTACAACCCTCAATCTAGCCCTGTTCAAACATCGCCAACACTGTCAAACCAGAGAACTGACTTACATTACCAGATTGAGCATGAAAAACAATTGGCAAGAGATCTTGAAAATCAGCGGGCAGAGATTGTGAGATTGAAGGAATTGCGCTTGGAAAATGAGCGCAACATGAGAGAGCTCCAAATTTTGCAGGAGGAAGAGATCTCAAATCTGAAAAATTCTTCTTCTCCTACTGAAACTAATCTGATCAGCTTAAATGAACCGAATTTCACGGCAAACTCCACTATTCTACCATCTGCATCAGATGCCGCATCTTTAGAACTCAATAATGATGTTGTCAGCCCAAATCTCGTTATAAAGGAACCCTTAAACGATGATGGTGACGAAGAGGATGTTCCTATTGCCCCCGTGCCCTTTGTCGTCGATGAGATGGAACTGAAACAATTGGAAGAAGCCAGGAAAGACTCTTTGCATTCTTTAAGTGACTCTAACCATGATGCAATTGTATCTCGTTCATCGAGCAGAGACTCATTCAACAACATCCCAATTACTACTTCTCCACATGACGCTGTCATCAATAGCTACGGTGACACGTTTATTCCTTTTAACGAACCTGAACCGGTACTTAATAATGAGCACAAAACAGATGACTTCGGTATTGAGGAAATCCCAAAAGATTCTTTTGATACTCCTGAGCTCAAGTCGGCCCTGAATGGCACGTTCGAGACCACAAATAATATTGATGGTGTCAATGGTCTCGACATACCCGATTCTGACAACCTTGAGCCTCCTTCAAATTATGACAGCGGAGCACCATCGCCCTCCTTTGACCCAGTACCAGAAATCATCGATGATGGCCTTATCCCCCCTCAAGCAAACTTTGCAGGGTCTATCCGTTCATTCTCCAGCTTGGACTCAAAATCCAAGCCTATTAAGTCTGCAATGAAGAGTCCTAAATCAAAATACTCTTCACAAAAGCAGTCAGAAGATAGTCCAGCGCACCAAGCTTATTTATCTTTGACGACGGCAGAAAACACTAGACTCAACTCCAAATTATCCTCCTCACAACTCAAAGAATTTAATGCTCAACAGGAAATGAAGACACAGACTTCAAGGTCGCTGATGATTGCATCAAGGCCTAACGGTCAGAACACAAAATCACTGCAAGCATTGAGAAAACAGCCAAGCACAGGCAATACCCTGGGACTCTCCGGCAGATCCTTCAGGCCTCAGTCCATGGCAGAGACACCGTCTTCTAGAGCTAGTAATGGGGGAGGGATGAGCAATAGGTCCTTTAAGTCTCAACCTGGTTTCCAAGGAACCACACAAAACTATATGCCTTCGTCTGCTAAAGTTCGTGCGGCTGATCTCTATGCTAAGGCAAATAGCAGACCTGTCTCTGAATTTCACGGTCCTCAAAGAAAATCCTCATTTTCGAGAGATGAGGGCAATGAACACGAACAAAAATCCCAACAACCTGTGAGATCTGGGCATAGGACTACTTTGCGTGGACCTGCTCCACCTCAGGTCGATGGTGCGAACAGACACAGTGGATTTGCGGCACCACAAGCTCGAACAAGACCCGCTTTTAGATCAAACGAAAACCAGGAGCAAATTGCACAAACAAAAACTACTCTTCAACCTTCGAGAGCGCAAGCGTTGAATGGAAGTCCTAACCGGCCGAATGATGGTGGCTTCAAATCAAGATTCAATGACTCTGATGATGAACTGAGCGTGACAAATACCCGATTTCGCTCACGCTTCGATGATTCTGACGATAATATTTCCGAAACCGTCGTCAGCACCAACATTGCGCCAGTAAGCATGCCCCGCGAGCAGAAGACTTTGAGGGCAGAAAAAGAAGAGAAAACTGGCAAGAATGCCGACAAGAAGGAAAAAAAACCCAAGAAAAAATTCTTGAAAAAGCTCTTCGGAAAAAACTAAAGCACATATTTTTATAATTTGATTACGTATATGGTAATTTATGCTAGTGTGAGTTGAATTGTAAAACTATCAAGATTCAAATTCGATAAGATTCTTTGACTGATTTTCATGACGGAGGGCAGCTTCTTCAGCTTGATGAAATCTTTCCAATTGTTTTTTGTCAGCATGAGGCCCTTCTGCCAAAGATTGCGCTTCAGCTCCAAACAACAAATCTTTGTCTTTGTCATCAATTTCAATGACTCCGAACATATCGTCTCCTTCGTCTTCATCATCATGTGAGCGAGAAGCTTTCGATTTGATTGAAGAATTATCGATGTTCGTAGATTGAGCAGCAGAATCCATTCTGCGACGTACTTTTTGCGCCACAGCACGGCCATCTGCAAAAAATCCGTCAAACATACTTCTCAAGTTTCTCATGGTATCGAATTTAGAATCCAAAGCCTTGTCAATATGCACAGCATTTCGAAGAGTGGTGTTGAAGAATAGTTCATATGTTTCATCTGCTAGTATGACCATCCTAAAAGTTGGGAGGTTCAAAAAGACGGGCGTATTTGGATTGAGTGCTGCATTGTGAGTGATTTTGTTATCAATAGTAAGCTCCTTGAGTAGAAGCTCTTCTTCCTCAGGTTGAGCATATTCAAATGCCCTTTGAATGAAGGTACTAGCCCCCGTCAAATATCTGGCAAGTTGATCGCTCTCGATTCTATTCCTATCAATGTCCATACTCTCGGGAATGGGGATAGAACCAGCTTGAGAAGCGCTTAGTTTCTCTTGCTCATAAATTTTGTCCGCTATTGCGTTCTCGATAGCGGCTGATGAAAGGGAGTCCAACAAAGCCCCTTCTTTCCAAGGAGTTGTAATAAACAAGAGATCTTCTGAGATAGACAAAATCCCCTCTCTGTCAACTTTGTCGTCGAAGCTATAGAGGTCAAAAAAATTAGAAATAGACGTAAGTAGATCTGGATCCATGAGCTTGTGCAAGCCAACACATACATCTTTTAAAGAGACCTCGCCCTCTTTTTTACTGTCCCATTGGATAAAAAGTCTTTTGAGGAATTTATCTTGTTTAGGTGCGTTTTCAGCACTTGGAGTTTCCTCCAAAAAGTCACAAATTTGGCACATGAATATTTTAAATGCTGTGAATTCCATGACACTAGATCCTTCATCAACCGTAATTTGAGATTGCACAATTGAGTAAAATCTGTCATACAACAAAGAAATATCTTCTTGTGAGAAATTTGGTGTCTTGGGTAGGTTTCTGATCTCAGTTCTCTTCACGAAGGAGGAGATGTTCAGAAATATAGTGTTCCGATGCTTGGAACGGTGTTTCAGTATAGTGGCATCATTGATTCCCTCAAATTCTTTGAATGCGGTAACGAGAAGTTCCTGAAATTTCGTTACAGCGGCATATTTTGGATTAGAAGCATTTGGATGAGCTGGTTGATCCAAGCTGTTAAAAAAATCTTTCAAAACCGAAAAGAATGATCCATCATCTTCTGACCGCAAGAGCTCTTCACCATTTATTTTCAATATCGCAAGGGCGAGTTGAAATAAAGTTTTAGGGCCTTGTAAAAAGAATACATCCAAGATTCTAAAAGCAAATACAAGAGGCATTGACGTCAAGTAAAGGCATAGAAACCAGGGTAATGATATGACTGAAAGTTGAATATCGCACTTATTGATATGGTTCCAAAGCAAAGGCATCGTCTCTTCGACAAGTGATTCGAAAACACGTTGATCAAGAAGGGTGCCGTACATTGTTTTCGAGTAGTACCCAGGCACAATGCGTTCACAAAGGAGTTGTAAAGTCCAGAAAGCCTGTTCCTCTGACTGATATATGAGCAATGCAGCAGTGACGATGTTCATTGCTTGGCAATAACCAATTTCTGGATTCTTCCAAGAGTAGGCCACCAACACTCTCCGTAAGCGATCGATTCCTTCGGGATTTTGGTACGCGGCATACTCAGGTAAAGATCTATTTAGATCTTTGGTAATTTCTTCGATTGCTAATGAGTGTTTGTTCTCATTATCAGTCAAGATTTTTTGGTAAAGAGATTGGTTCTGGAGCCTGAGATACATTGAACCGCAGCATAATTCCCATATTTCGCCCCTGAGCCTGTTTGGCAATCCTACGCGAACCAATTTATAGAACATAGGAGTTTTGACAATCGCAAGATTTCTTCCGTCGGAGCAAAATAGGTCGAACCACAACTTCATTTTAGACCTGTCCCTTGATTCCTTGGAATTACCAGGATATCTAAACTCAACGCCCAAGCCACTAGGAGGGACAGCGTCTATCGATTCCTCTGATGCTTTATTCTTGGACAAGAGGTATTCTGAATAGCATGTCCGTATAAAAGTGTTGAGATGCTTGACATTGGGTAAGTTTGCCCTTAATGCAGATTTCAACTGCAGAGAGAAAAGCTCGCATTCAGAGCGGACACCCACAAGATATAGTTTGATGTTCATTTTGGAGGTGGTGACGATACCAAGAGCAAAGCCAAAGGAACTTGCTGGAAGACGCTCAACCTTCTTGATGGTGGAGAGATGGATGATAAAAGAACAATTGCGACCATCGTACAAATCTTTAAAGACAAGGAAGTGATTTGTGAGGAAGATTTTCCCCTGAGGATAGCTTTTTAAGGTCAGTTGGCGGTTAGCAAACTTGTAGCTCACCTCAACCGGAGACTCATTGATGACCGTTTCGCCGTAAGGGAGATTGTGTTCTTGGCAAAAAAGCTCATCTTTGCTTAATTGTGGACTTCGGTTTCTCTCTATCACCAGATTGATGGAGCTGACAGCCTTCTCCTTGAGGCTTTCGAAAAAAGACATCAATTGGCAATTGCAGCGATATCTGTAAGTAGTGTATTGGGTGTATAGGCTTGCGCAAGTAGAGCAGGGGCCGGTGCGATCGGCGGTGCTAGCACGTATGCAGCATGCCCCGGGTGCATTCTCGCCAAGCACTCACGCACCACACTGCTAGACGTTCTAATAGCTACATTAGAGCTTTGGTCTAATAAATATATATTCTATTAAGGCAGAGGATTCGTGTAGATTTATTCGTCGTATGATTCCTTGGCCAAGTATTTGGAGTAGTCAACGTCGGACTTATAGCTCTCCGCTGGGGTATGACTTGGGGCACGGGCTCGCAGGGACTGCAGCTTTTTGAGCTGTTGACTTCGAGTAGATTCGTAGTCTTTGATTTCATCCCGCGCCCTTCCTTCCTCCTCTAGATCATCTAATGTCATGTAATGTGAGTAGTCGGAAATCTGTTTGAGTGGTGTTGATGCATGCTTCCGCTTGCGCAACTTGAATTTGTTGCCTATTATCTTTCCAGAATTGGCCAAGAATACCTTTATGATATCTTTACGAAGCTGCATCGCGAAATCATTGCTAGTCCAAGTCTTGTCGCTGTAGTGAATCAAAGGAATCGAGAAGACAAGATTGTGTACATCTATGATGTTTAAGTGCTTGGGTGCCTTGAAACTGACTCTTAATTTGATTTCATTCACCTTAAAGTCTCCCACGACAAAATAATTTGAGGACCTATCAATAATCTGCGAGATCTCATCTTTAATCATTTTCTTTGTCGAGGCGTTTTTGTGCCGATGCCATTCTTTATGCTTAGCATTATTACTGGAGCTATTATTGGAGTCAACCAGATTATCAGTGCTTGATGCACTGCTGAACAACGAATTATGGTCAATATTTCTGAGCTTTGATTTCCGGAATAAACGCAGGAAGGTTCTGGATGATTGAGGCGATGCTGGACTTTCGACGCTGTCGACACCATCGGTGGATCCCTCGCCAGAGCTAAAGACGTCTTCCTTGTCCAGCTCTTCCACTTCACGCGCTTCTGGTTTGGGGAACAAGTAATTAAATAGTTTGGTAGCTGTATTATAGTCAAGTTGAACGTGAATAGGTTGGATGTTCATTTCAGCATTTTTCATCACTCTAATTCCTCCAACCGGATTCAACATTTGCCAGTGTATCTCAATCATTGATTTTGGTAATGTACATGTCTTCGACTCGTTATTTTGTTCAATTGCCTCTAGGAAAGGCCGGAGAAGCTCTGGGTACGAGGCATCTTTTTGAAGGTTGAAACCTTGAACCATTTCAACTTCCATGAAGTTGCTATTAGATCCTTTTGCATCCTCACTTCTATGGAATTTAAACTTGGCAAGAGCAAAATCAGCTAAAGGCTCCCGAGAATCCTCAAGCAAGTGAAGAATCACCTGATCTGCATTAATGATCCAGTTTCTTGTTCTTTCCTCTGCTCCAACACTATTATGGTTACCAACAAGTTCTAAGCCTTTAATAATGATCATAAGTTCAAGTCTCATGCGGCATAATTCAAGCCTCATTGACATTCGATGTCGTTTGAAATCTTCGGTGAGCTCCAAATTTCTCTCAGAAATTTTAAGGAGCATGTACCGCAAGAGCGTTATATTGTTTTGCAACATTTTCACCTTTTCTGCTAATTCTTGGAAATCTGACGCTTCTGATACAGACGAGACCTGCTCCACTCTGCGGCGAAGGTTGTCTTCATTTCCATGGAGAAACAAATCAGTCAATATATAGTAAATCCCAGAGTATTGACTAGATGTAGCGTTTAGAACAAGTTTGGTAAGATGGAGAACAACTTCACTTTTTTCGGGCTGTTTCATTGAGGATTCTATCGTGAGCATGTTTGGCTTCTTGAGAGAAAGAGCCATCGTGGTTCTTTCTATCACCAAGTTTTTTTGGTAATCAGAACAGTCATAGTCCGAGTACTCGACATCAATCCAATGTGGCCAAGAACGCGGGCTTTGAGCTATTCCGTAATGATTTGTAGATTCATCAGGGAAGTCGCTCTTGTGAAATGCAAAAGCTTGCGAGTCTCTTAACAAAACACCGTACCTTGTTTCAATGAGGGCATTTTCTTGTTCTTCTTTGTTGATGATATCGTTCGCTCCAGCGATATTTTCATCCAATACCCGAAGTTCAATGTCCAGAGATGTGAGCACAATCGACGAATTTGGATCGGTGTCGCACAGAAATACCAACTGAGGGCGGATGAACTTCACAAGACTTTTGAATTCGATTTCGCTTTTATCGGACTCAAGACGCTCCAAATATTCTTCAAAAGCTTCCACGACATCTTCGCCAGAAAATTTGTTTGCTTCGGGGATTTTTTTTGGGTCCTCTAAAGGTTGCAGTTTTTCCTCTTGAGCATGCTTTAAGATTTTTTCCATCAAATCTAAAGCCTTTCGGGACATGGCCAATTTTTCAGTTCTTTTTCTCCCAATGACTGACAAAAAAGATGTGAATATGCGGCTCACATTATTATTCCACATCACTTTCGAGTTGTGTATCAAATAACGATTATGGTAATTGCTGAGAGAGCTGTTGGCATTGACAACTTCATTTGCTTGGTCTATTGATCTGATCGCAGAGTAGCTAGATGTTGCTCTCAGTGTAATTGGTTTCAACAATGAAGCTGTATTCTCTTCACTGTAAGAGGTCGAACATTCACTACTTTCGGATAACGCAGCGCTAACTTCGGCAGAATTCGAATTCACATCTTCAAGAATCAGCTTAAGCCTTTTGATTTTGTGATGAGCTTGTGAAATTTCAATCAGTAAAATATGCCCTGTACGCTCGTTTAGATTCTTTCTAGCACGTATTTCACTGTCTCGTAATTGGTTCTCCACTTCGGTAATCCTCGCCTCAATAAGTTGTGCTTGTATGACTTTGGGAGAATGTAATCCAATGAGGCATTTGTGGCTTGGTTCGTGACCAAATGGATATCTGCCTTCAGGAACCTCAAGGGTAAACTCTCGGAAGAAAGTGAATTTGGGGGTGTACGCAAAAGGTGACACCTGAACATTTATGTCCGGAAAAAGAACATCATCCTCCTCGAGCTCGATGAAATCATCGAAATCAACCCACAGGGAATCATAGTCACCTTCGATTCGATTCTTGATGGGACGTCGAGTAAATTGGTGCTCCTTTAACTCATCCTCATAATCTTCTAAGCTAAGCGCATTTTTGGCCTCACCAGTATAATATGACAAAAGTTTTCCTTCCATATCTATTTCATTGAATTGAGCGAATATCAATCGAATATCAGCATCAGTGACTTCGATTTCACCAAGGTTGAGCTTCAATTTTCTGAAGCGCTTATCAATGCCCAATTTCTCGTTAATATACCTCACAAATTCCCTTCTCTGGTGTAAGTCTATGCAGCAGGATTTAAACTTTCCTTTGACTCCGTAAGAAACAACATTGTGATTAGTGACATGATCACCGCTTGAGAAGACAACATGCGATATTGTAAGAGGTTCTATAATGAGTTGGTACTTGCATGTGAAAAGATGGGTTCCAAATTTAACTGAAGAATCTTTAAATGCCAGTTGAGCAAATAGTTTGCCTTCCCGAATTGGGAGAGATGTGTTATCATTCAAGGTATGCCACCAAGCTTGAAAATACTCAATGGTCAATGGAGTGACATATGCGTAATTGTGTGAATTACCTTTCAGCGATGACGATTTCACTGATATGGCTAGATGCAAATAGTCAGACCTAAAACCTTGATATGAATCCGGATGATATTCATATTGGGGCCCTGTCACAACAACTTTATAATGCGGTTTGAAGTGGTGTGTTCTTTTCATTGAAGGCCCCAATTCTTTTGCGTTTTGGTCCACATTTCTCTCGAACAAAAAGCCTAGGTTCCAAACAACACCTTCATCAGATGTAAGCTTCATGATGCGTTTCTGGAATTTTCCGGGATCTGAGTCAGTTTCACTATGCTTCCTGAAAGGGCTCCAAGGTTTACCTTCAATATTGGCATAATCTGGGATTCCCAAGATGAAATCATCACTCTTAACGGTAAACAACTCACTGTGTTTGCCAGTCTCATTTATACGCAACGAAACATTATCTTTCCAACAAAACACCAATCCAGAACCCTTTCCAAGAAGGGTGTAAGGTGATAAGGCACTTTTTATATGAAGACATAAATCGTTTTGAATATCGAATCCCACTTTTCCATGCATTATGAGCGCCATTTTGTCCCACCAGCCAAGTGGACTGTCGTCTATTTCTGGCTTTGTGAAGTTTTGGAAAGCCATCGAGATGCTCAGAAGAGCTGGTTGATACGATTTGCACCAACTTATTATACATGATTCCTCACAGTTCAAATTGAACGAAACATCAAACATGGTTTTGACTGGTGTAAGGGTACGAATCACTGTGAGGGAGTAGAAATCATCCTCATCTTCTTGCGTGACTGCTGGGGAGATCGGTACAAAAATTTGGCGCAATTCTTCCTTTCGTGATACTAACTTTTCATTTATCACAATTGTTCCGCTAAACTCCATCGCCGGTTTATTTGGGTCGCCGCTTTCTGGGAATAATAATAAAGGAAGAGCATAGTCTCTCGCACTCATGTAAACATAAGAGCACTTAAGATTTATTTTCAATGGAATGAGAATGGAATAGTCCAATCTCGGTTGTCCTTTGCCATAATCGTGCAAAAATTGGTGGATATCAGGCAACTGAGGGTCTTCAACTAGAAGATCAAAATCTTTAAAAGCACTGTGGAATTGTGGGGCACCTGGTGTGTAATCCTGAATCTCATATTCAGACTTGACGAACTCACTAATTTTATCCTCACCCCAAATTCTTGTCAATTTATCGTTCCAGGAATTGAGTTTAGACAGCCTAAATGCTTTATATTTGTGTATCCAAGAATTTGAAAAATCTTCTAAAAGCTTTTCATGGGCCTCTGATATGATACTCTCTGCATTTTCTGAGAGAAATTGGGCATTTTCCTCCAATATATGGTCGGAAACTTTTGAATCAGAGGCCGATTCATCTTGGGAAGAAGAGGTCGCTTTGGAATTTGATTTCTTACTTCCGATAGAGAATGGTTTTTTGGATTCATGGACCAGATGAGACTCATTAGTTTTGGAATGAGCAGAATCGGTTGTACCTTCCGTCTTATCAGATGCTTTGGTACCGCCAAAGAAGACTTTATTTATCAAATTCAGACGAATTTTGTGATTAGAAGAATTTAAGAATCTCTTCAGTTCGACAGGCATCTCACTTAAAGAGTCTTTCGCCTTCGCCCTAATACCCTTTGCTTTCTTCTCAAAAATTGCATACTTGCGTCTTCGTTCGACATTCTCGATGAAGCCAAATTCATATATCATGGATAATTCATTCTCAAAAGGATCATTTTCAACAGTAAGACCGAAGGTTTTGGCTTTCCAGTGGACAGTGGGTAACTTTATGGCTTCTCTGGCATCCGGTTGAATCGTAGAGAAATCATCCAGCTCTTTAGAAAGGTTATCAAAATTGTGATGTATTTGCTTGGCCGCCTTCACAAAAGTAATGATATTGTCTATAATTGTATAGACAAGAAACTCAAATGGTATATTCAACCTTATCGACCGAGTACTGAGAGAAATAGATGACTTCGAAATTGAATCAAGGTCGACGTATGTATCTTGAATACTGACTAGGCGTGACCACAAGTCAGTAGTGGGGTGAACAACAAATAGCCTCAAGTGATCAATTCTGCAATGAGGTTCAAGAAGTAAATCTCTGAGATTCAATGTGTCCACTTCGAGAAGTGTGTCAACATTATGAGCCAATCTCACAACCGTTGTAAAAGAGCCTATAAGTATGTCAAAGTGGAACTTTTTATGATCTCCTCGGAGCTGTTGCTTTTCTTCATGAGAATAGGTCTTCTGAATTTTGGGTGAGATCATTTTGACTAGTGTACATGCATACATCACACACCAAATAAGGAAGGCATCTAGACGACCTTGAATCTCGGGGATATGTAACACGAGCTTGTTATGTTCCTTACCAGGATTTTTGAGCTCAATGTTCTCGATAAGCAAGACTTTTTTCACTGTCTTCACATCATCTTCAGAATAAATAGACGAGAATCCGCTCATACCGGAGTCCACACTTAGTGTATCTTCCATCTCTGCCCCTGGAGAGCCACTTTTATTCATTTTATCGAAATCTTCGATATACTCACGAGTGAAGTCGCTTAAGGTGTTTGCCTGAAATTGTTTCAAAGATGCATTGAAAGAAGACTCATCCCTGATATAATTAGCTTTGAGGTCATGTGCTGAGAAGGATACTCCTCGTTTGAACGATCCTAAATCTATGTTCTCGCCAATTTTTTCGTCGAAAATAATGTGGGATGGCAACGAGTCGCTGCAAATTATATATGTCAGCAAAAGATTTGCCCGTAATTTCACAGATTCCACTATTGGTGGTAGCAATTCAAAAATATCCAAAAGACCAGCATCTAAATCAGGCGCATTATTGGAGTTAGAAGTATCTTGTCTAAATGATTGAGGTTCTGACGATTGTTTCATGTTTGCGCATGCTATGTTTGATCTTTTGATTCTTTCATCTTGTATTCTCCTCAAAACATGAAAGATCATTGTGTTCACAGACTTTAGCTGGAAGCTTTTGCATGCAATACGCAAAGCAATTTTGTGATCATGTAAACTATAGCTGATCAATGTGTTGAGTCCGGTAAGGAAGATTTTATTGTCCTCCACTTCTGAGTATAGGTTCCTTATTTTCAAATAACTCTTGAGATAACACAAAGCACCCTGCAGCTCTGATTTATCAATCAATTTCCCGAGATTTTTGCTGGATGTTTTGAAGACAATACCTTGAGAACCCATATTAGTGATTGTGTTACTCATAGAATTTCGATAAAATTTTGAATTCTCCTCACTAGGCATATGAAGACTTCCTTTCAAATCCACAACAATGAACTTCAACAGGAATGATCTGATTCTTTTTAATTTCGAAATAAGGTTCAGAACAGCTTCAATGCGTTTTGATGATTTTTGCTCTTTGTTGGTGTCTGGCTTACTTTTCAGGTTCTCAAAGTCAAACAAGTAGGAGAATTGGTCGAAGAAAATATTAACAGAAGGATTCGTCAAGCTTAGCGTAGTCGATGCGTCTATTTTAAAATCATCTGGTGTGTTCAGTGTAGATGCACGAACAAAGTCTGTCCAATCGAGATCAGCAATATAAGTGAGAGATGGCAATTCAAGACAGATCAGATCTAGATGATACACTTTAGCAGACGTGATGTTCGATGAAATCTTGCAAAGTGTTTTTCTTTTAAAGCTCTGGTTGCGGTTGTAAGAGACCGAATAGCTGGATGCTTTTATCTTCATTTCCTTAAATTCGACTGTACTTTGGTCGAGCTTTACTTGCAAAGACTCCACCAAGCACAATTTGCGAAGAACTTCCCTTAAACTGTATTTTGGAATAGCTTTTTTCTTCGTGCCATCTTTTTCTTTCCGCATCCTTCTTTTTTCAAGTATGAGTGAAAGTTTTTGGATATGTAGTTCCCCAAACACAAACAGAATATCGAAATTAGAAACGTTCACGGCGATTCTGTTTCTCTCTTTTTTGGGACAGGAAAAGTTTGCTGTGCATTTCACAGAAACCTCCAAATTATGAAAGAGGCGAAGATTCGACACGGTGCACACACTCGATTTATCCTTGATGTAACAATCTAGCACCGTAGATGTGAAAGAAGCAATATCGTCCACTAGAGTGCATTCGACTTTGAGGTAGGCTAAGTGGAAGGAAACATTTTTGTGCATAGTGTGGTGGTAAACCGAAAAATGGAAGAATTGTAAAGTGAGGTCATTTAACCAGCTGTGGTTGACCAAAATGCTATAAGCCCATTTTGGAATCAAGAATTCTAACGATTTCTCGAGAAGAAGCGGCGTAAGCTTGGTGTTCAGACTGGGAGTTGACTTTCCGTGGTCGAAATCCTTGTCCACATCGCTCTCCACGATAACAGTATCGACAAATGCAATGGTTATTATCTTGAAGGGACTCTTGGAAGACCATTGAGACCAGGCGGAATTAAGGCGTAACGAGATCGAGCCGATATTGATCTTGGCCCCGGGGGTTGAGACCTCTACTCCACGAAGGGACCACCATCGAATCGATTTGACTCGGAGATGCGGAACTAGGTTTATCGCTAGAAGTAGGGACAAATATCCCGCTAGAAGGACTAGCAAAGCTTTCCAAAGAAGCTGCATCTAGCAATCAAGAGGTTGAAGGGAATATTTGGGTGTATAAAGCTGTGGCTGGAATATAGTTGATGGAGATATTGTATCGGATTTTATCCGGAATCGGTACGAGAAGCAATCTAGCCGAAGCGCCGGTAGATGGCAGCATGCGCTGCATAGTGTGGGGCTTTGCCTCCGGTGCTTGCAGCCGGTTCGAGCCGCGCAGATAATTTCGAGATCTGGCACAACTACTAGTACAAGGATATTGTATGCTTCGGGAAATTACGTCAGGATTCGGACAGAATAATCATGTCTTCCAGAGGCACGAGAAGTTCCAATTTGGTGGTCGGGATAACTCAAACTCTCCGAGAAACATCCTGGTAGTCTCACCGTGTAAAAGTACCACAGAGAGCTTTTCTTTTACGATGTATTATATAGAATGCGGGCTCTAAACACTGAACGCTTATTGCGAGTCTACACTTTCTAGATGGGAGCAATTCAATCTCGTTAAAGTAGACCAAGCCCACATACGCAGTGATTGCTCTTCAAAAATACGGGTTCTACGCATATGCCGCGCATCTGAGATTTAAGGCTTCCCGAGAGCTGGATACTGCTTACAGCATGCACAGTCACCTCCCGACCAGCCTCTTTTATTCGTAAAGTGTACATAAGTCACCAAATGCAACATGCGACCAAATATTCTGACTGCAGAAATTCAAATTATACCACTGCTTCAAAAGAAGGTAATTAACTGATGATCATATCCAAAGAAGCTTAATGTCTCCCTAGAATGAACTCTATTTTCTCCGAACAATATGTAAATCTCACTCTTCAAGTACGTTGCGTCTCCTATCAGCGACACTAAGTGTATAAATCATTGCTCTGTGGCTGGCATCTTTGGTGGCAAGGCGCTATGGGATACCACATACTTTCCAGTGGCTTGAGACGGGACTCAAAATAAGTCGCGCGCGCCTCAATATCTTGCCACACCCTAGTCAATCTCGCAGTAAGCCCTCCCCGTTTGCCTTTGATCCCCACTCACGATTTGAACAAGCTGGTCTAAGAAGCAAAGATGGAAGTTACCAGCGTCCATTCCTCGTCGGAGAATCACATTCCTTCCGGTAAAACACTCGCACAAGATGAAAATGGCATATATTTGAAATTAAAGAAATTGGAGAAAGAGTTGGACTTATTGATGTTACAAGAAGACTACATCAAGGATGAACAACGCCACTTGAAGAGAGAGCTTGTTCGTGCTCAAGAAGAAGTCAAAAGAATCAGATCGGTACCCCTTGTTATCGGCCAATTCTTGGAACCAATTGATGAGAATACTGGTATAGTCTCAAGTACGACTGGTTCCAACTATGCGGTAAGAATTTTGTCAACTTTAGACAGAGAATTATTGAAGCCTTCCTCCTCTGTTGCATTGCATCGTCATTCCAATGCTTTGGTTGACATCTTGCCTCCTGAAGCGGACTCCTCCATTTCTATTGTGGGCGACAATCAAAAGCCTGATGTCACCTATGCCGACGTCGGTGGTTTGGACATGCAAAAGCAAGAGATAAGAGAAGCTGTAGAGCTTCCATTGACACAAGGCGATTTGTACTCTCAAATTGGTATCGATCCACCAAGGGGTGTTTTGCTTTACGGGCCACCAGGTACCGGTAAGACCATGTTGGTCAAAGCTGTGGCTAACTCTACAACTGCTTCATTCATTCGTATAAACGGTTCTGAATTCGTCCAAAAGTATCTAGGCGAAGGTCCAAGAATGGTAAGAGATGTGTTCAGATTGGCTAGAGAGAACTCGCCAGCAATCATTTTCATCGATGAAATCGACGCCATTGCAACAAAGAGATTTGACGCTCAAACAGGAGCAGATCGTGAAGTGCAAAGAATCTTGTTGGAATTGTTGAATCAGATGGATGGTTTTGACCAAACATCAAATGTGAAAGTTATCATGGCAACAAATAGAGCAGATACCTTGGATCCTGCTTTATTGAGACCCGGAAGATTGGACAGAAAAATAGAGTTCCCATCTTTGAAAGATAGAAGAGAGCGTCGGTTGATTTTCTCTACTGTTGCTTCCAAAATGTCATTGGCTCCTGAGGCTGACTTGGACTCCCTTATTGTCCGTAATGACCCACTCTCTGGTGCAGTCATTGCTGCAATTATGCAAGAGGCCGGTTTGCGTGCTGTGAGAAAAAACAGATACATGATCTTGCAAAGCGACTTGGAGGAAGCATACGCTTCTCAAGTAAAGACGGGTACGGAGCATGACAAGTTCGACTTCTATAAGTAGTGTGTATGTATATTAATCAGAGAAGGTGAAAAATACCCAAGCCAGGTTTTAATGATCTGACATCAGAAACATCTAGGTGGTCCAAATCGTAATGAGGCCAGTGTGCCCAGACTCTCTCGAATTTTTCTTCATCAAAGTTAGTTTCGAAAGAGGCAATCGGTGTAATAAGAAAGGCTTCGCTAGACACCGTAGCAAATGAGGCCATTACAGATTGAAGGTTCTGCAACTTCATCCCTTGGGCATCGACAATGTATCTTGATGCACTTGGATCTAGTTCAAATTCCATATTCTCGTTACTCAAAGAAAGTATTTGGGTAGATTTCTCAGAGTCACCGAGCATCCAGGTAGGAGGGGTGTATGTTCGCCACCAGATAAATGTGCTCGGTGATTGGGTATTTGTCTTTTGAATCTGCGGAATCGAAGAACCCTGAAGGAACGACAATGCTGGCACGACACCACCCTGGTGTAATACGCCCATTAGCACTGCCATTAAAGTGTTGAACGATAGCCAGCCCATGAATAATAATGACAACAACCAACGGCGTGACTTAAAAACGTTTTCAGCAGCAGCAACATCGAAGCAGCAACACAAAAGTGGGACTGTTGGGATCAAGAATCTGAGTTCCTGATGGGGGACAAGCGATAAGAACACTAAGCCAGATACAGCCGTGACGAAAGGGGTTGTTTTCCTGTAAGAATTTCTGAAATTTGGCATCAAAAAGATTATGCCAGGACCAAGGAGCTGAGGTAAATTGACAAAAATGTGATTGTAGAACGGATGTATACCATGCAAAGCCAAATTGTCATATTTGGTATTGTAAAGCAAATTATTGAGCGGCGTCAACACATACTGAGACCAGTCAAAAGGCAGCTCTATGAGGGAAAAGAGTGTCACGTCAGAGAAGACGAGCGTATCAACAATAATAAATGTTATTGACACAAGAGCAAAGCAGAAGAACGATATCATCGGAACGTAGGGCCATTTCCATGCGCTTTGCAAATACCAGACACTAGGTAGAATGAAGAACGCAGGGAAGGTCACACGATTAAAGACACCGAAACCAAAAGAAAGGCCGATTAGCGCAGCGTACTGAGCGATGTCTTTGCGGGTGTAATGCGTAGCCGGAACCGACTGGAGAAACCGCAACTCGTTTATCAACCATGTCGATACCACGACTAACACAGTCTCAACTGTATTGGAGAATGTGTGTGACTGATAGACCAAAGTCACAAAAGAAGTCAGAACGAAAAAAATGGCCTTGATTCTCTCTTGTTTGGTTGGAAGCATTTTGTAGAGACACCAGTCTGTCACTATCCACGAGGTCAACATGAAGCCAATTCTCACTAAGTACCACGCTTGGATCGGGGCAAGACCAAGCCACTCAGAAATCCTCAAAGGAATGTAGTATATGAGATACAACGGAGCTATGCTTCTGGCCGGGAAAGCAGGATCGAACTCCCACGGCGGGCTGGTTTTAAAGCCAAGTACTCGTCCAGCCATCACTTCAAAGCTTTGAAAGTGCTCATCAGGATGGATGTACGAATCCGAGACGGCGAACACAAATCTGAGAGCAATGGTCCCGAGATATATATATCTCCAAGACACCGACTGCATTAGAAAACCTTACTTGATAGGATTCAAGGTGTTACGCGTGTGTGTGAGCACGGGAAGAGTGCGCGCGGCAAGCGATGCGGCCAGGCCAAATACAGTGGGGTATTAAGTTATATGCAATTATGAGTATTCTGGCTACTCGTCATCATCAAAAACATCGTTATGCTGGACAGCGGTCTCCACATCACTGAATCCATCGTCATTGTCCTCCATGGCCAGGAGCTCGGCCTCGTCAAACTCCTCCACCTGGTCTTCTTCGTAATCATCTACACCGTCCATGTCAATGTCGGAGTCATCAGAGTCTTCTCCGATGAGACCGGCTTCGACAGCATCATCGATCTCTTCAACGTACTCCACATCGGAGTCAGCATCGTCATAGCTGGCACGTGTAGCCGAGGTCTTGAGAATCTCCTTCTTCAAGACATTTTGTTGTTCGATCATATTCAATCTACCTTGTAATTCCAAAAGACGCGGTAACGTGGCAGCCTTCTTGGTCAAAATGGCATGCAAACTGGCCAACTTATGGCTTAAGTTTGGCATGGATGATATGATTCCACCGTGGATGATGATGATCCACTTGAGCCAGAAGTTCAACTGGTCGAATCTCTGTTGCTGACGGGTAATTCTCTCTGCGAGCCTGTCCAAAAGAATGACGGCCAACGATGAGTCCAATCTGGACACGGTGTTTTGGATAACGCTGGGGTTTCTGTTGGCCAACACTGTTTCCAAAAGTGTGTGGTCATTGTTTCTCAAAGCTTGCGAAAGCACCACCGTTAAGGTACCTGCAGTGTGTCTCTTGAGCTTCTTTTTCTCGGCGGACAAGTTCTTCTGAGCTTCACCCGTGAGCTTCTCTAGCTTTTCGGCCAAAGTCTCGTCATCCTCGTCTTCGTCCTCGTCATGCTCGATATCATTCTGGAATGCGCTTCCCTCGGTGACAACAACATGATTCTCGGAGTAAAGCTTAGGTGCAGCAACATCGTGACCCTCAGATGAGTGCGAGACTGGCTTAATGTCGGCTCTGGATTTGGCGATGGTTTGGGGACCGTTAAAAGAAAAACCCTTGTCCGTGTGCCATGGAATGGCATCAAATCTGGAAAAAGAGGCGTTTTCCGTCCAGGTTGAATACAACACGCTTTCACTGATCGAGATGGCGTTGATGACCAAAGTCTCGTCGTCTGGATTTCTAATTTCTTCTGCTGGTCTAGTGTATTTTATAGATGCATCGGAGTGCTTGGATTTCACGGAAGATGCGAGTTGCTTTTTTCTCTTTCTTGAGGAGTCTTGAACATGCAGTTCGAAGTTTAATGGGTCTTTGAATATCTCCAAGGTGCCTTGTTCGGTGATCATTGCAACCATAGACAAGTCTCCAGAAACACCCAAGGCCATGCTGTGGATAGGCGACTCGGCCACGAGGACAGAACGGGTACTGTTACGAGAAATGGAGTAAACATTGGTGAATCTGTCTCCTTCTGCGGATGTCAAAAACAAATCTGGGTCGCTGGGAACTGTGACAATGGAGCGAATAGGCTGGACATGAGCAGGAAAGCTTTTGACAATTTGCTTGGCGAGAACGTCCACCAAGTAAACGTTTTGGGTACCTATAAGAAGATGTGGCTCATCTTGGTACATTATGGAGGAGATTCTGGAAATGGACTCAACAGCATCTAGCATGTCACTGAGGGCAAATTTTTGAGCCAATGAGTATGACAGAAGATTCCACTCAAAAAGGTTTCCACTGACATCTGCGGACCAAGCGGTATTGGTTATTTTGGAGTAGTGGAATTCGGTGACAGCCAAATTCGATGGCGACTCGAGCTCTCCCACAATGCTGTTTGACGCCGGAGCATATATTTGAATAGCCCCGGTGGTCAGACACAAGGCAAGAAGAGATGGCGAGATCCACTCAATCACGGAGATCTTAATGTGCTTGCCAACGGAAAAGAGTGTGTTCAACAGGTCCTGGGTGGGCACCAAGGCCTGTACCTTCACTTGGTGGGTGTCCAAGGCTTGGACCACCAGAGCCAAGTGGGTGTTTGTCGGATCAAACTTAGCTGAGATCAACGGACCTGACATTCTAGAGGAGCTATATCAGTATCTTTGGAAATGACCCTAGAGATGTACTAGACTTGAAGCTACTGGTGCTAACAAAGCGATGCTTTTTTTTTTTCCACACTGCATGAGCAGAGCTGGTGATGTGGATCACGTGCACCCTCGCGTGAAAGAAAACGGTGATGTGAGTGCAAGTGGCTACAATGGGCGGCGACTCTGGGTGGTATTTAGAAAAGTACCTACGATACACGCGTTCACTAGGAAATACCATTCTTCACGAGACTTAAAGGACTTATCTCGCCAAGAAGAGTACCACCTGACTCGAATGCTGCGGAAGTTGGAGCGCGAACTAGTGACGCCAGAAAATGCAAGAAAATAAATACCAAGCGGGCCTGTTTGACTTCGCACGACTTGCACCGCCTTAGTTCTGCGTGGGTCAGCCGCTTGGTGCAACTCACACAACATACACTCAGGTAAAATCATCAAACATGCCTCTTTGTGGTGGTGGTAGCAAAACCAGTATGTAAATCCCAAGACACGCCTCTGAACGAAATCAGAAAAGATTAAAAAAACACGTACTAACCGAACAGTACAACGGAAAATCGTCATTCTCGGAGACGGTGCTTGTGGTAAGACCTCGCTTCTTAATGTTTTCACGAGGGGCTACTTCCCACAGGTGTATGAGCCAACTGTTTTCGAAAACTACGTGCACGACATTTTTATTGACGGTCAATCTGTCCAACTATCATTGTGGGATACTGCTGGTCAGGAAGAATTCGATCGGTTGAGAGCTCTTTCTTACTCCGATACACATTGCATCATGTTGTGCTTCTCGATTGACTCAATCGACTCATTGGAGAACGTTCAGTCCAAGTGGGTCGGTGAGATTGCTGATCACTGCGAGGGTGTCAAGCTTGTCTTGGTAGCCTTGAAATGTGACTTGCGTAACCAAGAAGAAGACCCTCACAGTGCACAAGAAGACGAGTCCTTCAACCCATACTCTAATCAATCCGCGGGCGCCCAAGGCAGCCAGAAAAAGCTAATTTCTTACGAAGAGGGACTTAATGTGGCCAAGAAAGTCGGCGCATTGCGCTATTTGGAATGTTCTGCAAAGAAAAACAGAGGTGTCAATGAGGCATTCTCCGAAGCTGCCAGATGTGCTCTCAACGCCAAGCCAAAGGGTGCCAATGACAATGAACCTGAGAAGAAAGGCTGTGTTATATTATAAAGTCAACACTATCCACTTTCATCACGCGTGCTTTTAGGATAAGGCTTGGGTTATGTTTGAATCGAGTCCTATGAAAATCGAAAATGGCTGTTCGAGCCTGTAAACTCTACAAGAATTGGGTTTCCTTCGCGCTGCAACTCTTTAAAGACAGCGTTTGTATTCGCAGAAAATGTCTAGCACTTGAGCTGGATTCTTCAAGGGCCGTGATCTTCGTAATAATCAAAAAAATATATCGTCGGTAAAAAATAAAGGGTTCTTTTTTTTTTTCACGCGTAGCTATTTACATGCAACATCAGGACGCTTCTACCGTCTTTGGATAGCCATTTACTCCCTGAATGGGTTGGACAAAAGGCTTTTTCTTTCGGACCACACATCCTCCGAACTGCCGTTGAGCTTCTTTTCCATGAGCTTTTGCTTATAGAACTCTTGAACTGTCTGTCTTCTTTGCAACTCCTTCAGGTTTGCTGCCAATTTTTCGACGTCATTAGTACTCAGTGTCATCGAGCCATTAAATAAAGCAAACCAGAGCTTTTCTCTCTCATTATCACACGTTGTATATTCTCCAAATCTGTAATAGTTCCTGATCTGACCCCCTAGGGCAAAGCACTGAAGCACGTCATCAAATGAAGAGAGTATCGATATGTCGGAGGGATAAGACGAGATGTCATTTTCTTTGATTGTTCGAAGCGCCTCGATTCTTCTTTCTGAAATCACAGAATCTTCCTCATTAAAAAGATTTTGCAAGTCTTCCAATTCCATCTTTTCTAACTTTTCTGTTCCTTTCATTGTGTTAAGAGTGATAAATATTGAATCGAAAAAGACTAAGTTAGCGCACTGTCCCAGATTTGGGTGTGAGAGCTGTGTGCGCCTTGCACGTGGATGCAAAAAGTGTTTACGTCAACACTACGTAAATGCCTAATGCACAAGCAGAGAGGTGCTATTGAGTACGTTTGCGTCTTGATTACAGTAATTAGAATACATGATTTCCATTAAGATCTTGGTTCCAAGATCAATCTTCCTTTGGGTGTCTCGGAGTGGCCCGTCTTCAAGTCGAATGCGAGTTGACCTCTCACAACAGTCTCCATCACTCTTCCTTGGAACGTCATACCGTCATATGCTGTCAACTTGTTCTTGAAGAAGACTTCCTTGTTTTGAATGATGTACTTTGCTTGTGGATCAAACACAATCATATCAGCGTCGTAACCGGCGGACAACTTTCCCTTCTTGTGCGACAATCCCACTTGTTTTGCAGTGTTCCACGAGCACCACTTAGAAATCTCGGCAATGCTAATTGGAGGATTAATTTTTTGACCCTCGGTAAATAAAATTGGTAAGCCGAAGCCAACCGAAGAAATTCCTCCCCAGGCTGAAAAGAAATCACCCTTCTCTAAACCCTTCAAGTCTGGTGTACAAGGTGAGTGGTCCGACACGACCGTAGTAATGACGCCGCTTCTAAGAGCCTTCCATAAAAGCTTCCTGTTGGCATCTGTTCTGATAGGGGGACAACATTTGAAGTGGGTGGAGCAGTTTGAAATCTTCTCTGCTGTAAGCGATAAATAATGGAAACAGGTCTCTGCCGTGATCGGAAGTCCCATAGATTTAGCTGCTCTCAAAAGCGGAACGGCCTCGTGAGTTGCCAAGTGAACAATATGTAATGGGACATGAGGGTTTCTGAGTGAGCAATTGACAATTTCTGCAATCGCCGTTGTTTCAAAGCTATCGGGCCTAGATGCCAAGAATGATGTGTAGAAAGTAGGATCCACGCCTACCAAGTCAAAATCTTCTTTTTGAGCCAACTCCCAAGGATCCTCGGCATTGTCCACAAATTTTTTGTCATCGAAGTCAAGGGTCTTTGCCAAAGGTGACTTGTAAGCATCCAAAGCTGCCTTTTCCTGATGGTCGGGATTAGCCAACCTAGCGAATTTACCGAACTGTGGCTCTGAAGCTTGTAAGTATGGAGATTTTGCCAATGCTTGTCTCTGGCTCTCAGTCAACACATCTGAGTCAATGTAGTTGTGTCTCTTGGAGAGAGATTTGTATTCCTCGGGATCCATTGATTCTGGCTTGTGTCTGTTCAAGAGGTTCACGACTTTATTAGGGGCTCGTCTGATGAAAGATGCAGACATTCCAAGGTCGAGGGTCTCCATTTCCGGCGCAAGTAGGTTTGCTTCGTTGGCCATGTTCGAGGCGAACGAATCGTCGTTGTCGGAGCTCTCGGCGGCATCGTTGTCATCGATGTTCAGCTCGTCTTCTTCATCAATGTCGTCCTCCAACTCAAAGAAAGGGGCAGCCTCGTGATTAGGTATTAACTTTGGGGTTTTGGGGCCATTGTCCTGGACAAGAACAGGCACCTTGTGATTTTTGTGGGGCTGCATCTCTGCGTGGAACATCAAAACGGTTTGTTCACCCTTGACCTTCTTCATTGCTTTGTTGATAAACTGGGGGTTTATGGCGGGAAACTCGTCAACACCGGAGTCAATCAAAAAACCCTTGAACCCACGCACACCCATACGCACCAAGGGGATCAAGTCGTTCAAGTTGGTGGGCACCATTCCACCCCAGAAACCCACGTCGACCCAGGTCTTGCCCCTGGCCGCGTCTATCTTCAAGTTGAAATTGGCAACAGTGGTGGTGGGAGGAATGGCATTCAAAGGCATGTCGATGACAGTGGTGACACCACCGGCAGCAGCGGCCTGTGTTCCGGTAGCGAAGCCCTCCCACTCGGTTCTTCCGGGCTCGTTCAAGTGAACATGAGCGTCGACCAAGCCGGGCATGATGATGTACGGGGAGACATCGCGGTAGTCCTCCGGGCTGATGTCGTATGTTGCGAGTAACGGATCACTGGGCTGCAATACAGATTGGGCAATGTGTAGAATCTTTCCCGTTTTTGTGGAATAAATAATGGTTGCAGGGACCACCTTCTCCTGGTAGAGGACGTTGATCGAGGCCAAGGCTTTTGACATGGTGATCTATTGTTGAGCGGATGCAAAGACGAAAAAACGGATAATATGGAAAGTGGGCGACGGCTCTCTGGTCGCACGAAGCACTGTATCAGTCGAGATAAATTCTGGTATTTCTTTTTTGAAGACGTGCGACGTGCTCTGGGTTTATCAATGAGCACCGTAACGCAGCGCACGGAATCTGGGGAGCACAGCGGATTTATGGTGCGGCCAACACAGCCACCGGGGTGCATGCCTGGAAGCGGAGGCCGACTTCCCGTCTGCTTTGCGCAGCCAATGAGACGGTGTTCGGTGACGCTCCCAGAGCACGATGCTGCATCCGAGCGTAATACGGCGCACGCTCCGGCGGCCTCACCTGGTAATCGCGTGTGCTTTCCGGGATGAGGAATCGAGCACTGGCACTTCGGCCCGGTGGCCCACGCCGACGGAGTTCGCCGAGCGCATGTGCTGCGGTAATCACTCCCGTGCTGGGAGCCCTCCGCGCACACGAATCGACTAGTGCGCAGGCACACTGCTGTCTGCTGCGCCGGTGGGATCGGTCCGGTGCGGCTACAATGCTTGACTAGCCTTGGGGAATTTCACCTTGATTCTGGGGCCATGCCCACGCCTGAAATGTGCGCGGGTTTCAGTAGGCTTTTCGGTGCCCAATAGTCTTCGCACAACTATGAGCTCCGGGGTGGCAACACTGTGTTGGTTCTCAAGTGGCTAATATCTGTAATATTCTGTCCGTAGGTGGCGTCGACAACCGGGAACTTCGGCATTTGACTTTCGGAGCACCCGGCTGCATAGAAATTTCGGATCTTGGCATGACAAAGTTGCAATTCCGGGCTGCCGCCGGAACTGTACACGTGCGTCTCTGCTGGCTAGCTAGAACATGCCACAAGTGGCTGACCGGCCGGGGCTTCCGCGAGCCATTTCCAAAGTTGATCTACTACGGGGCACGTGCGAAAGAAGTTCACGGCGCCACGCTTCGCTAAATCCCCTAACATTCACAAGATTACTGGCTCTACACCAATCTGTTGGTAGATTGGGCTTGGCTGGCAAGTCTGCATCATCTAATGTCTTTCTCTGCATTGAAATCTAGGCTTGTGTCGGCTTATAAACTTAGAAAGTCACGAGTTGCTTGCCGGACTTGCTCTTGTCAATAGCTTCGATGTAGAATTTGGCCAAGTTGTCGCCACTGAACTCGGTCTCTGCCGACTTGGCATCTTGGAGCTTACCTTCCTCGTACCAGGCGACAATCTGATCCATGGTCTCTCTCTTCAAGGCCGGGTTGGACTTCAAGAGCTCAGTGACCCAAAAGCCTGCACTGGTCACATTCTTGAAAATGTGCAATGAGGTAGGCAAGATCACTGGTTGGTAAGACATTCCTCCATAGGTCAACATCAAACCGTTTGGTGACAACTTTCTGGCAATGCCGGTAGATGACTTGCCACCAACACAGTTGAGGGCAAGCTTGACGTCACCACCAGTGTTTTTGAACCAGGACTTAATCTCGGCACCCTTTTCTCTAGAATTGTTTTCTTCCTCTGTGATGACTTGGGTAGCACCATTGACCTCTTTCAAGTCATGCTTGACCTCCTCCAAGTTTGGCCTGTCTCTAATGACCGAAAGCGAGTTGATGCCTAAGATCCGGCCAATCTGGGTGGCAAACTTACCGACGGCAGAGGTTCCTCCGTTTTGGATGAACCAGTCCTTGCCAGGCTCAAGCTTGACGTAGTGGGTCAACATCAAGTAAGCAGTCAATGGGTTCACAGAAATGGTGGCACCCTGGTTGACCGTGAGGCCTGTCTTGCCCTCCTTCTTGGACTGAGCAGGGCTTGGAATCTTCATCATCTTCTTAGCGTCACACAAGGCGTGAGTTCTCCAAGTTCCGAAATTGACGTTAGTTGGCACGGCCCAGTCGCCAACCTGGAAGTCTTGAACATTAGATCCAACATGGAGGATCTCGAACAAACCCTCGTTACCACATACGGCCAGCGGCTTTTCGGTTCCCAACTCAGTGGTCTTTTGAGGCTGGGATGGATAAACACCTTGAATCTGATTGATGTCAGAAGGGTTGGCAGGAGCTCCCAAGGTCTTGACAATGATACTATTCGCATCCAAGTTGTCCTCATTGATTTCATATGTGTGTGTGGAGAGGACCTCGGAGGGCTCGCCATGCTCTGAAAAAACAACTGCTTGTGCTGTAATCATTGTTCTAAGTTGACTTGGAATAGAGATTGATGTTCTAGCAATTCTGGTTGGAAGTCTAAACATAATACTGAAGTGGTAGCGGTGTGCCAAGCTGTACGAGTCGCAGCAAGCCTGAAGTCTAAACGAGTCACGTGCCATGACAGTGCGGAGAAAGGGTCCGAAGTTATCCGTGCTTGCTTAACACCGAGCCGGCCTATCTGAAGTTTGTTGGGCATTGAGTCACTGGTAGTCATTTGGCCTCTTTGCCATCAGGCGTAGTATATCGCAGTGCCAGCATAGATGGTTTCAGTAATGTAGTCCTTGTGCCCTGTATCTTTTGTCTTTGGCTTCATTCAGCATACAAAATGACGTAGCCTGCTGCTACTCTACATGCGAAGCCCTAGGGAACTGCCACTAATCAACACTGTAGCTTCTTGGCGATTTCTTATTAAAAGCGTTTTTATTGTGTTCTGAAGGGATTGCCAGATGAAGGGCATCAAGTTTTGGGGCTATATTATAACATTAAGATTACTCGGACTTTGCCGTGCGGTCGTTTCTCTGTTTGATCTTGATTTTGGTATTCTGAATTGTTCCGACCACGAAATAAATCACGTTGAAAAAGACCACCCAGAGCTCCGGTGGGACAAGGTTTTGTGCGGCAGTCAATGCCACGACTGACGTAAGCGCAGAGGTACGATAGATCAACCAGAAGTTATTCTTCAATCCAGACTTGATCGTCTGAGTCAAAGATTTGAGTTTCTCGCAGTAACTGGTGGCTTTTGCACTTGGTGTGTTGATAATTGACAACCAAGACACAAACACTGCACTCAACAAGGGCGTCAATGTCAAGAGCGATGTAAGGATTTGCAAAAGCTTTAACTTAGCACTCAACTTTCCTTTGAAAACACGATTCGAAACTCCGTAGTAATAATGCGAGATTGGCGTAGAAATAAATGATCCATAGATGATCATTGAGATGATCTTGGGACTCAAAGCGTGCTTTACTTTGAATTCCCTGCCGAACAACTTCAAGGTAGTTTTCCTGTACTCACCAGAGAAGCAGGTTGCCAACACCTCGTTTACCAAGCACAAAACTCCTGCGGTTCCTGATTTTGTCAAGAGAGGATTCTTCTGGAGTGCTTGCAAATATTTTTGATTCAACGACATGTTCTGTAGACGAAATGAAGCTTCTTACTAGGTGAGGTCTCACGAGAATTTCTTTCGGTATTCTGAGGTCAGAAATAAAGATCGCTCGCCTTTTAAGTAGGACTGATTCCCATATATTTATAAACTCGCGCAATCGCGCTTACAGTACACGCTATATCATCGAGCTTTCAAAAGTGGGGTACCCCTTTTACAGCTGAGAAACACGAAAAATGAACGGCTCAATTAGCGTTCACTGAATACCTTACTTGATTCCTGAAATATTTCTGTTTGCCTTGAGAAAATACTGATATATAGAGCTGGCGGATACAAATGAGCCTCTATACCGGTTAAATATGCCTGATTCGGCGATCTCCACACACGGGTGCGCGTCTGATTCTTTATCTGCGGCGCCTTTACCGCACTACTGTATCAAACCACATCGCAGTAATTTTGAGATGATATCTACGCGATGCAACCGTTAAAGATTATAGAATTAAAATTAAAATAGAACTTGAAAAATTTCTCTAAATTTCCTCCTCGTGCATCACTTCGGTTTTTTCTTGCCAGTCAGGATGAGTAACGGCCATCTTCTGGTGAGTGTAAAGAGGTGGCAATGGGGTAGGGTTCTGTCTCAAGACATACTTGCGGAAGTTGTAGAACAATTCCTTGTTGCGGTAATGAGCGTGCTTTCTCAAAGAAACACCAAACACCTCATCCAACTCCTCCAAGGTTAAACCTTTAGTCTCAGGCAAGAACCACAAAACAAGGAAGAAACCAACAATATTCCATGCTGCGTACCAACCAAAAGCACCTTGCGGCTTAAAGGCATTCTTCAAACGTGGCCACGTGAAGGCCAAGAGGAAGTT
This sequence comes from Metschnikowia hawaiiana, assembly GCA_002893645.1. Classification (NCBI taxonomy): domain Eukaryota; kingdom Fungi; phylum Ascomycota; class Pichiomycetes; order Serinales; family Metschnikowiaceae; genus Metschnikowia; species Metschnikowia hawaiiana. The sequence continues at coordinate 510,789 of NXGY01000002.1, forward strand.
AAAGAACCAACATGTAGCAGTGGCGAAACCCATTCCAATATCACGGATATACAATGGGAATGCCTCGGCAGAATAGGTGAAAGGTACCGGCCCTTCTCCTGAGGAATATACTGCCGAGAATAAATAAATACCAATGGTGATACATGCCAACCTTCCATGGGGTTTAGTGTCAAATGGAATCCAGAAACCAAAACCGGCCATAAGAAGGAAAATTGCCATCAAAGGGAAAGTGGTAAGTAAGAGATTACGTCTTCCAAAGGTGTCAATGGTGTAGAACGCGGGTATAGCAAAAAGGAAATTGATCATACCAAATCCCCAGGAGGCTAACATAGCCTTGATCTCAGACAAGTTAGACTCAACAAAGATTGAGGAGGAGTAGTAAGCAATGACATTAATACCACAGAATTGTTGCATAAACATGACGATCCAAGCGCCAAGAGCACCGTTTCTGTTTCTTCTGATAGTGAACATTTCGATAAGTCTTTTGTAGTATGGAGCTTCGCCGTAGGCACCCTCCTCCTTCAATAAAACATACTGATAGAAGCAGTCACGAGCGGCTTCAATCTCGCTGAAACGCAACTCTCTGAGAGAAGCATATGCATCACTGTGTCTCTCTTTTCCCATTAACCAACGAGGTGACTCTGGCACAAAAGGGACTTGGATCAAGACAATCATTGCAGGAATTGCAGCTGAAGCCAACATTAATCTCCAATTCAAGCCTCCTTTAATACCATGATGACCGACGTAGTAAAATGCCAAGGAAGCAACATAACCAAGCATGATACCAACAGCAGTGAAAAATTGCCAAAGCATGACCAAAGATCCTCTAATTTTGGCCGGGGTAGTTTCAGCCGCATATGCGGGAACTGTTGCAGATTTGACACCAATACCAAGGCCCAAACAGAATCTGGCAATGAACAAATGGTACCAGTTCAAACTGACCAAACCTTGCCAGATACAGGTAATAGCAGAGATAAAACAAGTCCAGAAGATGACCCACTTACGTCCTAGCTTTCTGTTCCAGTAGTCACTGGACCAGCAAACTATAGAACAACAAAGATAGGGTGCACCGTTGACCAAGCCCTCGACTAAGTCGGCGTTTTTGATATCAGTAATGTTCATGGCGGTTGGGTAGAAAAGCGTAGCACCGTTCACAACAGACTCATCCATACCTTGGACAGCTGCTGCCATGGATCCCAAAGCAATGACGGCGATCAACTTTGGGGGAATATGCCATTTGTGAGTTGCCTCGGTATTAAGAGCCATCTTCTCTTCCTCGCTCAAAAAGCTCATGGAATTGAAATCACTGGGGTTACGGGCAACTGCGGCAGCTTTGCCAAAAAGATCTGGGTCTAATCCGTACTTGAGAGCATAGTTGCGGCCCATCTGCATAGTCTGTTTTTCAGAATATTGAGAGAGAATATTTCCGTGTTCTCCGTCTCGTTCGTTTGCCATTTTGAGGAGCTGAGCGTCATCATGAGGTCTGTTGGAAGATGATGACGACAAGTCCAACTTTTCGCTGTGTAAATCGGTATTGGAGTCCGACATGATAGTTGCGCTTTAGCCAGGGCAATACCCCAGGTGGGACATAGGCTCTTTATATGTGGGGCAATTACAGGACGCAGAGGGGTTTACACAGCAAAGAAAACATAGTTCCCAAACATGACCATGCAGCCTGCATGATGGGTGGAGTCTACGGGTGCTCAAGTGGAGAAATTGCCAGATTCCCGTATAGTTTTCTGCAATGGTTACTAGCCAAATGGTGGGGGACGTGTCCCGCAGCCCTATCGCGCATATCTCAATCCCCCGAAAATTATGCCGGCTGGACCTTTTTTTACCGAAAACAACCTAGAAAAGGCGGTTTGAAGACATATTCTAATACTTCATTTATGACGGTCGTCCGTACGTGCTTTTGAAGCTTCTTTCGTTGCACTCCTATGCTTGAGTGTTCTTGCTCACAATATACGGTAACACCCTTCCAGACGTCGCACCCACAGCAAGGGAGGGCTGGTCTTCCGGTATATGAAGATGTACAGAATTCTAAAAAATGGAGGTCCTGCATATGGCCTCAGTCACGTAGGTGCAACCCGGGTAGACGGGTTTCCGCAAGTTCCCCGAGTTGTTTAGTGTCAAAGACCGCAACTCTTGCTACACTGAAAAGCGGCAGTTCCGAGCTCAGATTCCGCTTTGAGAATGGGCTGAGCCTTGCAGCTCGAATAACAATGGGTCTCTAAAACAAGCGCCACCACAAGCACATCCTACACATAAATAAACATTGTAGCATTCCTTAACACAACCTGTATGGACACTTCTGGGTATCATTTCTCGAGCCAGGCCGAGACTGGAGAAAGGCTTGTTTCTGTACAAGATGCAACAAATGAGTGTCACCAGTGCACGCTCAATTTGGGCAGGAATTTCGGCCTAGATTATGTGGCCACACTTCCGCATTTAGCCGGCCCATGAATGGGAGATTTATATTTAGCTCCTAAGCCTGAACTGTATGAAAATGCTCGCCTATCAGGGTCTGGAAGACCCCGCGCCTCAGGTGATTCTGTCCTCTCTAGCACACAGCCGTTCTTCCTCAAATTACCTACTGATGCGCCAAGACCTTGCCCCGGGAATCATATGGTTGTGAATGCATGTCTATTTACCATATGGAGGACAAGTTCGCTTCGATGTGCCTTTTATGAACTGTGCCTTTTATGAACTGTGCCTTTACTGTAAACGTGCCTCCATGTCACTCTTGGCTGACGTTACGGATCTGCAGGGCTCTATTTTATAGAGTACTGCGTTCACTACTGTGCGCTAAGCTTACCATGTCATCACTTATATGCCTTCATATTTTGGAACTATGTCCTCCTGTAGAAAATCATTGGCTTAAGGGTATTACTTAACGCAAAATGTCTCTCAAGTAGCCGCCAAGTTTGGTAGCACCTTCCTCCAAGGCATCCTTCAAGATGTCCAAATCTTGATTTGGATTACCGCTGAATCTCGATGCAAGGTCACGGGCAGTGGCTTCGAAACCGCCGTTGTTGTGGCCTCTCGAACCAGCATTACCATCCATTTCTTCCTCATCCTCACCGAAATAAGAGCTAGATGAGATCGATTGGGCTCCGTTGAAAGCCAGAAGTTTTTGGCGCGCTTCACTTTTAGCGGCCTCGTCGAATTGAGGGCCTCTACCAAAGAACTCATCTGACGAGATACCCTTCTGTGTACCATACTTGTTAGCCACATTTCCGGTGTATGCAACTTCTTTGTATGCCTTCTTTGCAGTTGGCTCGGTTGTGTTTGATCCATTAACCATACCAAAACCCAATTTTTGGATCTTGACAGTGGTGTCGTGCACCAGTGGGGTTGCAATTGGAGTAGCGACTTTAGGACTTTCTGCATTAGTAGAACCAAGAGAGAGCCCGCCCATCTTTTGGCCTAATGTAGCCCTGTTAGTGGACGAGGGTTCCTCCTCGGTTGGCTTGTATCCCAAACGCTTGGCTTCCTCGGCTTCCTGCTTTGCCTTCTTCTCGATTTCATCAAAATCAATTTCTTCGGCCTTGTTGACCCTTCTGGCACGAGTGGTCTTTGGTGCATTGCCTTTTGAAGACAAGATGGATGACTTGGCACTGGCGGCCAGAGATCTGTTGGCTCTGATGGCAGATGCACGTGGGGCTGGAGCCTTCTTGGGAGCGGCCTCTTCGCCAAATCCAGGAGTATTGGATCTCAGAGATAATGGGGAAGGTGTCTCGACAGCTGGCTTAGTCCAGTTGGAGAAGAAATCGTCGGTGGAGGCAGTATTTGAGGCAGCTCCGCCGACCAAGCTCAAGGAATCCGAGTCATCCTCGATGGTGACAATATCTGGATGCTTCAAGGCATCTTGTTGCGAGGTCTTCAGCAACTTCTCCTTGTACTTTCTCGCAGTTGAACTGGTGTACTTAGCGTTTGGATCAACCTTGCCGTTGACATATTGTGATCCGCCATTCTTCTGGAAAAATTCCTTAGCGACAAGGTTTCCGCCGAACTTGAAATTTCTCAACTGGATACGTCTCCATTGATCCAAGTTCAGCGACTTCACGAAGGTAATGTGAACACCAAGGTTCCGGTGCACTGCGGAACATTCTAAGCAAAGCATGATACCAAATGGAACCGATGTCCAAGTTGGGTTTTTGTTAGCACAATCAAAGCATGTTTGGTTTGCAGGGTTTTGTTTCAACCTAGCGAAGATAGCCTCCTGCTCTTCTTTAGTAGCAAATTCCTCCGACATATTCAACTTGGGTCCTAAGTTTTGATCTGAACGCAGGCGTATTTTTTCCTCGAGCCAAGCGACAGGTGGTGTGCGGTACGGGTGTTAGATATGCTCCCGCGCGGCTCAACACACGCGTGGCGTCTGGACCGTTGCTGAGGAATACTCGAATAAATTGGAGGATGGCTAGAGCCTTTGCTGCTTTCAGCATATTGTTTTCACTTTTGAAATCTTATTCACACATTTGTGGCCCACGTGAAACACATCCTTGATATTGAAGCATTCATTACACATTTGGCACTTTCCAATGCAGTACTTCTATTTACAGTAACAAGAAACGGCCCGTATTGTAGCACTAGACTTCGCAGGTGCAAATCAGCAAGCTGTTCAGCGGAGGAGCACATAAAGAAACATTTATTGATGTGAACTGATGATAATTACAATTAGTGGAAAGGTCTGGATCCACCACGTGCAAATTCTATAACCTTCCATCCATCGGTGGTCTCATTGTCCATCTCTTCAGGGACTCTGGTAAAGACCATTGCGTAGGTGCTCATCTGGATGTGGTCCTCGGTACCGGCGGCAACCTCTCCGGTCTTGGCCTTTCTGTAAAGGTGAATCTCTTGTGCACGGCATGAGACAACAACAACTGGAACATCGTTAGGTTGCAACATCTTACATGTAACAATGTCAACACCTCTGATATCCAAGATTCTACCATCAGAGAATAATCCCTGTTGAATGAATTGCTTGTTGTTTGCTTGCCACACGTTGAATGGAGCCTCGCTGAGCCATTCCTTCAACACTTGGTCGTTGTTCTTGATGTATGCATCCAACAACTCAGGGACAATATAGTTAGTCAAGGTTTTGGTGAAGTCTGTGATTCTAAAGGATGGGTCCATCATTCTGAATTGCTTGACCACTTGTGCTTGTTCGGTTTCGGAGAAGAAACCTGTCACTTTCTCGATGATAGTTCTGACCAAGGAAATGAGCCCATTCTCGGACTCGTCCCACTTCTCCTTTAAAAGAACAATCAAACGTCCAACCGGGCTCTTCAATTTGAAATCTTCCCATTTTTCACCGACGGATGGACCCTTGGCTTTATGGTTGGTTGAAACCAAAGCACCACCGGCCTCCTCATTCTCCTTGACGGGTCTCCATGCGCTCTTGTCCTTCGATCTTCTCTCTAGCTCCCTCTGTCTTAAAGCCTCTCTCTTCTCTTTGGACAAGAATCCACCATAAGAGGTAGAAGAGCCATCATCGATAACGTTTCCGATATCCTTGTATACTTGAGTCTGTCTGACTGGATCAAAAGCTTTGTCAGCAGCCTCAGCTCCGCTTTTCACAGTGTGACGGACACCTTTACCGACTGGCGAATCCCAGGCCTTGTGTGCAACATCTCCAACTGCTTGGGCGGTCTTTTTGGCAGCTTTTCCTGCTGCGGAGCTACCCTTCTGAGCATTGTCGTAAGCCTCCTTGGCTCTCTTGAAAGCTTCACTCTCTGCAACTCTTCCAGTCTCATCTTGTAAGGCCTTGATGTTTTCTTTGAGCTCGTTGGACTTCTTGACTTCGCTCTTGAATGTTTGGAAAAAGACTTCCAAAGGTGATTTTCCCTTATTTTCGTTGAACAAGACAGAACTCGTGCTCAACAATCTGTTTTGGAGATTGCTGCTAGCTGGGCGTATTTGCCTCGAAAGTGAATGGCGCAACATATTAATGACTTGATGAGTGTTGTGTTCAAATATTTGATCCTCGGACTGCTCTTATTGGACAATTACTACGATTCGTCTGTGCGTGTAACCCTTTGAGTAATTTGTCGAGTCTTCCTAATTTGTTCGATCTATGTACAAGTAGTGATGAAGGCTAGGAGTGAGTTTTTCGATTTTTTTTTTCAGCGGAGATTAATTTTTTCGGTGTGGTCTCAAGAGTGCGCTCTTTTCTACGCTTCCATGTCATATTCGCCTTCAAAACGGATGCAGTCATGTTGGCGAATGCCGCGAATTCAATCTTGGAGGCACAAAAGTGGTGTTTCTGCTTCTTTTCTTTGCTCTTTATCTAGTCCATCTGTCTATAACTTGAGCGGCTTTGGCAGCGGCTACCGCGGCCACGGTACCTATGGTAATGTACTGGATATAGTTGAGAGCCCTGGACTGGCGCTTCTCAATTTCCACTGCGCGAGAATAGCTGATGTCGCCCCGAAACGAGATCATAGAATACATGGGTATCCATGTGAATAAAACGTCATTGGCGTACTTTCCAAGGACATAGTCAATCTTTTTTCGTAGCATGTAAAGTGGACTGGTCACCTTACTGGACATCTCATAATAGTTATCGAGAGCCAATTTGCAAATGGCTTCTAAATCATCTTTCCTTGTCTTGCTATATGCCCCAAAAGCATCGATAATATTGTGCTCTTCCATGAGTCTGAGAAGAACGTGAACGTCCTCAAATCCACAATTCATTCCCTGGCCATAGAATGGCACCATGGAGTGGGCAGAATCTCCCAAAAGAATTGCTCTCTTGTTAGGACTAGCATACGGCCAAACCGAAACTTGCATGAGCGAGCCCCTGGGTTGGTGCTCATACGCATAAGCTAATGACTCCTCTCCGATCAACTCGTATGCATCTGGAAAGTTTTTCTGGAAGAACTCCAAAAACTCTTCTTTGCATTTGAGAGACTCGATGACATTCCAAGGGCTGAAGAAAGTAGAGGTAAACGAGCCATCTCCATTTGCCAATGCGATCAACATGAAGTTATTCCTTGGCCAAATATGAAGGTGGTTTGGGTCTATGCTAAACCTTTTGTCACTGTCCTGGTCAGCACCCTTCACCGGAGGTATAGAGAGCTCCATATATTGCATATCAATGAATTCCTGGGAGAAGTTCATCCTCATACCCTTTTGCATCTGGTACCTGAATTGTGAATGTGCACCATCAGTCCCTATGATGAAATCAAATTCTTTTTTGCTGTCCGAGAAATGAAGAATCGGTTTCTCTGCTCCACTTACATTCTCAATGGAAATTAACTTGTGCTCGAAGAAAATTTGAGTGTCGGTGTGACTTAATTCGTCGAGTAAGCAATTATTAAGAAACTGGCGGTCGATCGATTTGATGCTTTCGCCGAAAAGGCCATACAATTGGGATTCCTGCTTGAGCCCAGTCAAATCATGAATCATCCGACCCTTCATCGGAATCACATGCTCGAGAATTCGCTCGGCCACTTTAGGATCCACATATTCTAGAGCTCTGATTCCACGGTCGCTCACTGCTAGGTTGATCGACCTCAAAGACCTGTTGCCTTGATCTTTCCGGGGATCCGGTCTCATGTCGTAAATGGAGACATCATAGCCTTTCTTCGAAAAAGCTAAGGCAGCGAGACAGCCAACCAACCCGGCGCCCACTATTCCTATTTTCTCTTGAGCCATGTGTGAACTTAAGCTTTGCAAAAGACGTAACGCAGGTTGCTATGTGGTCTGGCACTTAGCTTTTACTCTCGGTTACGAATTCGCCATCTAACGCACTAAATATCTCCTGTATGAAGGATAGCCGCGCCTTACCGGTCGACTGTTTTTTAACGAAATTTACGAGCAAGTTTGTTACATGTAGGCCATCTTGCCACAATACGTATGGATCCGGATTTACCACAACTATAGCCCCAAGCCGATTTTCTTCTTCAGCTTCTCTTTTTTTCTGGACACTCTGTCTCGAAGGTTCTCCAACTGAAGAGAAAGTTCCTTATTTTCTGCTGATATCTCCTGGTTAGCCCTAATGGTGTTTGCGAGGTTCTCGTTCATTGTGAGCAGGAGATATTTTTGCTGCAACTCTTCTTTTTTCCTTCGTAATGCCTCATTCTCAGCTGATGATTCTTGTAATCTGTGCTCGTATTCCTTGCTCTCTGTTTCAATTTCTTTGTTTGTTTTCTCCAATCCTCCAAGAGCGTAAGTTAATTCCGAAAAAGTGGTTTGAAGCTCATGGCCCGACTCCTTCAATATTGAAAGTTCGTTGTCATTCCCAGACATAAAATTTGAATTGCTTAAGTTGAATTTGTTCTCAAAGCGAATCACTGAGAAGTTTACTCCTGTAGATTTTTCGACAATCATCTCGCTGATATTCTCAAAGAACCGCTTCGTTAAAACCATGTCCTCGAGCGCATTTCCGGTGGAGGCCATGAATGTCTCATTTTGGTCTTGGATTATAGCAAGCGTGAGTCTAATTAAGTAATCAAACCCTTCAAAGACTAAGAAATCCAAAATTTTGTAGGAAAGGGCCTCGTCTGTTGGCAAGTTTTCAAGCATATGGTGGAGTACATGTTTAAAGATTTGAGTTGAGTCGATTCCTTGTTGCACCAAGTGCTCCGAGATATCCGGGAGTAGCTCTTTCAAACCACAAGCTGCCTTATAAAAGTATTGATCCCAAGATGCCTTTTTGTATATGGTCTCGAATTTAAAAAGCAAGGCAAGGTGCTCCTGTGTGCTCAAAGCTTCGATGCACAGCAAAATGTGTGACAATCCCCTAATGAAGTGAATCAGCAGCATACTGGTCATGAGCTGTTCTGAGGAGCAATGTTCATAAACTTGAACTATCTCGGTTTCCTCTGCGGCTTTACTCTTAGCTAGGCTGAGATCATCGAAACTTGCAAGCTTAGACCTAGTCAACAATTGCTCGTAGTTTTTAGAGTTCATAATGCACCTGACATTCAATACCTTGAGATAAAGAGCACTTCTTAGCGAGGATGGAATTCCCTCTAAGATTCTGGATTCAAAAATTGACAAATCTTGTCCGCGAATATATGTGTGGCCATAGTGTTTGGCAGTTTCGATCCAAAACTCATTCTGGGGCTGCTCAATGTCCATCCCCGATGTTTGGTTTGCAATTTTTGCATTGAGGTCGACTCTAATATCGGAAAGACCTTCAACTGGGTTTGCCAACTCTTGAGAGTCGTGCAAATCGCCTTGTCTGTAAAGAGAAATGAGAGATATTGCGGAGTCCATTGAATAAACAGGAAGCAATACTGGATCTTTTCTCTTTGGCAATGCAGGCGGGATTCCATGTGGCATACTATGTGTGGAACCTGTCACGGAACCCAAAGAAGTGGGGGAAGCTGGACTCCCTAGAGCATTTTGCAGATGCGATGTAGAAGTTTCTACTTCCACTCCAATCTTCGTTTCAGGAACCTCAGACATGGCTTTATAGTTTTAAATTGTGGGTATGACAAAATTGGCCCAAATTTTTTCGAATTTATTCCCAGCTGGCAATTGGCGGGTTTCTAAAGGAAGAGTGGGCTTTGAGGTGTTGTGGATCAATCTTTGTCTACAAAAAGTGCGGAATGTACTAGTGTGCGTCGCGTTCTTAATATGCTTCTTTATTAATTAATGACGTTGTCTCGTATTGTTGGAATCTTCCAATCTTCTTCTTTTCAGCGAAGTGCTAAAAGAATAATCCCTGTTTTTATCCTTGTGTCTTGGTGAGCTTTCGCTCTTCTCATCATCTGTAAACGATGCATCAACTTTTTGACTAGCTCTCAGCTTGTAGGTAGATCTTCTCGGCGACAAAATCTTGCTGAGTTTTGTAGGAGTGCTATTATCTTTGCCAGCTTCCGTTGCTTCCGAGAGAATCTCGATATCATCTTCAAGAATCTCAATGTCGCTCAGGCTGTCGTTGAATGAGCTTCTCGTCTGACTTCGTGTATTCCGGGTGGTCTTCGAAAGTCTCGAGGGCGACGACTCTTCATTCTGTTTCAAGAATCTTCTTGTTGCTTCGGGGGTGCTTCCTAAAATACCACCGCGTTTCGGTTTTACACCCAACTCATCCTCGGATATCCTTAAGTCACCGACACTCCGGTTCAATTCACCTCCACTGTCATCAGACTCCTGAATTACAAATGGCTCATCCATTGGGGCTGCAGGTTCCTCAAGAAGTTCCTGAATAGACTTTTCCAAATTCTTCAATTCTCGTAGAATACCTGATGAGTTGTATTTCTTGATGAGCCCATATATTGCTTTTTGTTTGATCTCGTCGAACTGCTTTCCATGATTTGGAAACGTAGCATTTAAGAACTTGATTGTATGTGCTTTCGGTTGAAGTTTTGTGCAGAGCTTTCTTATTTGAGGATGCTGTACGATCAAGAACCCCCTCTGGCTAAGATAACTCACAGACTTTCCATCCATTCTTTCGCGACCGAGAATAATAGGATCTAGTGTCCTTCTTGAGTCACTTGAGCATTCGTCCTTTGCGGATGACTGGATCTCCAGGTCCAACTCCATTTTTCTCGTTTCGTACGCATCCTTCGCTTCAGCCTCCTCGGTATTATGATATGCCTCAGTGTTCTTTGGATTCAAAGTCTCGAGAGAGCCCTCGTGTAACCTCTCAGCCATTTTCATAGCAATTTTGAGAGGGTCTAACAGTTCGGTCTCAGGCGACTCATTTTCGATATTTGGACTCACTTCTGGCAGCCCCGATGGGTCAGTTGGAGGTGAAAGGACTAACGCGGTGTCGACCGGTTGAGCTTGTTCAGATTGTTTCAAGCTCTCATCATTCTGCCCACTCACATCAGGCGGATCTATCTGTGTTACTGGCTTAGAAGAATGATATGAAATCTCCTCTATCTCATCCTCGCTCTGGACATCCTCGTTGTCTTTCTCGTCGTAATTACTCTCTCCACTTTGCTTTGAATGTAGATCTAGGAGCAATTGAATGCATTCCTTACGCATGCCATTTCTTTCAGACCCGCTGAAATAAGCACGATGTGCTGCCTTCGAGTGCTTTCTCCAAATCGATTCACACGGTGCGGGCTCGGCGAGCCATTTCCGAATATTATAGATGACATGAATGCCGCAATCATTGAAGTTTCTTTGCCTAGGAATCTTGACGCACTGAAATCTGATCAAATCTGTGGCAATCTTCAACCCGTGTTTCTCGAGGCAATAATCCCTAATCACGGACTTTAATGGACCAACTATATTCGGATGTGTTTGCCTGAGTGAGTCGATGACATAGACATCAACTATCAATTTTCTCTTCATACTTTCTTCGAACGCCGTCAAAGAATTGGACTCAAGAGCTCGAGCGTGCTCCAAGAGTGTGGGCAAATTCTTGATCACGGCAAAATACCAATGAAGATGTTCATTTATCGGTATAACGACCGATTCATAGCTCATAAGATCGATTTTCATGAGCCATCTTCTGACATTTTCATAGTAAGCGGGCGCTTCTTGACCCTCATGCTTCGAAAAAACTTTGGTAAAGAAAAAAGAATTGAATGCATAAATGTCTTTCTCGCGCAAAGACTTATATTCATGGATGGCTCTGTCCATCTCGTATGCAATGAAAAAGTCAATCAATGTATCGTTGATCCAATCATTATTGTATAAGGTTTTGAAATCATTGTAAGCGATTATAAAGCTCTTATCATTATGCAAGGTGTGTTTTAGGGGAGGACTGAATTTTGCTGGGGTTTCTCGGACAACCGGCTCGTCGCTTAATTCAAGTTCATCTCCATCATCCAAATCTTCATTATCATTCTCGTCCCCCGTACCTTTTAGTGAGCTTGAAATTTTCAGACTTGATCGAGTTTGACGAGAGAACTGATGCTTTTTTAGAGAATCTGTGCCCATCATGGATATAGAAGGGCCCTTTGTGAGTGTACTCTGAGTTTCGGTTTGGGACTCGTTGGAGTCTGTATTGTAAGTGATGATCTTATCGCTTGCTCTATGTGAGTTCTCCCTCTTTTTTTGTTCTTCCTGGAGGAGCATTGCAAGCCTTTCATCGTCAACAGTCACGGGGTACACGCTGATCCAGCGGTTGATATTGGCGTTGAGAAATCTTGAGAGCGAACTGTTCTCCTTGACGAACGTAATGGATACATATCCGAAGTTTTTCTGCAAGATAAGGAGAGCACGCATTTTATCCTCGCTGAAGTAGGCAAACTGAATGGCTAGCTTGGGTAGCACCAACTTGTCGATAAATGCATTATTCTTTTTGAAAAAGATATACTCCGCATTTCCTGAAAGCAGGAAAGTCAAGTCTAAGTTTCTGGAGCGGATCTCAGTGCCGTTGTAATTGACAAGCTCCACGTCAAGAATGAACACGGGATCTTCCATCAAGCCGCTGTCCTGAATGGCAATTTTGCCGAAGAAACATGTCTTTATGTCCTGGCTTCTAATTTTTTCATCGATGTCAAGCGGCCGTGTTATATAGATAGCTCCTGAATTGACAGTATTGACTGTTGGGATTGAGATTCTATGCACAGAGTTATTTAGTCGGTTCTGGGGAATAACTCCCGAAGGTCGCTGCTTTCTAAGCGACGAAAAATCTTTTCTGAGGGACATTTCTGTGCTCTATTTTAGATGGTGTCTTCCATCCAGCTTCTTTTTCTTTGTATATATCGATATATGTTCAGTGGAAGGGGCCACGGTATGACCAGAGTCCTTTTGGTTCAACAGCTTTCGTGTACTGTATACAGTCGCTCTGCTTCCGTGAGCGCGTTTGAGATGAACCGCACCAGTGATGCCCTGATTTGGGTGCTAGTCGTACCAGTTTCAGAAAAACGGCAAAAATAACTTGCATTGCTTTGGAATCTCTATATATCCGCCCACACGTCACTCGATCCATGGCTGCTGCTGAAAAGTAATGTGTAGATTGAAAACAGTTTTCTGTCACCTTTTGAGACTATTTGCAAGTAGAACCAGTCCTTTTCTCAGATAACACGCGATGGTGCACAAGAATAGAAACCCATGAGCACAGCAATTTATTAATACTTGCTGTTATATTTTGAAGCATGCTGTTAAGCTGAAATGATGAAGCAACTCTTACTAACAAAATACAAAGTCACCAATTCCTTGCTCAATTAAGAGAGAGACGTCCACTCTTTGAACAGCAGCGGTGGACCAAGTCACGTGACTACACTCGTCAGTAAAGCGAGGCTACCCCATCGGAAGAATTGATCTGACAGAGCTAGTCAAGGTAGCATAGCGCATACAATATACAAACATGGCATTTCTAAGGAGCTTTACCCGGATAACCTCACCTTTTATAGCATTTGGATTGGGCTATGCGCTTTTCCCCACAGAGTGGAGAAAGAGCAACTGGAACACACGTCCAAATTACTCAGCCAACGACAGGATTGTCCAAGAGATCGAAAATTCGAAGATTTATAAACTTTTAGACAGCAACAAGGCATACAGAAAGAAGCGCTTGAGCGAAACGATCCCCGTGCAGCACAAAAACAATTATGTGTCCATGGGACTCCTCTCCGGCTCGCAGCTCTTTGAGATCGACCCGATTGCCTTCACAAATCCCGAAACCGGCGAGTACACTGCATTCTACCACTTAGGCGACAAGCTCGTCGATGTCGATGGGACCATACACAACGGTATTACGTCTACAATTCTAGATGAAGGACTCTGTGCGTGTGGTTTCCCCCGTCTACCCTCTCAAAGAGGAGTCACGGCAAAGCTCTCTATTCAGTTTGAAAACGATGCACCCCCCAACAGTACGGTCATCCTACAAGCAAAGGTAACCGAGTCAAAGGGCCGAAAAGTAGTGATTGATGGCACTTTATCGACCATGACGTTCAATGGGGAACCCACCACCCAGATCGCGACTGCACAATGTGTTTTGGTGGAGCCCAGATGGTTCAAATACTTTAGGTGGCTAAACATTTAGTGCTGGGCACTGTCTCTAGGAGTGGGAAGGCTGGTTCAAGAGTGGCTCTGCGAATGCCGATTGGTTAGTGTCTGCTAATTGTGGACATGACCAGAAATAGAATTAACTGCAATAAACCATGGATGGAATTCCACCCAAGACTGCCTACACGTAACAACTTTAAGACCTGAACCACAGCCACAGAAGCCCCTCGTGTTCTTTCCCCTTCTTTTCCCCTTATTCTTAGAGCTTGTGCATACTGTCCACATAGCAACCAGCTAGACTTTCATAATGTGCAAACGTGTGCAGCCCAGGATTTGCGAAACCCAGGTTCGACTAACCAGAAATGGAAAGATGTAAACACATGGGAACGCCTCATAGCAAGTATCTCAATCGTCTAAGGGACACGAATGCTTCGAAGCAAGGCGAGTACTGCATGTAGAGGCGCCGGTAACGTAGAGAGCACGCGCTAGAGGCAAAGTGTGGGGCCGCATAGCAAGATTTTGAGACACCCTGCACAATGGCCGGCGAGCGACAGAAGAGTGGTGACCCTGGGAATAGCAACCAACTGCAAAGTGGCTTGGAGCCAGGCTCTGCTCGGGGTATATAAGACGATACCAATTCCGCTACTAACCAAATATTTTCTACCTAAACAAACAAACAAATATTATAATGAGTGACACCGGCCGTAAAGACATTGGAGACAAGATTACCTCTGCTATTAAGCCAGACAGCCAAAAGGGTACCGCCGAGTTGGCCAAGGACAAGGTTACCGACACCGTTGACAACGCCATTGGTGACAACTCCAGAAGCGGTGACAAGTCTTTCTTGCAACAAGCTTCTGACGCCGTCTTCGGTGAGAAGAAGTAAGCTCAGGGCAGGTCTCCTACTCTTTAAATAGTTAAAAAAATGATTCAAGCTTGAAATAATATGTAGCGTGCCAGGAAGTACATTTATAAAGCCATACGTAAGGCTGCCCACTATCACCTACTCCAGTCATGTGATGCGAATGGCCCGTACCACAGTTTGAGCGCTCAACTTATATAGTGCGTCTCGCGGCACGCGTCGCGAGGCGACCTACGCGCGTGCTTTCTACTTCTACCGCATCCATCTTTTCAACATCACATTTACTGCCATGAGTAAACCGACATCTTGCAACCCCTCTGAAACCTCATATCTTGAACTTTGCAAGAGAATAATAGCCGAGGGCGAGTTTCGCCCCGACAGAACCGGCACTGGAACAAAGTCGTTGTTCGCCCCACCCCAATTACGATTCGATTTATCCAACGATACTTTCCCTTTGCTCACTACGAAAAAGGTCTTCTCCAAGGCCATCATTCACGAGCTTCTTTGGTTCGTCGAAGGGTGCACGGATGCCAATAAGCTCTCTGAGAAAGGCGTGAAAATTTGGGAAGGAAACGGGTCCAGGGAGTATTTGGACAAGCTAGGACTTCATCACAGAAAAGTCGGTGATTTGGGCCCAGTTTACGGCTTTCAGTGGCGCCACTTTGGGGCAGAATACAAGACATGTGACGACGACTACTCTGGCCAGGGATTTGATCAACTCCAGGATATCATTCACAAATTGAAAACGAACCCTTACGACAGACGGATCATTATGAGTGCCTGGAATCCACCGGACTTTGAAAAGATGGCGTTGCCTCCGTGCCACGTGTTCTGTCAATTCTACGTGAATTTTCCAAAAGACTCTAAGCCCAAGTTGTCTTGTCTTCTTTACCAAAGATCTTGTGACATGGGGTTGGGTGTTCCCTTCAACATTGCTTCCTACGCTCTTTTGACTAGAATGATCGCCCACGTTGTTGATATGGACTGCGGCGAGTTTATACACACTATGGGTGATGCACATGTTTACTTGGATCACATTGAGGCTCTTGAAACCCAAGTGGAACGTGAACCAAGAGACTTCCCCACATTGCACATCAAAAGCGACAGAAAGAGCGAGATCAAGAACATTGATGACTTCAAATTCGAGGATTTCGAAATCTCTAACTACGATCCACACGGTCCAATCAAGATGAAAATGAGTGTTTAATATATAAAGTAAAGACTGGCTCACAGCATTCATTTCAAAAGGACAGAAAGGAACACTAAATTCATTTTATCACGTAACGCTAATATACCCTTTTTAACCGGTGAATTGGGAGCACCAACGTGCTATTCATAACTATTCGCATCCTGTAGTAACCAAGGATCTCATAAATTGCGCTTTTGCCAGTCACAGTGCCAGGAACTTGCATCACCTTTAGGCCTTCTTTCCTATCGACTTATGACTTTGCTTTAATTGCTCTGACTTGTCGACAAAATCGAAGAGACGATCGTTACTGACGGTTTTCTTTGATGCTGTTTTTCTCGTATTCATGCCACCGACAATGGAGAGAGGTCTTCTAGTGTCGGACGATATCTTGTCGCTGTTATTCGTAAAGGACTTTGACTGTTCGGCCCCTGTAGCATTTTCTTTCTTCACCTCAATCTTCACCGCTCTGTTCAGTTTGAAGCTCAGACTTCTGAGCCCGCGGGTAGTCTTCTCCAAAGCGCGCCTCTTAGCAAAGTACTCAAGAGGATTTTGGCTTGAATCTTCATACTCATTGAGATCTTGTATAGACCTCTTCTCGCTCACCGGGTATGACTCACTGGCATCAAGAAGGTTCTCTAGACTCTCGGCCCGTAGAGATTTGTTTGTGCTCTTGTCCGAACTGTCGGAGGCATCCTCTAACATTGCAAAATTAGCTGCCAGAAACTGGGAGCCATTAGAGGTCAACTCCCCATTTGAGTCGAATGCTTCGTATGATATCTGGCCACGTGTTTCATTGAGCGCATCTATAGGAGACTTGGAGGTATTCGGAGTGGAAGTGGAAACGACACCACTCAAATTTTCGAAAGAAGTCTTTGATCCTGCTAATGTGTCTGAGTTCTCCTCTTTGCTTTCGAGCAGATTAATGTATTCGAGCACTTGGTTCTGGTTTCTTTGCAACATGGAAACCAATCCTTTGAAACCAAGCTTGGGCCAGTCGGCCCTCACGGAAATCAGAGAGCCCAGCTCTTGATCCTGATATGCATCGAGCTTTCGTTGAAGGTCAGCTACTTTCGACTCGAGATCCGAGATGACCAGAACAAGCTCGGAATTTCTCATTGCCAACTCTGAATTTTTCATTGCAAGCGTTTTGTTTTGGCTTGCGTATTTCTCTGTCTCTGTCGTGATAGATTGAGTGGGCTCATCTGGCTCTTGAGGGCCTCCGTTCAAGTGATCTTCAGGGCTGTTGGTAAGCACTTTGGAGTCCTTCAAGCTGAGCATTCTCCGGGACTCCTTAGCTTGGAAATGCTGGGATCCGATCGAAAGTCTTGCCATATCGAGACGATGTCCTGGAGTAAGTAAAGGCAGATAAGTAGGAAAGATCGCCTTGTGTTGATTCTTGGAGTGCACATACCCATGTGATGTTTACTTTGATGTTCTTGGGGGTGCGCGCATGAACTCGGTGCATATTGTGATTAGCATCTCATTCAAAGATTGACTTTAGCATCTAGTTCAGAGCCTAATTAAGCATCACATCACCAGAATGAAGTCTCCCCTACAGATGAAAATTGAACAGAAATCCGAAGAACTAAGGGACTTGCAGGAAATCCAGAGATTTACTGCCCGGTTCGCTAATCAACTCGAGTCTATTGGACAGAAACTTGAAGTCATGAATGACGGCACCGAGAGCGTGGCACTTATCCTCTCCAACTGGAAGAATGTGATGAACTCTGTATCACTAGCGTCTTTGGGGCTTGTAAACTATTCCAGAAGAGGCGCAGAAGCAACAGAGAACGATCAGATGCCAGAGACGTTAGTCCGGATAAATTTGCATCTGGAGCCAGGTGACGCCGCGTCGCCTGGGCTGGAATAAGAGTCAACCCACTTTTACTTTACGAATGTTAATGAATGTACTATTATGGTTTATATCTGGTATAACTCTGAATACAGATTATTTATGTCTATTCCGGTGATGGCTGTGCGCTCAGTCTTCTCTGAACTCAACAATGGCGCGAATCCAATCTCCCAAATGATGCTGTTGAACAAGTTCAGAAAGTACGTTGTCATGTTCACCATCGTGATTCATGTCTGCGTTCTCTTTGGTCAGTTCCGCTTCTTTCAAAACGCTGTTTAAAACATCCATAATTGTCTTATCCTTCTTTACCGCCTGTATGGTTTTGAAAGCAACTGTGTCCTTCACTCTCGACTTATTTGTTTCATCGCTAACATCATTTGTGGCAGTGATAAGCTTCCAGTCATCTATTTCACAAAGCAAGAATTTCCATACTTCGCTCGTTTGTGTCTTCATCGAGTCCTCGTTCGTAATCAGACTTGAAACTTTCAATGCATCGGCAAAAACCTGCTCAAATGGACCTTTGGGGTTGATCGTAACGAGTAAGCTCTTGAGCTCTTCTTGAGAAAGAGGCTTTTGAGCAACAAATTTATCGAAAAATGGTTCAATTGTCTCTCGAAGCCTTGTCTGATCGAGATCCTTGTTGGCGAAATTATCCATGAAGTAGTCTAAAGTCACCAAAGATTTCCTGTCATGCACATATTTGATTACAGCATGATAGGCACTATTTTGGATTCTGATGGCAACTAAATTTTGCTCTGCCTCCAATGCATAGTCTTTTAAGAGAGATTCGTCGGTCGTGGATGCATGGGCGATGTTAGATGCAATAGCGGCTAACTTAGCAACGGAAAAAATTAGCTCCCTGTTTTCTTGGTTGTTCAAATTTCCATTCATAGATGGATTGAGAAGTGCCGGTACCGCTTCTTTGTAGTCGCCAGTCTTCAAATAGTAAACCCAAGAAACCTTGTTTGATTTTTTTGGATTCTTTTGGAAGTACAACTTTAGGTACATATTGTATTTCTCAAGGCCCAGTACTAATCTTAAAGGCTTGTCCTCTGCAAGATAGAAATCAAACAACTTGGACGCAAAGTCATATCCATACTCACTCATGTAAAACTCAATTTTGTCTTGAATGTATTCTGGAGAGGTTTGCTCTCTTTCCTTTTCAAGGATAAAAGCAACAGAAAGGAAATCTTGATTCTTTTCTGCGATATCAAGAGCTTCTTTTGTCAAGCCGCGTTCAACCAATGCCTTTATCCAATGATGTTTTCTTTGATTGTACCACCTCATATATTGCCCAAGATTTTTATCATTTGTGGCCTGCATGCTGCTTATACTTTCACAAGCAAAATAATATAAGGCTTCCGTCAAAATGACCAAGTTAGAGCGGTCTTCTGCACTAGTGATAAATTTAAAATCATCTTTTGAGGTGCAGTAAATTTCTGAGTAGATGTCCTCGATTTTTATCAACACATCTGACTTGTGAATCCAAGATTTGGAGGGTAACTTCTCTCGGAAATCCGGGAAGTAATTCACCTCATTCAAATAGACAGAAACACAAAATGTGCTCACCAAATAAGAGAGCAAGCTTTTTGAAGAAATGTCAGATGTCGATAAACCATCAACGAAATTTGTCCAAACAGGGAGTATCTCCTTGGCGTGATGTGTGAAGAATTCCCTGGCGATGTCCTCTGAATCATTGATGATGACACCCAGTTTTTGGATTGCATCTTTGAGATTCTGTTTTGCTATGGAAGTGTTCGGGGTGCTTGAGTCACATAAGTTCCAGGTGTGCAAACATACTTCGAGTTTCTCCAAAGCCTCAATGATTACCGGCAAAACTTGTGTCTTGCACTCTTCGAAATTACGCTCAGTAAAACTTATCAACTCTTTGATAAGCTTTATTCTTGTGGAAATCGACTCTCTGGTACTAGGAAACAAAGACGGGAGATAAGGCGATGATGAGTCCATCACGCTGGAGCAAACAGACTTTATCGCGGTGACAGCCACTTGGCTATCGTATTCCTTCTGACCAATATCGAAGTTGACCAAAGAGGAACCACTGTAGAAGATCGCTTGTTGTATGTGAGAGCTCATGACTGATAAGGGGTCAGTGTCTTCCACACTATCCTCTTTTGACTCTTCGAAAGATTTTGAAAATCTCTCAATCTTGATGACACCAGAATCAGCGGTGATAAATACAAGGGCAGGGTTTTCAGCCAGCAGTGATTTGTCTTCATAACCACCGCCGATTATTTGCAATGATTGCTTGAAGTTGATGACGTCTTCCCACTTCGGCTCATAAAAGTGGAAGCCAGAAGCAGATGGATATTTAGGACCGAGATTTAAGTCAGACATGATGACAGACGTTCCAATAGTGATGAAGGCTGTTTTTCCTGGGCTGGGTATAAATAACTTCGGTTTTGACGAGGTGAAACTGGGGAATTCGTTGTTAGGCTTTGGCAAGCTGTGAGACGCTAAGATTAAAACTCCGCTTTCATTGAGCTTCATGGTGATGAGATGAAGTCTCTTCTCATCTCTGTCACTCATAGAGCTCTGTACGCCCACTAATCCGACATACAAATCGTCGCTAGAAGAGGCATCGTCGGAATTCAAGGGCCAGAGGTCAAGGAACTTAAGATCCACGACAGCCCCGGGAATGAGACCGTCGATATTGTTTTCCAAGTATGAAGACAACTTGTACAGCAAAGTCTTCTTGTGGTTGATAAATGGGGTTCCAGTGGATGAAGATTGGTACAAAAAGCGTTTGAAGGTGCCTGCAGCATCTTGGACTATGATTTCCTGAGAAGCACCCATGTTTTGCACTCTCCCCGACTTGATAGACACGATATCGTCGGTCAAAACCTCGTCAGGGGAGCCTGGGAACCAGCCGGAGAAGAATCTTGACGAAGTCGAGGGCTTGGTTAGTTCTATAGCGGACAAGCTAGGAGCACCTTTCAAATCCCTCAATGATACCAATACAATTCTTTTCCAGGATGTGGCCACCACTATACCAGCCGGCTCAACATTTTCAGCAAGAGTGATATATTCGCCTTGTTTGGACAGGATGGAGATGGAGGTTTCTATGTGCTTCCGGTTGATAAGACCCAAAGCAGGGGCGTGTTGGACGCTGTCGTAGAACCTGATGTGGCCTGTGACGGAGTTGATGATGGCTAACCCGGGGTCCAAAGTGGTTCCTGGTGTAGGGGGTGTGAGGATGGCTAGTTGTAGATGGCTCTCCACGTCTGGGTCGAGTGGAAACTCGAATGCAATCGGAGCCTTGTCCGTTGAATTGTAAGGCCAGACATTGATGACTTTGTCGTTAATGACCAATGCACATTTGGTGTTGTTATCAGTGTATCCGTTCAAGATGCTGGTCGAATCGTCGTCCTCCAGAGCTTGCTTTGCGATATCACTGAGAACAGGAGGCAAGGCAGGAAGTCGGGATACGCAGTATTTGTCGTTTTTGGTCAACTCGGCGGTGACATGGTTCCCATTTGTCGATGTGGATATGGGGCCCAAAACATCGGCCTGCTCATTGGGGCAGACCCGTTTCAGGCTCTGGTGGTCCGAGCCTTCTGAGCTTTCGAATTTTCTGGCCTTGAAAAGTGGCATTGTTCAAAGGCCCTGGTTTGTGGTCGGATACCTTAAGCTGGAAAGTGTGTTTAGGTGCGTGTGCTTTGCTGCTAGCTAAGTGCGTAGAGGAAAAATGAGGAAAAAAACATGCGTGCGCTCTGGCGATCTGGATCGTGAAGCGCACCCGCACTGCAAATCTACTGCCAAGCAGTAGCAAAACCAGATCTCGTGGGGAAGAAGAAATGAAATTCCAGATCTGTTAATTGTATTCGCTGGTCTTGTGATTCTGTTCTCATACAGGGTTTTTCTTGTCGGTCACGAGGAGGGTTGTGTTGCCTTTGGGATAACCAGGTAACTGCTCTAGTTTAGGTATATTCGCTCCAAGGCATGTCTACATTCGAAGATTCATTGGCCATTGGATTTTATAGGCCGATTGCATGGCCAGTACGATACTAGTCTCTTACTCGCGATTGGGTCGAGCCCAGTAAAAGCTCAGGGTGCAATTCAAATAAGCACATTAGGAACTACTCACACTCACCTTCATTAGAATGATCAGAATCCGAAGAGCACAACCCGATTTACAGCGGAGTCCCCTCGCACCCCAATGCTCATATCGCAGCTACCACTATCGCACAGTATAATCTTATTCCTTGCTATGAACTCCAGAGCTTTCAGTAGCGTATACTCCGTCTAAATCTTTTGTCTCTTGGCCTCGGACTCCTCAATTTCGTAGTCCTCGCCATCAAACTCTGCCTCGTCGACCTGGTCGTATCTAGCTTTCAAACCCTTCATCTTTCTAGTTTGCATCTTGCTCAAATCTTGCTCTCCGACATGGATCTTGGCAACCTTGTCACCCATGAAGTCAGTTGTGACGTTCTTCTTGACCTTGGCTTGCAATTGTTTAGGCTTGGTCAAAGCGTCCTTCTCAACCTCAGGTGCTGGGGTGACTCTTCTACCGATCTTGAAGTCGAATCTAGGACCTATTTCGTCCACCTCGACACGAGGGATCTTTTGACCACTCTTGAAAGACTTCAACTTGTATACTCTGAAATGCAATAATGGTAGCGTGGAAGAGTTTGGATCTTCGATTTCACCCACCGACAATGAGATAATGTACTGCAAACCGGCAACATCTTGCAAATCGGTTTCCTCGCCTCTGTAGAAGTCCAAGAAGTAGGATTTTATTTGTTGGAAGACTGGGTGACTGTCAAATGCTGGGCCGTTGAATGTGAACATTGGCTTCAATCCAACTGGGAAAGTGATTTTCTTGAAATCTGTGAGCAACTTGTGGTCCTTTTGAATCGACAACTCTATCATGTCATATATCTTGTGGTTGAACAAACGGGAAAAGACCAAGGTGTTTGGGCGTTTCTTGTTATGGCTGGAAAACACCATAAGAGAAGTGTCGTTCTTCTCAGAGAAAAACTCCAATCCGGTAGCATCTTCGAATGGCCTCATTTCATTTTTCTTGGAGAAGTTTTTGGCGTGTGGCTTTTTAAGAGCCATCAAGTCAATCATGGCATCATGCAAGAATTTGTTTCCGGTGGCACCTTGCACAAAAAGAGCTTCCTTGGTGTTCTCCACAAGTTTGGCTTCCTTCTTGGCCAAGGCTCTCTTCGACCTAGCGTTCTTGGGTTTCCTGGAAAGTTAGTATGCTTGTCTATTGAAAGCTGAGACTGCCTCCGGCAACCGGGTGATCGAGGAATACGGAGGGCTCGCTGTGAACGCGGCATGATTTCATCACTGCCGTGAGCAGCAAAAATATAAAAAGTACACATACACTGTTCTGATCATTGGAAGATAAGTGGATAAGTCACTGGTAGATGCTCATCGCACTCTAGAATTAGGTGAGAAAAAAAACCCTGTGTGAGAGGCCGTGCAGAACGGATTTCGCGAACAAAAAATAAAGGTCGTACCCGGATTCGAACCGGGGTTGTTCGGATCAAAACCGAAAGTGATAACCACTACACTATACAACCTTGTATATGATTATAAATTTAGCATGCTTTTATGTAGTATAAGAAGGCTGTTTCCTGAGGTTAGTTGGCTTGACCCGGTGCATTGTGCTTGTAGTCGTATGTTGGTTCTTTACCCTGAAGCGGTTTTATTCCTTGATATCTCGGAAGAAAATACAAGTTCGAACAACAGGATGATGGCTCAGCTCAGCTATGATGCCCTAGACAGACTCCCGCACCTAGGAAAATCTGGGGTGGTCCTGCACCAAACACGTTCAATTCTGAGTTCAGCACTGACCTTCTGGTGAGTGTTCGAGAAATCCGTTCTCAGCAATGACAATAAATGAATTCAAATTGATTTATGCTTCGGCTCAGCTTCCTCGTTCCATTCTCAAGCCGAGATCTGTCCAATGGAGTGCGTTTCAAGACTTCGACCTGCACCCATTTTCTACTCAGGGTCCCATCGCATTGCCCTAAGTTCCTGTCTACAGCAACTCACGCCTTGATTCTCTTGAACTAGCCTATTCTTTCATATTGCACCCGCTCCATATACCCCATCAGATCCCGGATCGAGCCTTTTATACAGCTCAGTAAGAATACTGGATTGTCATCTGTCCTCTTGGCTCTTGCCTAGGATACTGCATCACCTCATCCAAACGGAAACACGCTCCATGTCACAAAGCCCTCCCCCCGATGGCTTTGGATGCCCAGCTGGAGAATCGCTAAGTCCCCGGATCTACAGACCATGTCCGACATCCCAAAGCAAGCAACGATCCTCATCGGTGAACTCTGTGAGCTCCTCACACTCAACGCGGCAGCGCAGTATGTCCATTGCTAGTCTTGAATCTCCCAGAAACTCTATTGTTTCGACGGATGACTTCTTCTTGAGGCCCACCCGAAACAACAGCAACTCGAGCTTGACGCTGATGAACGCGGCATATTTGAGGTCCGCAACTGTGTCGCCAATCGACTCGCCAAAGGAAAGCCCCTGGGCACTGGGTAAATTCTTAAAAGTACGTGCGAAGAATGCATGTGCTATCGCGTCTGACGATGAGTTTTCAGAGCCCGAGGGAATCACCAGATCGCTCAACTGGCGCCGGCACTCTAGTGAGAGTCGGAAAAAGAAGCCTTTTTTTGCCAACTTGAAGAGAGATTACAAGTTCAAGTTCGACACTTCCGCCAAACACAAACCTCACCTCACAACCAACGCATCAAACAATACCATCTTCCAACCCACAAGAGCCCTAGACGACCCGGTTCCTTCACCGTTATCCACTTCTGACGACTGTGTGCCAAACAACATCACTATACCACCATTTACCAGTTTCGACTGTGAAGAAGACGACTTGGCGCCCCCAAAGCAACTTTCTGCGCCTTTGCATGGCTCAGGGAAAAAACTGAAAGTCACCCACATGAGCCAATCCATGTTTTTGAAAAAACGAATCTTATTTTCCAAAGACATTCAGCTTGAGTTGCTATCTGGGCAGTCGCACAACTCTAGGTCGTTCTCAGTGCCTCTGTCGGAGAATGGGGTTATCACAAGCCCGCATCACTTCGCAAACCAGCAAATTATGAGCACCTCCCGACTTGGTCTTGACTCCCTGCAATTTGCCTATCTTCACGCCGACTCTGCCTCAAGCAAAAGTTCATCCTCAAGGAGAACTAGCGCTGATGATAGTGCTGGTTTGCGGCCACCCTCTCCTGGCCATACCTTGGGCCCTCATATATCACACGAGATGACTCTCCGACAGCAGAATAAATTGATTTCTGACCTCAATCGCAAGTGGAACAGAACCTTGTTCAATAACAAGTCGGACGACTTACCTTCTTCTACGTCTCTCAAGCCGGAGCTCACTCCGGCTAAATACAATTATAAGAAGAGAGCACGGTCTGAGCTGGCCTCCAGCTCGGATAGCTTAACGGCAAATATTCTTTAGCACTTTTTTATATCTCATCATGCATTAATTCACAAACTATTTAAAGTCGTATGCTTGTCAGAATGGAAGTCTTCAAAGTAAAACCTCGTCATCTCTATGTAACTCCAATTCCCCGAAAAATGGCATCTTAAGAAGTTGGCTCGCCGATGTACGCTTACTTGGATCCATGCTAAAACAACCGTAGAGCAACTTCAAGAAATGCTTGATATCATTGTACTCCTCTAAACTCTTCTTGAAGTCATCATAAGTAGAATCGGTGACCTCATCTGACGTGTCAAGCGTGGGCTTGATCAAGGTGTTGCTGTTAGGATCGATGTACTTAATTGTGTCATGGATAACACTATCATCTGGCAAACACCCATTTTCTTTTTCATGATTAAGGACCGTGGACAAAAATTTGATGAGGTCACCATTGAACGATGTGGCTTGGGCCTTTGGTGCATTCACTTCCAATCCACATCCATGCAATTCAGCACACTTTTGTAATTTCTCGGGGCCAAACACCAAAATTATTTCCATCAATGCATCGATATCATCGGGCGAATTAAAAAGGGGGAACTTGCGGGCAAATAGTGACAACCCGATCACTCCTGCCGACCAAATGTCAATCTTTGTCGACTGATTGGTGCACTTAAATAGGACCTCTGGGGCACGGAATCCTCGTGTGCCTGCTCTGTTCGCACGTCTTGGTGGTCTCTGGTCACTTTTTGGATAGGCTGCTTTGATATTTAGTCTTTTGGAATAAGATTTACTGATTGATGTGCGATCTTTAATAAGACATGGGCATGCGTTTGAGGACCGAGACGGCGATATCAGAGACACCTTCTCTGCAAGGCCAAAATCAACCAAAACACCTTTTCTCTTAAAGGGATCATACAAGAAGTTTGTCGGTTTCAAGTCTCGGTGGATGATCTTTTTGCTGTGAACAAAATCGAGACCCTGGAGTAGCTCCCACATGTATTTCTTGATACCCTTCACAGGCAAGTCACGGTAGAATTCCCTGAAATCAGAATGTTGGTAGTAAGGTAAGACGGCAAGAACTTGATCTTGATACCGTAAAATATCAAGTAATGGGGCGACGTGGGAGTTTCCCCCTAACATGAAAAGCAAATTGAGTTCATTATGAATTCTATTGGGGGAAGAAGTCACATAAATCTGTTTCAAGGCCACGAGGGGATTCTTTTTCTTCTGCGGCTTATTATTCAATGCTGGGACTTTGCGAAGAGGCGGCGACTTCCATAGCTGTGAACCCAACATCACAGTGCCGTCAACTGCCTCGGCTTTATAGACCGTGGAGAATGTGCCTTCGCCGATCTTGTCGAGAAGTCTGTATCTCTCTGATAGAACTGGAAAACACTCCTCTAATTTATGCATATCCTCCAACACCTCAAGGGTCACGTCGTCCTCTTCCGTCTCCTCGACGCGTCTTTCGTCTTGGCCTTGATCGGGAACAGGATTCTGGAAGCGAGAAGTATTGTTACGGGCCACCTGTTCGCCAGCTTTTTGACACGCAGTATCATCCTGAACGCTGGTGGCTTCTGCGGCGGAATATATCAAGGCATCAGGGGCATCATCACGAGTGGTCCTCTTGCGGAGAACCCGAAGGTTTTCGCTCTTGATGAATTTTGCCCCAGAGTCATCTAGTGAGATTTCTTGGCGAGTAGCGGTATCTAGGCTGGCCGTCTCGGTATTGCGTGCTAGTTTCGAGGCACTGACGTAGAAAGGATCATCCAGGGACACGCCACGCTTGCGAGAGAATTCCTGATCTAGCGTTCCTGTTTCGGTCTGTGATTTTGAAGCTGGTAACAGGAGATCCGGCACGGCGGACTGGTGCCTTTCTCTGAGTTTTTTGAATGTTGGGGCAAGAGTATCCATGGCTGGTGAGTTCCGGATGGGAAACGGAACGGGTTTAGAGGCGGTACGTGCCATACGAAAAATGCGTGTTTTGGTTGCACTAAGATCGTGGCTCTGTGCATGCAATCTGAGGGCTTTTTTTCCTCCCTGATTCTCACATTTTCTTAGGCGGCTCTTTGCATTCGATGCACATACAACGTTGGAGAATACTACATTCCGGAAACCGACGGCTTCGTCATTGTTAAATTACATGGGGCTGGGAATCCCGTACATGGGCCCGCAGTGTGAAGCCCGTTTACCGCGAGGAAGCGACTCGTGTCTAGTGCGACCCAGGTAGGTTCGCGGACCTGCACGAAACCCAGGGCATAATAACAAGAACCCTCGAGAAAACATGGGCAAATCATCTCTCAGGCCAAGTGAGAGCGGGCACTCGAACACATTCACGGAATCGAGGTGGCGTCTACTGGCGGTTGAAAAACTGTGAAGATGTTCCCAGCAAGTATAACAGAATAGTGCTCCTTGACGAAGATAAGAAAAAAGAAAAAAGTTGAAGAAAGCGTTCAAAGAATAGGCTATAAAGAAAGCACTGTTCAACGCTCGTAGTGGAATCACCGCGCTGTCAAGACCAGAGCATCGCAGTGGATGCGCGGATGCACAGTCAGCCCTAGCACTCGCGAGAAAATTGATGTATTGCACGACGGGGTGCGGAAGCAGCGCAGAAAAAAAAATCGCCGAAAAAAGTCCAGTAAGACCTTGTCCTTTCACACACCATGTTCTCGAACATCACGGTCAAAGCCAGCCCGAGGCTGGTGGTTCTGCTCCAGAGTGTCAGAACTGCAAAGAGAAGACCCGCCTACCCAAGATACAGGGCCGAGGAGGCACCTCTCACACACCCCAAAAAAGACCACTCTGGTTTTTTCAGAAGACACATGAAGGCCTGGCTAGGCCCCAAGAACTTGAAGGGTGAGTACTACCGCAACAAGTACTACTTCCCACCCCAGAATAACACCCCTAACTACATTGTCGGAGACGGCAAGTCGCTAGTGATTCCGGGCAAGGACTCCTACTCTGTCCCGGAAAGGGGCATCAACCCAGCTTTGAATCCATTTCCTCACAACCCAAGCTGTAAAACCGCTTCTATAATATCCAATGATTTGAAGCAGAAGATATACTCTGAGGTTGTGGAGCACAATGCCATTGCGCAGGAAGTGGCTCACAAATACGGCATCAAGCTTGCAAGAGTCGAGGCTATTGTCAGATTGCAACAGGTTGAAAAGTCCTGGAGAGAAAAGGTATGTTTATTTTTTTGGATTGTTTACTTCCCATATGTTTACGGAGTTTCTGCTCTCTCTCGCGTTTCGCTAAAGTGATGATTTATTTGATTAGTCTTGAAGACAACTACATGGTTACAAATTGCAAATTTCTGAAAGCAATAATCGAGAGAAGACTGAAGTTCCTGAACCAGTATGGCCTCAGAACTTATACTAACAAAACAGGGAGCTTTGACCGACGAGTTGGAGAAGTTTTCCGGTGTGATGACAAAGATGTTTCCTTTGTTCGAGTCATCCAAAAACGCAGACAACTTGACTGAAATTCCAACCCCACACAAGACTTTGCACCAAAGATTCTTGACCATCTCCGAGTCCGAACCATTCGGGCCAATTAACGCCGCCGAGATTTTCGATCTAGAGCCTGCACAAAAGACTCTAGACAACTTGACCGAGCTTAAGCACGAGGGAGACGAAAAGGTGGCTGTCAACAAGGTCGTTGTCGGCCAACAAAAGCAGGGAGACAAGTCTCAATTCAAGTTCACCATGGCCACATCTGGAAATGTTGGTTACCGTTACGGTGCTTCGAGAAGAGACCGTAAGAAGAACCGTGCCGTCAGCTTCGACAAGCTCGGCCGTATGGTCTACACTGTTTAATCAGTACATGTATATATTTTACAATAGCTCATTTATCATCAAGCATCTTTAGTCCGTCTGGCTGTGTATCATAACGTGTACCTGTTAGCAGCGCGTAGTGGCTCACTACAACAAAGCGCGCTCCACGAGTTCTGGTAGTTCCACGCATGGCACATTTTTTCGTTCCCCTGACACGTCCAAAAAGGTTGCCTAAACATAAACAGTATCGACACAAGCCATGCTTTCCCGGTTTTTTATCCTCTTGGCCTTTGTCCAGGCTATCTTGGCGTCTGCGTTGACTTTTAGTTTGCCTGCCAAGGAATCCTCGTGTTTCTATATCTTCACGGAGTCCCCAAACACACAGGTCTCGTTCTACTTTGCTGTGCAACTAGGCGGATCTTTCGATGTTGACTACCATGTCAAAGACCCTCTCGGAAACATGATGTTCCAAAAATCCAAGGAAAGACAAGGTGACATGGTCATCAATGCCAAGCATGTTGGAGAGTATGAGTTCTGCTTCTCCAACGAGATGTCCACCTTTGCTGACAAGGTGATTGATTTCGAGATCAAGTTTGATGGCGACGCCTCTAACCAGTTCCGTGCTTCCATGCCAGAGCAACCAAACTCCAAGCCAATCGCACATGTTGAATCTATGAAGAAAATCACCGAGGCCATCGACGTCCAGTTGGACGACCTCAAGAAATCATTGCAATACTACAAGACTCGTAACAACAGAAACCAAGCCACTGTTCGCTCCACCGAGTCCAGAATTTACTACTTCTCCATTTTGGAGGTTTGTTTGATGGTTGGAATGGCATTTTTGCAAATCGCCATCGTTCAATTATTCTTTAAGGGTTCTAGAAAGCAGCTAGTCTAAGACGCATCGAAATAAAAATTATTAGAACTATCACACGCATTGCCCTAGTTGCTTCTACAGTGTAATTTAAACTAAGCTTGTTTTGCTCGTAGATTTCTGTATTATCTAGTATACATCTTAGGTGTAAACCGCACTTCCATTAGTGCTTCTTCCTCTGAATATTCATTTCAGGTTTGTTTGTTTTGGTCTCTCCCTTTTCTTCATCATTCGGTCGTCGGGGCTCTCAGCTGCCTATAGTTAAAGATACTTATGTCGTCTAACGCTTAAAGAGAGATAGAGCAATCTCTTAAGTACTCAACCTTGTTCTTCAACACTCTGACAGATTTGAGGAAGATCTCTGCAGGTGGCATGGCACCGGTCGACTCGACGTTGAAAATGAAGTGGTTCTTTTTTCTGCCCAACTTGACTTTGCCGTTGAACTCCTCGTGTCTCAACACCTCTCTAGAGACGGTATCTCTTCTGGCATCAGCAACATAAGCCTCGTCGCTATCGTTTAAGCCGATGACACCGGTTGGGAAACACTTTTGGAACTTCTGGGCTTGAGTTCCAACGATAGGTTCCTTGATGTCGATCACGGGCATCAATCTGTAGGAGGCAGTGGAAACTGGGGTAAACTTGGCGTGGTCCGAGCCAATACCCAAAATGCAGTGGACTCTCAAGGAAATCTCCTGGCCCGGTCTCAATTTCGCAAGCAAAATGTCCGGGTCACAAGGCTGAACCTTTTTGGTCTTGAAAAGCTCGGCTTGACGGCCTTGAGCCTCGAACTTGAGGTCGCCAGCGTAAACGTTGGAGTGTCTGTAGAGAACCTTAGGGTCGGTCTCGCCCTCAGCAGCGTGGGGGTTTTTTGTACAGCTTACATCGAGAGACATGACGATGGTGTTGCTGTCGTTGTAACGTTCTTTCTCGTCCACAGATGGATCGACCCACACCAAGGCATCGGGGTCGACGTTCAATGGGATTAGACCGATTCTGTGGGCCAACACTTCATCCTGAATCACCGAGGTGTTGTTGAAAACATAGACGGTTTCGGCAGCAACAGAAGGAACCTCGGCGATCATGATACGTCTGAATGCATTGGCGATAGAAGTGTCGATGTTGATCATGTCGAAGTTGGCAGTTCTTCCCGCAATGTAGGAAATGTCGATATCAAAGTTCTCCTTGAACTTCTCGGAGTCCCACGAGTGGTCCTCGCTGGAGTGGCCAGGAAAGTCCGTGGATGCAGTGTTGGTCACACGATTGTATTCTATGTTGACAATATCAGACATGTTAGACTTCGATTACTGATCCCACAGAACCTTTTTGAGATGTGATGAGGAAATCCAGAGAATGATTTTTTTCCCGCATCTCTTTGGTGCACGGGTGCGGCGGCGTCTGCGCGGCCCGCCATTGCAGTCGCTGTGCCACCATCCTGTCCGCATGCGACCTTGCAATCCCACAGACGGCCGCCTGTGATAAGATTTGGCTTCTTAATCACCTCCACACGGCTTTGCTTTGATGATTGTTGGGGAAATGCTCTCCACTACGCGTGCCACGAGGGGATACCTGTTCATATGCCATTTGCAACCTCCTAGTAATAACTATAGAGTAGACTATGTAATGTAGAGTGCGCCATCACACCAACAAGCGGTTGATGGACCTTTCGTGCGGCAGCCGAAGACTATCGCCCGACAGTGAGCTTGCGGGCTCCAAGTTTCCCAGCTTCCAGAGCGTGGATATGTTTTTTGGCATGTCAAGAACTAATAGATCCACGTCTCCATTGTACCCGTCAGAGAGAACATCCAGGCTCACCACGCCGTCCAGGCTCTCGTTGGCTTCGAAAGAATAGGACAGCAAAACCTTCAGGTCGTCTAGCGTACACATTATGCAGAAGTAGATCATCTGTGTGGCAAACCCAAGAGCATCGTAAAAAAGTATACCTGCTTTCCATATGATGGGCGCTTCTCCGATAAACTGAAGACTTAGGGATCCATGGAGCTGGCCATCCATCGCCGTGCTCGACCCAGTTTGGGACACAAGATGGTATAAAGTAGACCCCGTATTCACTATCAAAACACACCAAAAGAGAAACAAAGCATATTGCCTCTTGGTGCTCTCCTCAATGACAATTCCCGGAACGTCGGTAACGTATGGATTGGAGAGGAAGAAGCTGAGAGCTACTTTGCAGATAAATAGCATGCCTGAAAAATCCTTGAGGTATACTAGACCCGTGATCGTTATGGACAACGCTCCCAAGAGGGTGCGTAGGTTCCCTAGAAACTGCTTCTTTTGCTTATATAGCAGGGTCACATTATTCGTGATCGTTTGCTCGACTGAAGGTAGCCCAGCGTCCATCACAGCTTTAAAGAGCCTCGTGGAAAGGCTTGATTTTTGCTAAAGGTGGATTGGCCTCGAGTTGAACTCTGACCTGCAAGTAGTATAAGATTAGTGGGGAGTGTGTGCTTTAGTCGGCCCGCGCGACATCTTGCAACTACGTAACCACCATATTTCTACGTCATTTCCTTCCACATTGATTTATCCCTTCAAGAAAGACAATGTTCTTTACTAATACTTAAATTCATTTTCGTGCGCCATCGTAAATGCTTTACTTCTTGAAGCTAATACTTTTGATCATATCACCTCCCAAGAGCTTGATTTGATCGATGATGTCTTGCTTGGCCAAGATGACCTCCTCTCCATCTCCAGTGGGCTGGACATCCATACCCAAACTCACGCGGAACTTCTTCTTGGCAAGAGCCGTGGGGAGAAAAACTCCACAAATAATATTCTCGGATGCATCAGAGAGAACAGGGCATTTTCTGGAAGAGAACATAATGGCTTCGCCGAATCTTTGATTGAGTATAGCCAAAAGTTCCTTACTGAGGTCTGCTCTAGAAGAGATGTCAGCTGGGAAAGATGTGATTTGGTTCAAGTTCTTGAATCCAGAATCTGATGCAATTCCGCACGACTTGAGATCACTGCCAGTCTTGATCTTGATAACGAAGTCAAAATCGTTCAATGCTGGTGTAAATAACAAGTCGAGTGTATTTTCATTAACCCCCTGGTCCTTGATCACCTTCATGGCAGCGCGCGCCAAAGCAGTCAATCTACTTGCAATTGGAAGAGTCACTGTGTTGGACCACAAAATTCCCGATGGATCGTCGCGAGTACCAACGAAGAATTGTGTTTTCAAGGCGGATGGGTCATTTTTTCTAATCTTTTCAAAGTTGCCTTGAATCACTTGATAGGCCAGCAGAGTCAATTTGTCACTAAGCTTGTTGTCAAACTCATCTGACTCTTTCTCTGAACGTCTGACCAAATCCAAGATCAATGGCTCGTCCTTCCAGTTCCAAGATGCGATGAAATTAAGGATTTGGATGAAACCCTTCATAATAGAATTTGGAACAGTGAAGGGCGCACTATCGACAAAAGGCTTCAATGCTATTAATTCCACGAGCTCATCTGTGAAATGTGATAAGAAAGTGTGCGCATCGAGCCACTGCTTGAATAATCTGACAGTTGGCGAGTAGTATGGAAGGCCACTCGATAAAATGCCAATTGTTCTGGTGTGTTTGATTGAGCCCATATATTTTTGGTTGAATTTGTAGTAGACATCTTGAACGAAAGACTTCTGCGTTCCCGACTTGGCGATCGCTCTCAAATATAAGTTGTCATCCCTCTCGGATAACACACGGATTCTGAAACCGTACCCATCTGGAGTCAAGATGTTCAACAACGTGATCGCATCATTAAATGGAACAGAGTTGTCCTTCAGGAGGAATGCTCTGTATTCACCCTCCTTATTGAGAGCATCGCTGATCTTGATTAAAAAGGCCGTCTTAGTCTTTTCCATTGCAATGATTTCATCAGGCCATCTCGAAGAACTTTCAAATTGCATCACAGCTTCGTTCCAAAAGTCTGGATTCTTGATAGCGAAAGGAACTGGTTGCAAAATGGAAGTGCCTCTGAGAAATGCGGACGCAGGTAAAATTGACTTGATGCCTAATGGCAACTCTATTAAGGACAAGGCTTTGGTTAAATTGTCAAATGACGTCTTGACCAATGCAAAATTTGTATTTGTAGTAAGACTTTTCAGTCCTGATGGCAGGGAAGATGGAAGAGGTGACTTGGCATTGAATGCCTCAACATGAGACTTCATGTGCTCCGAGGAAGTAGGGTCGAAGTGGAGATCTAATGCAAATTTAACAATTTGTGAAACCAAGGGCACATTTCTCTCAATGGTCCAAAGCACACAATGTTGAATTGTGCCATCTTTGAATTTTCTCAATGAGGCCTTTGGCCCCCAAAAGGATCTGAACTTAGCCACCTTCTCGTTTTCGGCGTCAATTGGACCCTTTGTGACTAATTTATCGGATTCATCTGGATTAAGTTGTACACCAATGGTGTAAGTTTTGCCGAATTGTGCAGAAGGCTTTCTCTTCATAAGACTGAAAGAGCTAGAAGTTTTCTGGTTGGTAATGACCAAATTGGTAATTCTGTCACCTAATGCGATTTCCAAGATGGAATGTAATCTGTGTTTGAGGTAGTTGTCATAAGTCACGAATGAGATCTTTTCCAATGAACCGTAAGATTCTTGTACTGAATCTGGGATTTGAAGCTCGTAGTACAAATCATACTTGAGGAAATCTTGTGTGGCGTTTTGCAACAAGATGCTGTCGAAGCGATCGACGACGACATCATTCAAAAGGTGCAAGGTGTTCATAGCATTGAGGCGTAACTCTTTGTATGAGGACTTGGTCATCTTCCATAGTAGATTCAACTTGACGTTTTTGTCGAAAATAGTTGGGGTGTTAAAGCCTGCATCTGGAATGTATTTGCAAGAGGCACCTTCTCCAATTTGGCTTGTGAATGACAAATAGCCAGAGGTCAAGTCCATAGTTGCTAAGTATTTGACAGCACCCTTGAATAATTGATAGGAAGAGAATCCGTGGAGCAAAATCTTGTTGCCCGTGGTACCACCTCCACTCAAGAGAGCGCTCAAAAGAATGGCGAATTCGAAATGTCCAAACCCACCCTTTGATATGCTGGATCCCAAACCACGTTGTTGCAACCATAACCTTCCCAAAGCACAGGCGTCCTTGAATGAGGAAGCAGCTTTTTTGTTTGCGAACAAATACTTCAAATAGTAGTCATAGGTAGTAAGAGACAACACTGCAGAGTTGTAGTAAGGAGTAGGCGGGAGGTCACTGGCATCCGATTGAACTCTGATGCAATTTTTATCTGGCAAGAGCTTCTTAGCGTCAAAAATACCGAATGGCAAGGCCACAAGTAGGTTGATGGTGAATTTAGTCTTGTAGAAGGATAAGTCATCCTCGTTGTCGGTTTTGATACTTTCGAGCCTAAGAATTGGACACAACACGTCGTCATTCAAGTATGCGTACGAGATTTTCACTGGGAGACCGTTTTTCTTGGTGATGGGGATGAGGGAGTCGGCCAAATAGGCAAGATAAAAGCTTCTTTTGTACAATGCACGGTTGTTCAAGTAGTCTTTAGGCAGGAATAAGCTTTTTGGCATGGTCAATGAGATGTCGATGGACAGCCCGTTTGCTTGAGCAATTCCGGTCTTCAATCCGAAGGAACCCACAAGGGAAACGTCTTCTGGTGCCATGTAGGCAAATTTATAGTTGACCTTCGTTGGTTTGGGCTCTGGGAAGGGAATGGCAATCTTCTTTGGGTTCACAGCCTTCTCTGCGTCCTCGAGAGACAATTCAGCGGTGTCTGGCACCATCGAAATACAGTCGTGGAGCCTGTGGAGAACTTTCTCTATTTTCGTGATGTGACTGTCTTTAACCTTGATTTCGCTCATGAGCTCGTCGATTTGAAGTTTGAAAATGTTGGACTTGAACAACTCGGCCGTCTCCCTTGCAATCTGGACTTCTTGGGCCGTGAGCTGCTTTTTCTGCTTTTTGGTGGCACGCCCATGGATCTGTATGGTGGGTTTTTCGTCTTTGTCTTCCCCTTCGGACTCCTCCTCGAAATCGTCCTCGGAGTCGTCAGTGGAATCGGAGCCATGAGAGAATCCACTATTTTTGGCGGACTCCACTTTGGGGGCAGCGGACCTTGCGGTTTCCGTAGATGATGCTCCTCTAACGGAGCTTTCGGGCACACTAGCCTGAGCCTCCTCCAACTTTCTTTTTGCCATTGCTGTGGTTGGAAGAAATTCACCAATACACTTTTTTTTCCAGACGATGACTTAGTCGAAAAAACATGGGCAAAGATGAGCGCGGGCTTGTCACGTGATGAGAGCGTTCCACGCCCAGCAAAGCGTCACTGCACTCGGGCTCGCAGCCTCGTACCACACGAGTGCGCAAGCTGAGACCAACTGACCCTCTAAACGCTACTGTTCTTCGCCATGTCCTACTATTCAGACCAGGTGGGGTATCCTGCCTCAGACAAGAGCTTGTGGCGTCTAAGAACCGACGAGTTGGGAAGGCAGACCTGGCACAGCTTGACCGAACAGGAGGCCAAGCATGAACCCCAGACGAACACAACCAAATATCTTTTAGACATGGATGACTTCGTTGCACCCCTGCACGAGGCCTTAGAGACACCGATGGACGCTGCCAAAAAGGGCCTGGAGTTCTTGAGTCACATTCAAGAGGAGTGCGGTACTTTTGCCTGCCAGTACAAGGGCCCAATGTTCATGACCGTGGGATATGTGTTCGCGTCTTACTTTACCAAAACCCCTATCCAGGAGGCTCGGAAACACGAGATGATTCGTTACATTATCAATACCGCCCACCCTGTTGATGGTGGTTGGGGCTTGCATTCCATTGATAAATCCACCTGTTTTGGTACCACAATCAACTATGTAGTATTGAGGCTTTTGGGTGTCTCGAAGGACCATGTCGTGTGCGTGAAGGCCAGAAAGACCTTGATGAAATTGGGCGGTGCTATGGGAAACCCCCATTGGGGAAAAGCATGGTTGGCTCTCTTAAACTTGTACGGGTGGGAGGGCGTCAATCCGGCCCCTCCAGAATTATGGATGTTGCCGTACTCCTTGCCTATTCATCCAGGTAGGTGGTGGGTCCACACTCGCTGCATCTATCTCCCTTTGGCTTATCTAAGCGCCAACCGAAGCACCTGCGAAGTGGATTCGCTCTTGGAGGAGATCAGAACCGAGATATATCTACCACGCCAACTACCATACGAGACTATAGACTTCTCCAAAGAAAGAAACACCGTGTGTGGCGTTGACTTGTATTATCCACACACCAGGATTTTGGACACACTCAACTGGATTATCACCAAGTACGAGAAATATGTGCGGCCAAAGTGGCTTCTAAAACAAGCAAACAAGACGGTCTACGGCCTTATACAGAAGGAGTGTAGGAACACAGAATATTTGTGCATAGCTCCTGTCAGTTTTGCATTTAACATGGTTGTGACCTATTTAGAGGAAGGGCCGGAGTCTGTTGCCTTTGGGAAATTTCTCGAGAAAAAGGATGACGTTGTCTTCCACGGGCCTCAGGGTCTAACTGTCATGGGAACAAACGGTGTTCAAGTCTGGGACGTGGCGTTTATGTGTCAATATTTGATCGGTGCTGGTATGTCGGCTCATGAAAAGTATCATGACATGATTTTAAAGGGATACTGGTTCCTCAGAAGATCTCAGTTTACGGAGGAATGTGAAGAGGGCTCTCATAGGGATAAGAGGAAAGGAGCGTGGCCTTTCAGTACCAAAACTCAAGGCTATACTGTAAGCGACTGTACTGCAGAAGCACTCAAAGCGATCATTATGGTCGAAAACGATGACTTCTTGAGAGAAAAGGTTCTCGACAAGATTGAGAGGCAAAACCTAGAGGATGCTGTGGATAGGATTTTGTTCATCCAAAACAAAGGTGCCTTCGAATATGGTTCGTTCTCAGCTTACGAGAAGATCCGTGCCTCGCCGGCAATGGAATACTTATCGCCAGCGGAAGTATTCAACCAAATTATGGTTGAGTACCCATATGTGGAGTGCACCGACTCATCCGTTTTTGGGTTACTCCATTTCTCCAAGTATTACCCAGACTACAAGCCAGAAGAAATTCTGCATTCGGTTGACATTGCTATCGCTTACATTGAGAATGCGCAGGACAGCTACGATGGATCCTGGTACGGCTCGTGGGGTGTGTGCTACACATACGCAGCCATGTTTGCTGTGGAAGCTTTGGAGGCCGTGGGGAAGGTGTACGAGACCTCTTCGCATGTGAGGAAAGGGCTTGATTTCTTGATCAGCAAGCAGGAGCATGACGGCGGATGGAGTGAGTCGATGAAAGCCTGCGAAACGCATACGTATGTTCCAACCGGTCAATCTTTGGTTGTGCAAACTTCATGGGCTGTAATTGCTCTCATTTTGGGAAATTATCCTGACAAAGAACCCATTGACAGGGCGGTGAAATTGCTTATGGAGCGTCAATCCGGTCAAGGTGAATGGAAATTCGAGGATGTGGAAGGTGTCTTTAACCACAGTTGTGCTATCGAGTATCCTACATACAAGTTCTTGTTTCCGATCAAGGCTTTAGGTTTATACGCGGCACGTTTCGGTAATGACGCAAGACCATGAACATCGCGTGCGGCAAGTATTAGCCGGCATGGGCGGTGTGTATCGGCATTCGAAATATGCACAGTCTCCTAATTTCTGCGCGATTTATCAGAGATATAGGTTACAGTGTGTATATGGACAACACAAAAGCATGATTTCGCAACAAGTCGGGCTATGCTTCAGCATCCCTTTGAGTATGCAGAACCCAGAGGGGAGTTTCATTGCTCAGTTCACATGGCCAATGTACACCAATTTTTCATCTAAAGCTTCGCTTTTTTCGTCTGAGATGGTCGCATTTACAATCGGTATTTCTGACAAGAAAAGAACCACCCATAACTTGGTCAGTTCACATCATACAGCTCGTGCTTGCGATTGCACGAGTACATCAGAGGGCTGAGCCATGGCTGGCCGACATACCGGTAACATAAGAAATTTAAGCATCATCATGTGTGAGTATGTACACTCCTGCGTTTATTCGGGAATTGTAGCTGTAATGTACACTACTGCATTTTTGGAATCCCGAAATACAAAAACCCCCCCAATTATCTTCAATCTTTAGTTTGTCAATTTTTACCATGAGTTCCACTTTGAACGAAAAAGAGAAGGCATACTACAGCTCTTCGGAGTCAACTCCATCTTCGCTGACCTCGACACGGTCATCGTCCCCATTGCCACCCAAGCATTCCCGTCGCTCTGAGCGCTCTGACCGTTCTGGTAGACACTACCGCAGCGAGTATCAAGATTTCCCAGAGCCATTTGGTGGCAGTTACCGCCACTCCCACCATGGTTTTTCCCATCCTCCACCCCCTCCACATGGGCCAGAGCCTTTTTATATGAGGTTTCATCATCACCCTCCTCCTCCACCTCCACCTCCTCACCACCTCCACCACTTTAAATCCAGTGATATGAGTCCTAGTGACCCCTTCTACCACGAAATGGGCCACAGAAAGCCAAGAAGATCATTCATGCAAAAGGTTGCCATTGGCTGTGTGACATGTCTCGCCGGCGCCTCAATCTTCACCATCGGAAGAGGCTATGAAGCACACAAACTCAATGCCGTGATTAATTCCCCAAATGCATGGAATTTAGAGACCTTGGGCGTTTCTCAATCAGGCCCTGAAGGTTTCAATGGTGCTTCCGAATTTGCGGGCAATTTCCCACCTATGCGTGACCATCACACAGAATCAAAGGGCCATCACCACCCTCCTCCTCCTCCTCCTGGTCCAGAGGGTCCTGGTCCAAAGGGTCCTGGCCCAAAGGGTCACCACCCTCCTCCTCCTCCTCCTGGTCCAGAGGGTCCTGGTCCAAAGGGTCCTGGTCCAAAGGGTCACCGCCCTCCTCCCCCTCCACCCCCTGGTAACTCTGGTTCAATTGAAGATGATTCAATCAATTTCGAGGACGATGTTTATCCTGGTGCACCAAAGCACAAGGGCTACCCTGGAAAGAAGCACCATTCTAAGGGTAGAAAGCACCACCCAATCCCATATAGTCCTCCAACCAAGGAAGAAGAGACCGTTGAGGACTTTTCAGAAAATCCCGATAAGGAACACGCAGGCGGACCTCAATTCGAAAATTCTTTGAATGATGAGGAAATTGCGGTTGTCGAGGAGGCCACTGATGTCGAAGCAGAAAGTCGTGATGACTAGTTTAGTTAAACGTAATCTCCTATTTCTGCACTTCTCTTATATGCTTGGTTTTATATACACTTAAATGATTGGTTTGGTTCTTAGAATTATAAATGTATTTCGTAATGTAGTATTATGTTCTTCATGTAGATGGAAAAGAGATTCGGTTATGGAACAAAAAAAAAATACTGCCTTCAGCCAGATTCGAACTGACGATCTCCTCATTACTAGTGAGGTGCCTTACCAACTTGGCCATAAAGGCGAATTCTGATTTGAGAAAGCTTAAGACGTTCTCGTCCTGTTAAATGTGTTTTAATGTGATGGTTTCAATCGTATTTCCTGACATCCGGAAAAACATGTAAAGCTGAAATAATTGTAAGAATATTTCGGGACCATGCTGTCGCATTAACGGCTCGTCAAATAGTAAACGCATTAAGACTCTGCGAACCAAATGCAGTCATTAGCCAGAGGTTCCAAACAATGTCGTTTTCATGCCGCATAAAGCATAAGTTTGGCGTCTTTGTGACAAGAGATTCAAAGCTCATCTATCATCATGCCATTCGACTGAGAAAAAAATCAAAGAAATTGAAATCAAAACGAATAGGTCATGGCCCCGAGTGATTTTTAAAAAATAATGCCTTCAGCCAGATTCGAACTGACGATCTCCTCATTACTAGTGAGGTGCCTTACCAACTTGGCCATAAAGGCGGCTCGTGATTATCAGAAGATACGCTTATATGTATCATTATATTCTATAAATGACTGGTTCCGCTCTTTCATTATATAGTCGAGGTTAGACTAATGACTCTATATAATTACACAGCTAAAAGAAGTAATCGTATGCCCTTGTGTTCCCCGAGGGTGACACGTGCGCGTAAGTAACCTCAACCCATTTAAGGGCCCTTGTTCGAAACAAGACGTGAAGAAGGGCTCTCAAGATCAGGTTAGAATCTTTCGGCATCAAAACACAATCAGATGATGAATACGTGGGGCCTTGTTGGGTTAATGGATCTAGGGAATGTAAAGTGTATAGCTTGTTACCCTGCAACCTAATTAAAAGTACACCAGGAACATGTACGCGAGGAATGTTTAGAAGGTCCGATGCCGCATCCGGAAATAGGTAACCCCTATGACCAAACTCGGACGATATAAGGATGTAGATCCACTCGACAGGAGACAATTCCGGGAGGAAACCTTCGAGAGATCATCCCTCTAGTACTGAGAATACAAATTAGATTTATTTTATCTATATCTATCTCGAACAAAATAACCTGTATATTGTCTAATCAAACGAATCTACGAAATCTTCTAACAGGGCAAAGGAAACAGGTCAATTCCATTTTAAAAATTACAGATAACTGATATACGATTTTCTTTTAAATTCCTGCTTTGAATCACTTATATTGATTTTGTTGCAAGCATGGCATAGAAGAATCCCTGTCAAAAATACTTGAAGCTTTTTGAAGAAGACTGACTTTTTAAGAATTGAGGCTCTCTAAAGCTCATGAGTATTCGCACCAACAGAGAAACGCATCACCTCTTATAATAGGGTATAGTCAGAGACAATCAAATGACCACAAATCTGAAAAAAAAAATTACTTGATAATATCAAAGTCCTTGATTCTAGTCTCGTCTTGTCACAGCAGAACAATTTTAGATTTGCAAATTGACAACGGGAATTTAATGTTGCATACAGTGCCATTACTTGAACTGGTTCAATTTTCCGCGAAAGAAAATTGGAAAAAAATAATGCCTTCAGCCAGATTCGAACTGACGATCTCCTCATTACTAGTGAGGTGCCTTACCAACTTGGCCATAAAGGCGGATTTTGAAAGAAAAAGTTTAATAATAATATTGTTTTGTTACTTTACATTCGGTTGGTGCACGACTCTCAAAATTTCTACCGCTGAATGAAAATTCGCTCCTACCTGCAATACTTGTTTCTGCTCTAGGCTAAGGACATACACAAAGACAAGCAAAATAAGATGGGTTTCCTTAGTACCACAAGTCAGCTTCTTGGGTCTGTCTCATTCTTCAGAGCACTTTCTCCATATGCTCAAACCACAAGAAATGTCTCATACTTAGGGCTGTTGAGCGCAGCAGATGGTGCTGTCAAGGCTTACAAAAGATTGGGTAGAGGTCCAGCCAGCAAGGGTCAAAAGTCTGGACGTGGTCAAAAAGGTCAAAAGGCTAGAGGAAAGGTTCCTCATTGGCTTGAAGGTGGTCAAACACCTTACTACAAGCTTTTCCCCATTATCGGATTCAAGAGACCTCACAGAAAGATTTACAATGAGCTCAACTTGGACAGAGTTCAACAATTTTGGGAGGAGAAAAGAATTCCTTTGGAAGAAAACGGAACTCTCAACATACAAGTCATGAAGGCCTGCGGTTTGATCTCAGGCAGATTGAGAGATGGTGTCAAGTTATTGGGTGGTGGTAAGACCAGCTACAATGTGCCATTGAACATTGAAGCCTCTAAGGCCTCCGAGTCTGCCATCGAAGCCGTCAAGAAGACTGGTAAGGAGTACACCAGTGTCTATCACACCAAGTTGGGTCTACAAGCCCACGTCAGCCCTGAAAGATTTCTCTTGAAAAAGGGTTACGTGCCATTACAAGCTCGTCCATTGCATAAAAGAGATATCGCCTACTACTCCAACCCCGAGAAAGGCGGTTATTTATTGAAGGACCGCTCTTTGCTTTTGGACTTTGTGGGCAACCTGAGTGTTCATAAGAAGCTGTCCAAGAAGTCTTCTCTTGAACAACTGTTGGAAAATGCCTCAACCAAAACTTACTCCGACTACTCTCAATCCAAGATTGTCAGTCTTTCTGATCTTTGAGTCTTAACCCCTGTATATATGCTAAGTTTAATACATCAATAAGCAAAGTATTCACTCTCTATATCTGTCCAATGCACCATCATTCGTTAAATTTTCATTTGTTTTTTTTTTTTTTGTAACGATACAATTAATCATAAGTCCTCAAAACTTTTACTTTCTATATCCACGAAAGTCTCAAGCAATGACTCGACGATATTTTGTATTGCCTCCAAAGTCGGTTTCTGGCCCTTCAGATTATTGAAATCGTAATTGTACTTGCGTAGAGCAAATAAAGTCGACTGCTTCGTCATCTGAAATATTTCTCGTACCGCCAATTTCTCCTTTGAGACAGAGCTATTCGAATTTAGGCCGCGGAGTCGGAGTCCGGATAAAATCACCTTGCTAATGGTTTGTGATAGCTGTGTCGATGAAAGCTCGGATGGCAGGGACAGTGGTTGTACTTGGGGAACTGCATGTCCCGCTGTTTTTTTGACTGTCTTACTTTCCAAAACACGGTCGAAAACACTTGTATCCGACTTGTTCGCCATACTAGAATGAAATTTCACTGGATAGAGCACCTGTTCGCCCTCACCCACACCAGCCGATTGACTTAATTGTTTTGCATGGTGCAATATGAAGAAATCAATGAACACACATCGTATCTCCGGGCCATCATGATTTGCAAAAAAGATGACATAGTTGTCTTTCGTATCGACCTCATCGTTCAATTTGGCAAGGACTCCACGTCCCGGCTCGCCCAAAATGAGAGTGTTATAGAAGTACCGTTCCGTAAGAGCATCCTCAGTATATACTACAGACGGACCATCATAAATAAGATATAATGGAACCTTCCTGTAATTCACAATGCACCTATAGGCTAGTTGAGCCCGCTTGTGGTCTGGAAATGAGAGTTTTTCGTTCCAGATCTGAATGTCCTTTAAAAACTCTAAACCCGTATCCAAAGTAAAGGTGGGCCTTGGCATTTTTCATGAGGGTTTAAGAATACACACTCGTTTTGATGGTAAGTTCTGTAGTTTATAGTACAGGCTGGATAGTTTTCTTATGCATGGGGGTCGGAGTAGTATGCCGCATAGATTACATGCGACTTATCTTTGAGATGATCTTTTGTTGACAATGCAGGATACAGGGTCTTAAAATACGATTCAAGATCATGAAACACGGAAGGCTCCGGTACGGCAAATCGAACAAACCGAAAGGAAACTGAAAAGGAGGAGGTTAAGGCTTGTTCCGGAGATGGCCATCAGAGGTATTCAGGTATAAGACACATTCGCGTACACACTGGCGTGACCCAGATGGTATGTTTATTTGATGACTTCCGGGTATAACACGTGGACTTTCTCATCTCTTAGGCTTATGTGTTCTCTGTTTCCTTACTCTTTCCGATGCCATACGGTGTCAACTTGAATCTATGAAGATCTTGTACCATTTTATTTAGTCACGAGGTTTCAAAACTTTTGCGAAGAATGCTTAAGAGTTGCAAAAAAACAACTGTCGTTGAACACCAGGCATAATTTCAATCACTTCATACACCATTTAAAATTCAATCCGAAAT
Source organism: Metschnikowia hawaiiana (assembly GCA_002893645.1). Classification (NCBI taxonomy): domain Eukaryota; kingdom Fungi; phylum Ascomycota; class Pichiomycetes; order Serinales; family Metschnikowiaceae; genus Metschnikowia; species Metschnikowia hawaiiana. The sequence continues at coordinate 555,190 of NXGY01000002.1, forward strand.
GAAGCAAAAAAAGACATGGATCTCATTGAAATTTAAGCAACTCTTTTTCACATGACTTTCGGTACGGTTTTCCAAAGAGCTTTTCATCCCCAGATAACCTCTGTTTGGAGTGGAACACCGCATTTCGGGTATTAGGCGCAGAACTTGCAGTCAGATTTCGACCAAAGACTGAAAAATCGTAATAGTGCATCTACGACATGATAAACGTTCTACCGAATGTCGATAAAAAAGTTGAAACAAGACAAAAGGTACGGCATTATTTTTGCAAAATGTCTAGCTTTTGGGTTCGATGTAGAGCGTCTGCGCTTGGAGGGAGCTTGTAATATTCGTGCGCGGGCGAGATATTGATAATGCGATGTATTAAAATTTTACCCAGGATAGCTAAGAGCCTTACACATACGTGGATTACATAAAATGAATGTCAGCTCAAATGTCTACTCTGTGGCCAGGGTTTATGCAGATGTCAACAAACAGAAGCCACAAGAATATTGGGATTATGAGGCCCATACAATCAAATGGGGCTCAATCCGCAACTATGAGATTATTAGCAAAGTTGGACGTGGAAAGTACTCTGAGGTGTTTGAGGGGGTTAACATACTAAACCAAGAATCGTGTGTCATAAAGGTCTTGAAGCCAGTGAAGATCAAGAAGATTTTCAGAGAAGTCAAAATCTTGAAGAATATAACGGGGGGTCCAAATGTCATTGCGTTGTTAGATATCGTTAGAGATTCAAACTCTAAAATACCTGCCTTGATTTTCGAAAGAGTCAAGAACGTCGACTTCAGAATTTTGTACGCCAAGTTTACTATCCCTGACATACAATACTACTTCACCCAACTTCTCATTGCCTTGGACTTCTCACACTCGATGGGAATCATGCATCGTGACGTGAAACCACAAAACATAATGATTGATCCTCAAAGCAAGAAATTGCGTCTCATTGACTGGGGGTTGGCTGAATTCTACCACCCAGGCATGGACTTCAATGTCCGCGTTGCATCGAGATATCATAAAGGTCCCGAATTGTTGATCAACCTACAACAATATGACTACTCCCTTGACTTGTGGTCAGTGGGATGCATGTTGGCAGCTATCATTTTCAAGAAGGAGCCTTTCTTTAGAGGAGACTCCAACAATGATCAATTGGTTCAAATCGCAAAGGTTTTGGGAACCAAAGATTTAATGGCCTACGTCAACAAATACCGGATTAAATTGAGCAGCGAGTACGATTCCATTTTGGGCAACTACCCACGCAAACCTTGGTCCGCATTCATTAACAAAGATAACAAGCATTTGATTCTGGACGAGGTGATCGATTTGATTGATAAACTTTTGACTTATGATCATCAATTGAGACCAACTGCAAAAGAAACCATGGCGCATCCGTTCTTTTCCATTTGATCCTTCTGAAAATATGCTCCTTTCCTTCCTTTAATTAATGATTTTCAATTTAATCTGCATAGTTCTCATTTCAAGACGGCATTTTGCTGACAGCACAAGGATCTAACTTGAGAGAGGAGTGAGATATAGAATGACATAAAATCCCATTGGATGACCGGCGGGTTTGAAGCCGACCTTATATAGTGAACTTACTTGTCGAAGATTATAGAACATAAATTTGTCGTAGAGAGATCAATAAACAAAGATAGAGTTGAAATGAGACTTATGCTACTGCTTGCCAAGAAGGGAGTGTACAGCTTGAATAATGGCGCCGCGGCCTACAATCTCATGAAATTTTGTTTCAATCTTGTCGTTGCTGGCTAATTGCTACATTAAGTATTATTTGACCAATTCGCGTAGCGAGGAAAAGCAGGGTGATGAACCGCGCTTTATGTCAAACAATGCACGTTTGGCTACCCCAAGATGATTTTTACGTTACCAATTGAGAAGGCGCGTTAAACGCAGCTGCTATATGTCTGCATGCATCAGATAATGAAATTAGTCGCGTCTCTTGCACTTGTGAAACATCGGTAATATAGCAAAAAGTGCATGGCATTAAATTATTTCACCCGTACAATTTCCTATCCTAAAACTAAGACAAATAATTTCGAGGTTCTTGGGTATTCGGACTGGTGATATTATACAGACGTTTTTCCTTCTTGATCGGTTGCTGTCAACTCTAAATATCGAAAAGTCCGCCCTCCAAAAAAAAAAAAAACAAATCTTCGAGTTTGTATTCTACTTAAGTTATCTTCTATTTAATAGAATTGTTGAACAGCTGTTTTTTTGAGATGACTGACGAAATATGGATAGCTTCTCAAACAAGAGCAATGACCAAGTGGGTCAGGTCAAAGGTCTCCACCGAAGTGAGAGATCTTCAAACAGGTTTATCAGATGGTCTAGTGCTAATAGACTTGATTAATACTGTTGTGAAAGAAACAAATAAATCAGATTACACCCTCCAGCCCGTATACCGCAAACCCAGCTTTACGGTGCAAAAAATGGAGAATATAGATGATGCCTTGAAGTACTGTAACTTGGTTTTGAGAATAAACACTTTCAACATAAGTGCAGAAGACATACAAGGAGGTAATCTCAAATTGATTCTTGGTCTCATTTGGACGTTGTTTGTTTTCTCCACCTCTAGTCTGATCTCGTCCGATTCTGAGGGTAAATCGTTTACTGAGATCAAATCAATTTTACTCGCGTGGCTCAACGAAAGAAGAAAACACCACGCTTTGAAGGAGATTTCTAATTTTAATAGCGACTGGTCTCTCCAAAAACACAACCGTCCGGACTTGATGTTTGCATCTATAGCAGATTATTATTGTTGTGATATCATCGATTACCAGGCTTACGTTACCGGTAAACCGCTAGCTAACTTGACGAAAATTATTGAGTTGGCCAATACTAGGTTTGGTATCCCAGATCTAGCACTTCCTGAGGATTTTAACGTGCTTGTTCCGGATGAAAAGTGTGTCTTGCTTTATGTTCTTCAATGGTATATGTTCTTTGTTATCGATTCTGCATATTGTGATGATGCATCCGATAAAAGAACAGATACCACAAACGACACTGGTCTTGCTATCACAGAATTTATTCCTTTGGTTTTACGAGCTAGTAGATGGAAAAATCAGTACGATACCAAATCGTTGCGATTGTTGAACCAAATCAATTCTAACACAAGAAAATTGAGGCAAATCGACGAGTCATTGATGCATGATACGACTTATCATCAAACAGTTTCCCTCATCAACTTGTTTTGCAGCAATATGGAAGAAATCGCAAGTGCTGGCCACATAAATGCGTGTTGTGATAATTTGATAGAGAACACACATCTAACAAAAGAAATGATTCGAAAATTTCTCGACTTCAAAACCAAGGTTAAACCTGCAATGGTCTACCAAGATTTTCCCGAACTTCAAATTCTTTTGCAGAATCTCAACTGCGAATTAAAAGCAGGAGGTTTTGGATGCCAATATGAAGCATCCAAACAACTAAAATATGAGACACTTATAAGCAGAGTCAGCGAGTTGAGTGCTCTTGAAGAAAGTGTCAGGAAACATTTACAGGATCTCGTCAATGAATGCCTCAATTGCAAATTGAAAGGGATCGATGTTATTCTTTGCAACACAGAAAAGCTGTTTACCTTAAATGAAATACCCTTGAATGCCCCAGAAATACTTCGTGGCCTCAAAGAGTTAATCGCTTTCAAAGAGCTGCTATCTATATCCGAAGTTCAATTGAACCAAACAAGCACGATATCAGATCTTACTGCTTTGGTAGAATCGAGCTCGCTTACAAATATCCCAGACACACCTTCCACTCCACAGGATTCTGTGATGATGCAGTTTCATGAACTGGTCAGTAGGGAAAAGAATCAGAGGAATTTGACTTACAGTGATCTTAAAAATTTCTTAAGGCGTCATATGGCGCAAAGTGATTACGAGGGCCCTGAATTCAAAGAAATACTTCGTCTTGTACCCTCGCGGACTATTTTGAACAGATCTGAAAGTGATAACTTTTCCGATTTTTCCCCTGGAATTGAAGATGGCCTGGGTGAAAACTATTGCCTTTTTGAACAGGCACTGAGAAGCTTGGAGCATAAACTATCTGGCAATTACAACAAACTCTATGACTTAAATCTATTCGTTGACCGTTTAGAATCAGGTTTTATTGTGTGAGGCCCTACACACCCGTACACCACGCATCACCATCTCGTTTTAGTTGAAGTTTTAGCCTTGGAATATATACACATCTATAAATTAATCACAATATGTCTTTAGACGGAAACAATATGGAACCATTGACTTCAAACGTAAGACCAGCTACCGATGCACTTATAACTATACGAGTGGTCAAGTCTTTTCCTTACCGTAATGTCAAAAACCAGGTGATGAGTTCCGTCAACTTGAAAGAATTGACCCCATCTAGTCTACTTGAATTGGTAAAAAAGACCATCAACACAAGCGGTGCCTTGAGACCCTACAGAAATGTGGAATATAATTGCTTGAAGGTTTATACCCACGCACACGGCTCGAAATCAATGAATTTGGTTATTAACTTCGACAATGATGCAGAGGACATCATCTACTGCGAGGATGCATCGAACGTCGTCGACAAAAAGGAGAGTTTGTGGGATCTCAAGATCGAAAATGAAACTGAAATCAGCATCTTCAATTACCAAGCTTACATGGACTTCAAGGCTAACCCGGAGGAGAAGTGGTGAAAATCATAGGCATAGTATTACGAGTCAAACAGACCCTTGCTTGCAATATATCAGTAATTTAATTAGCGTAATAAATCATAAAGAGTTTGGTTGTGGCGTTTAGTTCGTCAATCACAGCTTGGGCTTTTGTTATATGCGGAGACGCATTTGGCTGCATCCACGCGCAGAATCATCTAAACTTTCCAGGGGAAACGTGTCAAACGGGGCAATGAAAGTATCACATCTCACGCTAGCTTCCATATGCCTTACTTCCTTTGCCAGCGGTAGCATTATTTGTGAAGGAAATGACTGCTACCCTTCCAAGTTTATACCTTCAACAGAATGGCAAATTGTGCACGAAGGGCAGAGTATTCCGGCGGGCCTTCATGTGAGAGTAAATTTTGAAACTGGGAAAAAAGAGGCAAGGCTAATTGAAAAACCTTCCAAAGCTCACCCTTCCAGAAAAGCGGAAGTTGTGTTACATGCCGATAAAGAATTGCAATTACTCAAGAATTCTGAGGAATCCCAAGCAGAAAGCAAGCCTCGCTCCAGCCACCTCAAAGCACACGGTTCATCGGTGGAAGATGGTCACGATATCCAACATGGCCGCAAATCGATACACGGTGGAAAAAGATCCAAAGACCCTAAGATTGATGCCTGGGCTAACGGTCATAGCGAGTACATGGGAATAGTTCAAGAGCTATTTGGAGACCTGGCATCAGATTTACAAGACAATGATGAGGCTATCGAGAACTTGATATCCCAACGTCCATCATTTATCAATGGGTTATATAGAGTCTTGGAAGATTCCAGCACTCCAGAGCCCGTACAAGATCGGATCCTAGAAGTGTTGCAAGCAGTGATAACTAATTCACACTACGCACAAGTGAATTTCAACCTTGAGAATGTTGAAACATCCCAGGGCTTCCACAAACTCATTGCTGCGTTCCATGCAATGGGCGAGCCAGCACGAGAAAAATTGATTCATATTTTGGAAAGCACTGGAATCGCCAGTGAGCAGAAAGTCGAATCTGATCAGATAGTACAACCTGCAGTGAAGATGTCATCTTTCTTACAGCACTTCTTGATCAACAGACGAAGCCTTTCGGAGGAGCACTTCCAAAATGTTATGAGAAGCTTGATCCGCTTACATGAGAAAGAAAAGCTACCACTCAGAAAAGAGTTCTTGCAATGGCTCAGTAAAGAAGTGGAGGAGAGGCGAACAGGTGTCAAGACACAAGACCATCTTTATTCGGGAACCGATCTGGAATTCGATTCTTACATCAAAGAAGCGAGGCATGTGATTTTTGGCAATCCTCATGCCCGGAGAAAAATGGGTGACGAGCTTTAGGCGGACAATTCAACAAGTCAGATATGGCACTTCCATGGAAGGGTTTGACTGTATGGTGCTACGTATTTTCAATTTATATCAAGGTGTATTCATTAGTATGTTACAGAAGGCGAGTGCATGCTTAGTCGAACAAACCGAAACCCATGTCGTCGTCGGATTCTTCAGCAGCCTCCTCTTCCTTCTCCTCAGCGGCCTCCTCAGCACCACCAGCAGCAGCAGCGGCACCGGTAGAAGCAGCACCGGTTGGGACGGAAGACAACTTCTCGTTACCCTCGGCAATCAATTCCTCGGCGTTCTTACCCTCGACCTCAGCCAACAACTTCTCGATCTTGTCCTCCTCGACCTCAATAGAGACGGACTCCAAGACCTTCTTGATGTCAGCGGCAGATGGGGAGGTGTTACCGGCGTTAACCAACAATAAGTAAGCAGCTAAGTATTTCACTGTAATGTTAGTATGATGCCACAATATTAAATGAAATGCATGGACCCATGGGGACTCCAGCAGAGGACCCGCCTCTTGCCACAAATAGTTGATCTTTCCTGTCTGTCTCTGGTAATTCAAGCGATCATCTGGTTTTCAGGACGGTCAGAGTTGAACCACATAGAGACAATCACGGAGCAGCATTTCATGGGTTCAGCAAAATGGAAAGCTAGGACTGGGCCAGGGGCCCTTAGGGGTCTGTTCGGAACATACTTTTGCTATAGATATCAAGTAGAAATTCTTCTGAGCGAACGGATTTCAACAAGAGTTTTTTCGCACTGCGTCGCACTGCGTGCTCGCTCAGTGTGCATACGTCGAAAACAGTCACATAGTCACGTGCAACACAAGTGGAAGCATCACACACACAGTATTCACCGTCGAAATATGTATTAATTTTGAGTACCAGATTTAACTTATTTGATAAACAATCAACTCATCTTCCCAGCCGAGTGCGAAGTATGACATTGGAAACGTTAAGTCGTAAAGAGCGGGAGTGACCTCATTCAGAGACAAAGATAAAGTCGCGAAAACAACCTTCTGGGTGCGCTATAACTTGGCGCTGACCTGTAATCGCCATAACGCGCATTTCGCAGCAATTGAGGGAGGAAGCGCTCAGAAGAGGACGATGGGCGATCGGAAAAAGCTGGAAACAAACATGGTTGAAGCATAACAGCTTGAAGTATAGATGGGGTGGAAGTCGCATCATTTGGAGTCGATGTTTTTTGTCACTCGAATTGAGGATTTCCTTGCTAAACTCATGCAAAACCTTGAGAACCAAGGCCTGAGCCACACCTACAGTCATAGACTACACGTGCCAACAATCATCATTCCATCAGATCAAATCTTTTAGAGAGCTAAATCACCTTGGCAAGCATAAATGCAGAAGGGAGAAATGAACTCCTTTAATCGCTTTGTCTTTCAAACCAAGCCAACATGTCCTTAGCTTTCTGGGGGGATCTGCTTAATAAGCCAATTCAAGAGCGCACACTGCATGCTGCACCTGAACGAATTCCGTTTATCTCAGAGCATTTATCTCCCCTAACCCTCCTCAACAACAACACAACTAATCTATAATGCTGCCCAAGCCTTTTCCCGAACTCTCAGAGTTGAACAGAACAGAACTCATCGAGAGACTTCTCCAGTGGTGCTTGGCCAATGGCTTAGTGATGTACCCGCCCAACTTTGCCCCACACTCAGCTAACAATGCTCCCATCACTTTATTTCCGACGCCATTGCCAAAAGATTTATTCGAGAGGGCAGTCGCTGTTCAAAAACCTTTCAACCTTCTCTACTCCAGTATAGTTTCGACTCATAAAACCTGGTTATTGGAGACAATCGAGAAATTAGCAGGCTTCGATCGTGAGTTTACTGGTAGATTATACGAGACCTACTTGAAGGCTGTTGATTCCAACGGGGGCAAAATTCCCCAGCCCTTGACATTAGGCGTCTTCCGTTCCGATTATATGCACGATGAATTGAGCCACTCCATCAAGCAGATAGAGTTCAATACAGTCTCTGTCTCATTTGGTGGCTTGTCATCTAAGGTCGGCCAAGCACACACTTACTTGAATAGAAGTGGAGCCTATGACAACGATTACTCGAACAAATACTACACAACCGAGGAGTTGCCAGTATCCACATCGTGTTCAGATATTGCAAATGGTTTACACAAAGCTGCATTACAATATAACGAGCAATTAGATACCAACAACACGGTGATTCTCTTTGTTGTTCAACCTCAAGAAAGAAATTGCTTCGATCAGAGACTTATCGAGTACGAATTATTGGAAAAGCATGCCATCAAGTCATACAGACTTACATTGGAGGCGATTGAGGCCAACACCACAATAAATCAGGGAAAATTGTACATTAAGTCCACCATGGACGAAGTATCTATTGTTTACTTCAGATCTGGATATAGCCCAGCTGATTATGAAGAAAATCCAGACCAGACCTGGAATGCGAGATTGTATCTCGAGTCATCTAAGGCAATCAAATGTCCGTCGCTTTTGACCCAATTAAGTGGTGCCAAAAAGGTTCAACAAATCTTGACGGATCAAAATGTTTTGAAAAATTTCCTACCAAGTTCCGACAAGGAAGACTTAGACGCGCTTTTATCCACCTTTGTTAAGATCTATCCACTCGATGACTCCGAAGCTGGATTGGAGGCCAAAAAATTAGCTTTCGAGACACCTGAAAAATTCGTCTTAAAGCCACAAAGAGAAGGAGGAGGTAACAATATCTATAAAAATGATATTCCACTGTTCCTTAAATCATTGAAGGAATCTGAGTGGGGCGCTTACATTTTGATGGAGATCATCAATCCTCCTACGCACAAAAATAATATATTGCGCAACAGCGAACTATTTGACCAGGACATAATATCGGAACTTGGAGTCTTCGGTAATATATTATTTGATGAAGATTCGGGGAACATTGTATTCAATGATAATGCCGGCTTTTTATTGAGATCTAAGATAAGCTCAAGTGATGAGGGTGGAGTTGCCGCAGGCTTTGGTTGTGTTGATAATGTCTATCTTTACTGAAGCAAAAGTACGGAAAGGCTTTGAGGAACTCTTCTCGAAATAGCGACTGAGAACGGCAAGCAAGTCGAAAAAGCAAAAAATTAGCAAAAAATTGAATGAGAACCTAGAGGTCGTCAAAAAATCGGAAAGAAACTTCAATCACATCGCCGGTTGTTGTATCAACCTTAAAATTTCTACTCAGGCGCGTCTCTTGCTAGCTGCAGCTGATTGTCGGCTGTCCATAATGCCATACCTATGTTATTTGTGAACATAAAGAAATAACTTAGAAGTGGAAACAGTTCCAAAGCCATAGCGACGTACCCAAACATTCTGTAATCCATCTTGAATGCTGAAAAACTTTTTGATTTTTGTTGCGAATTATAACCTAGAAGTCTGTAGTACCGGTCATTTCGCTTAGCAGCCTTTTCTCGATTCTTGACATAAAATGATATAATTGGGCCCACAAAAGGGACCAGGAACAAAATTGTTAAATATATTTCTCGTTTGAAGGACTCGGGGGCTCTTGTTTGTAACCATGTCACAAATGTTCCCCATATGCCGCTAGTAGTTTTTGTTTGCAGAAGGTCAAACTGCCTAATGACATTTGAGAAACCTCGATCGTGGAGAATCTCGTCGTATGTCTTTGCTTGTAGCTTGGAGAAATAGTTTATTTTAAGGAGTAGGTTTGTTACTCGGCCGGATACCTGAAAATTAAATATGGCGGCTTGCAAAAATCCCAAGGGGCCTAAAATCAATGTTGCAAAAAAAGCGTAAAAAGGAAGCAAAGTGAAAAATAAGACATGGAATACAACAATATAAGTTAAACTCAATGGGAAAAATAATTTACAGAATGCTGGCAAAACTTTATTATCCGAAAAGAAATATTGGATTCCCTGCGATTAGCAATCATGAAGAGACTGGCTGGTCTTAAAACGAAACATACGTAAAAAGGGTATAGGAAGGCACTTGTGCCCAAAATTCTTGTGGCAAATTCTGAAACAGAGTTCATTAGAAAAGAGAAGGCAGTAGTCTTTTTCTAGAGAATCAAGCACACCTTGGATGTCAATACGTTTACAAAAAGAAAAAAAGAATGGTCCCTAGCAGGATCGAACTGCTGATCTTGGCGTTATTAGCACCACGCCTTAACCAACTGGGCCAAGGGACCTTATCTGTTTTTTTCCAAGGAAGAGAAGAATAAAACAACTTAGCTCTATAAGTTTGATTCAGACATACCACACAATCTGAACAGAGTGCAAATTCACTTCGAGCAACCTAAATAATGATATCTGTCCACCGAATGGCATTGTGAGGTGGTCAAAGCTGCGGCCGCTCGGTTTGTAAGCGTTGCATCAACCAACTGGGTAAGGGGCCTAGTTAAATCCTAATAAGTGGATTCTGCTTTATGATTACGGGTCTGTCCACATAATGCACGCGATTGCATTAAGCAGGCAATACCCGAATGCTTTTACGGTATCATACAAAAAACAAGGAAGGATCCTGTGAATCTAGGTATCCACCTCATACATAATACAGAAGAATCATACTTGTAGATGGAAGCAATTTAGGTATTCATTATATGTCACGGGTTTACTTCCTGTTTCGAGAGTCGAAACACAAACGAGGCAAAAAATAACAAAGTTCATCACAATGGTTTATCCAGCAAAAATGAAAAAAGAATGGTCCCTAGCAGGATCGAACTGCTGATCTTGGCGTTATTAGCACCACGCCTTAACCAACTGGGCCAAGGGACCTCGGTTGAGATAAAGAAATTTATTTGCAACCCACAGTGCAAAATTGATTTCCCTACAAGGTTAAGGGAGGGCCAAGGAAGCAAATCTGCGCAAGATCTTTAATGCCTAGGCATGATTGAGTGGGGGAGATAAGTAAGTGCGAAATTGCCTGGTATAGTGGTGAAGACTGGACACATAAGTGCACGCTTCATCTACCTAGGACTAATTTTGGGGGCGTCCGCGAGCTGGTGCCATAGCGCGAAAGATTGGCACTACTACTCAGCTTATTAACACCGCCTGCACTAACTGAACCAAGGTACCTTCAGTGCTATATAACGGTGGTCAAAAGACCATGTGCAAAGAGAGAGGATAAATCAGTGATGAGATCCGTAGTATCAGTTGATATTCCTCAAGAATGAACGCATATTTCAGTTTGCAATTCCTGCGCTAGCTGTTTGAAAAATCAGGTGCTGTAAAAATGAAGAGTTGCATCCAGCCAAATGTAATTTAATGAGCAAAAATTCAATTTCACACTGCAAGTAAAAGGTGGTCAGAGATGTTGTACTTTCTACAGTGACGTCTTTCTTGTTGGTTCTGCAAGAGATTACGCAGCAAACAAAAGAGGACCTCAAAGAAGTAGTCGACTGTAAGTAGCAGTTTCACACCCTCTCGAGAACGTGGTATACAACCATGGCAAATAAGAATCCATGAGGCCTGTTTGCCCGAATCTTCACATTTCTAGGTTCAGTCCTTTACAAAAGTAAATCACTTATTTTTTTGCCTACCATCATACTCACTGGTACTCAGAGTCACCTCACTCCGGCATGGGGAATAAAAAATTTGGTCGCACTCACAATTCTAGAAAGACCTATTACTGTTAATCTTTAAGAATGTCTGCTGAGGAAACACAGAAAATGAGTGAACTTTCAGTTAAGGAAGAAGCCCCTGCTCAAACCGAGCCAGTTATCTTGGGTGAAGATGGACAACCATTGTCTAAAAAAGCCTTGAAGAAGTTGGAGAAGGAGAAGGAGAAGGCTCGTAAAAAGGCCGAGAGAGAGGCACAATTGGCACAAGAGAAGGCCGAAAAGGAAGCTCAAGCTGCCAACGATCCAGCTAAAGAGAACTACGGAAAGTTGCCGCTCGTGAACTCTTCGACCACTACCGGCATCAAGAGAGTCAACATCGGTGACTTGTCCGCAGCTAACGATGGCCAAGAAGTTGTCTTCAGAGCCAGAGCTCACAACTCCAGACAACAAGGTGCTACCATGGCCTTTTTGACTTTCAGACACCAAAAGAACTTGATCCAAGCTCTCATTAAGTCCAACGGCTCCTCTATTTCCAAGCAAATGGTGAAATGGGCTGGATCTATCAACTTGGAGTCCATTGTCTTGGTCCATGGTGTTGTGAAGAAGGTCGAAGAGCCTATCAAGTCTGCTACCGTGCAAGATGCTGAAGTTCACGTCACCAAGATCTACACTATTCAAGAGACACCTGAACAATTGCCAATGTTGATTGAGGATGCCTCCAGATCCGAGGCTGAGGCCGAGGCTGCTGGTTTGCCAGTGGTGAACTTGGACACCAGATTGGACGCCAGAGTCATCGACTTGAGAACTCCAACCAACCAAGCCATTTTCAAGATTCAACACGGTATTGGTGCTTTGTTCAGAGAATTCTTGTCTAAGAGAAAATTCACTGAAATTCACACTCCAAAGATTTTGGGTGCCGCTACTGAAGGTGGTTCTAACGTGTTTGAGATTTCTTACTTCAAGAGATCCGCTTTCTTGGCTCAATCACCTCAATTCTACAAGCAACAATTGATTGCTGCTGACTTCGAGAAAGTCTTCGAGGTTGCCCCAGTTTTCAGAGCCGAGAACTCTAACACCCACCGTCACATGACTGAATTCGTTGGTTTGGATTTGGAAATGGCTTTCGAGGAACACTATCATGAGGTCATGGATGTTTTGCAAGACCTTTTCATTTTCATCTTCACTGAGCTCAAGACCAGATACGCCGATGAGATCGCCACCGTTAGAAAGCAATTCCCTGTTGAGGACTTCAAGTTGCCTGCTGACGGTAAGATGGTCAGATTGCACTTTAAGGAAGGAATTGCCCTTTTGAGAGAAGCAGGTAAGACTGTTGACGACTTCGAAGACTTGTCTACCGAGAATGAGAAGCTTTTGGGTAAGTTGGTGAGAGAGAAGTATGACACCGATTTCTACATTTTGGACAAGTTCCCATTGGCTGTCAGACCATTTTACACAATGCCTTGCCCAGAGGACCCAAGATACTCTAACTCGTACGATTTCTTCATGAGAGGCGAAGAGATTTTGTCCGGTGCTCAACGTATTCACGACCCAGAACTCTTGAAGGAGAGAATGAGAGCACACGAAGTTGACCCAACCATGGAAGGAATTGCTGACTACATTGATGCCTTTACATACGGATGTGCTCCTCATGCCGGTGGTGGTATCGGTTTGGAGAGAGTTTTGATGTTCTACTTGGATTTGAAGAACATTCGTCGTGCCTCCCTCTTCCCAAGAGACCCAAGAAGATTGAGACCATAGATGACACACACTGAATGAGTTGATATACCTATTCATCATACATATAGGCCTTAAGACTTACGATTAATTCATTTACTCCTTGTATTACGATCTATAACAATTTATCCATAGTATCTTTAGTGATTTCTATCCGCGGTTCTTGGCTTTGCACGAAGAATGTTGTCAACTCTCAATAAAACTTCGGCAGCCTCAGAAGCGGATGAGACCACAGCTCTCTTCAATTTGTAAGACTCAACAATTCCCATTTCTCTCATATCAGCAACAGTTCCGTTGTTCAAGTCCAAACCCGAGGTGGACATGCCGTTGTAGATGGAAGAACGCAATTTGGCCACCAATTCACTGGAGTCGAAACCAGCGTTATCAGCCAAGATAGTTGGTAGAGCTCTCAAAGCTCTACCAAAAGCCTCAATAGCAAGAGACTTCTTACCGGTCTCGTTAGCAGCAGCTTGATCAACTGCCTTGGACATGACCATTTCAGAACAACCACCGCCTAAAACAGTTCTTGTTTCTCTTGTAGTTTGTGATAAGACAGACAAGGCATCGTGTAAGGATCTCTCAGCCTCATCCAATCCCTGTTCTGTAGCACCTCTCAACACGATGGTACAAGCCTCACCTGCGGAGACACCAGAGAATTTAAGGAAGGTTTCCTCACCGATGAGAATCTCTTCGATGGATTCACAAGTTCCGAGTTTGACTTTCTCAGGGTTGTCAAATGTAGAGGCAACCTCAGCACCGGTGACAAGAGCCAATCTTTCAACACCATCGAAATCGGCATGTTCGATAGAATTGATCTTTGCATCACTGAACAATTGTTCTGGGTAATCATAAATTAATTGTCTGTTGATAAAGACATTAATTCCAAATTTCTTGATCTTTTCAACTTTGTTCTTCATCTTCAACTTCTCAGCCTTTTCCAAGTCAGCCAACTTAGAGGTCGAGTCCACCTTGAATTTAGCACCGAAAATTTTAACCTTGTCCGTGTCCATGGACGTGTTGGCTACCAAAATCTTTGCATTTGTGATTTTTTTGGGTTGATTGATACCGAACTTCTTCTCTAAAATGAAACCTTCGTCCAAATAAGAGTCGGACAACTTTCCACCAGCCTTCTTAATGATCTGGATGTTGTTCAAGTTTGTGGATCCCTTCAATCTCAAAACAGCATCCACAGCTAACTCTGAAAATTGTTCTTTATCTTGGGACAAGATTTTGGAAGAAAGGGTGGTTTTAGAGATGTTGATCAAGTCGGCTCTGAACTTTTCTTTGTTCGAGGCATTATCCACTGCTATGCGATCCAAGGCAGCAATTGCGGTATCTCTTGCAATTCTGTATCCTTCAATAATGGTTTGGGGGTGGATTTTCTTGTCAACGAGTTTCTCGGCTTCTCTCAAAAGTTCTGCACCAAGCACTGTAACGGAGGTAGTACCATCACCCACTTCATCGTCCTGAACCTTGGCGATATTGACCAACACCTTAGCAGCTGGGTTATCTAAAGGGATAGATTTCAAGATAGTTGCACCATCATTTGTTATGAGCGATCTGTCTGCGTCACTGCCGGACTGCAAAAGCTTGTCCATACCTTTAGGGCCAAGGGTCGTCTTGACCAAGTCTCCGACAGCAATAGCGCCAACAAATGCTGACATACGAGCATTCTCAGCTCTTTCTTCAGTAGCCTGATCTCCAAAAATGTTCACAGACATGCTCCTAAAGTATCACACAAGTGTATAGTCCTATTCTCAGTTTGAACACTCGCCAAACTTCAGACATTTTTTCTGTGAATGATCCAAGTGCGCGAACCAAAAAAAAAATACGCGGAACGAGGTGTCAACCAAAAGGCTTCTTTGAGCTTCTGTTTGCCACAACAACAAGTGTTCTTCTATCTTTGACGAATTCATCGAAAAAAAGTCTTTGCAACTCATCTCTTGAAGGGTATAATAAACAACCAAACATTAGACCGCCTTCACAAAATGTCTTACGATCCAGAGGGAGCTATAGCGAAGCATCTTAGGCCATTACTCATCAACGAGTTGGCCTCCACTTATAACATTCCAGCGGATGCCCAGGACGCTGCTGACTACATCAACATCTTAATCGGACAAAATCGCTCTCCGACCGAAATCTGTAACCAGGTGAAGGACGTCATTGATATCCCTATCGATGAACAGTTCGTGGGTAGAGTCATGACCGAGATTAATCGTTTGGAGCAATTGCAAAACTCAGGACAACCTTTGGGCCAAGAACAGGAGCAGGCTCAACAACAGGCTCAGCAGGCTCAACAGGTCCAACATAGTCAACATGCTCAGCAGGGTCAACCGCAATTTCAACCTCAAGCTCAGCAACAACAACAAGAACAACCTGTTCAGGCGCCCTTCTCGGAGCAATTACAACACCCAGTGCAGCAAATGAGTTTTTCGCCACCAACCTCTGACCAAGCACAGGGCCAAATAGCAGCTAACAATCCATTTCCGCCGGCCGCACCAGTTAATCCTTTCCAACCTGCTGCTGCTGTGAACCCATTCCCACCTGCTCAATTGGATCACAGCACTCCCGATACTTTCTCTTTCCCTACCGGCCCACAAAAGAAGACAAAGAATAGGGATGGTCTGGTCAATTTCAAGGCCGGGTCTGATATTAAAAAAAACCAGAGAAATGGAATCGGCAAAGCCACCGGAAAGGGCGTGAACAAAGACTACGTGAGCGGTAATAACAAGAACCAGAAAAAGAGTTTTGGTCTCCAAAATAGCGCTAATCTCGAAAAGGCTTTGGCAATGTCGTCCAACAATGTCAACATGCAACAGGCTCCAAGAGCCAGGAAGGTGCGCTGTCAGCACTTCCCAGATTGCAGAAAAAGACCTTGTGAATTTGCCCATCCTACTAAAATTTGCAATGCTTATCCTCATTGTACAAATGCTCCTGGTACGTGCGGTTACTTGCATCCATCTGAAGATCAAGAATTGATGCAAAAACTCGAGAAGAGCAAGCCAAAGGCTGTGGGCCCTCGTGTGACTTCATGTACATTTGGAGTTCTTTGTTCGAAGGAGTTATGTCCATTTGGTCATCCAACTCCTGCTAATAAGGATGCAAAGGTTTTTATTCCAAACTGGTGTCGGGATAACAAGAAGTGTACTAATCCTGAATGTGAGCTCGCTCATTCATCTCCAAACTATCAGGCTCCCGCTCCAGCCCCAGCCCCCGCTCCAACGCAGAGACCACCACCTTACACCCCAGCCTTCAAGGGAAATGCAAGAACCGTACATCATGCTGCACCAACATCTTTAGAGCAGTGTAAACATGGATTGAACTGTCTGAACCCCAAGTGTAACAAGCGTCACGCTTTGTCTCACGTTCCATGCAAAAATTGGACTGGCTGTACAAGAATGACTTGTTCTTTTAATCATCCGATTAGCGAGGACTGCAAATTCGGTAACGAATGTAAGTCCAAGACTTGCTACTACAGACACCCAGATGGTAGAGAGAATAACATCTTGAGCAATTACAATGCCCTGCGCACATTTGCTGTACCTGAAGATCAAGTCATGGAACAAGTCACCCAAGAACCAGCTTAAGTCAATTGAATTGCTTACATTATATATTTTGTTTATTATAAAAAAAAAAAAAAAAAAAAAAAAAAAAAAAAAA